>CM021533.1:15211654-15230800 GCA_010994315.2 Pisaster ochraceus
TGCCGAACCTGACCGCCATCTTTTCAATTTACAAGTACCCAAATTATATCTAATATTTACCCTATCAACATAATGTTTTTAGTCATAAAAGTGGTCTTCAATTAAAGTACTCATACCAAGTGACAAATTATACGCGACAATTTGCCTCAAATAAAGTATAATGCGCTACTTTCATTAAAGTTGTTCTTAAGAAAAAGTGTTTTTGAGTCGAGAGTAGAGGAAGTGAGCAAGTGTCTTAAAAAAATTTCACCGGGCTGTCGTTGGTTTACGCCAAGATATGCCAACAGTAACAGGACTTTAGTTAAGACAACGGGATTGGCAAAAAGGATTAAGTTCTGTACCTATAAGGTTCGTGGTCTCCATTCCGTTGTCCCTTGGTTGAACCATGGAGGTAGATGGTTAAACACGAGGCGGCCGTATCAACCATCCTCCCTTGGCCGGGTGTTGCTCTGCTCCCCCGGTGCGGAGTTCGTCTTCTCTGGTTTAGGGGCACGACACGATGTTCAGTACCGTCTTCGCCTGTCACTGAACTCCGTGACAACTCAATAAAGTAAATCACACAAAATGGAGCAATTTACACTGCTGCTAAAATCGTATACAGACTATTGACAGTTTTCTAGGTTTCTAATCAGAATGCAGGAAAAAGAGCAAGTGCAAAAGTCCTGTGTCCAGTCCACTGCACCAGTGAGTGTAAAACTACATCAGGTGTTTCGCCTATACTGGCTGACATAGGAAACCGTACCTAAACACAGCGTTGCATTTAGGTACAACTATAAGAAATGCGGAATCGTCTCATTTGCATAACAAAGAGATTTGCATTCAGTTTGGCAAAGTCTTGGACCAAAGAATGCCAAGAATTTGCCACATGCATTGAAACTCCTGAGAAGACAAAAATAATGCTATAATGATGTTGCTAAGCTTTGGTACTTCAGAAAATTGTTCTTTTTCAAAATTAGCAAGTACGCAGTGCGTGCTTATTGCTTAGCAAATTTGTTTTGTTTTTAGCTAGACAACAACAATATTAACGGTATTATACAGGATTGGTAATACAAACATAATTTTAGTCAGAAAGCTTACTGATTACAAAGTCCATGGTATGAACCATTTTCCTGTGATATATTATCTTTGAAAATAAGTCATATTCCAGAAAACTGCATCTGAAAACCTTTAAACCAAACAAACAAAACAAAAAACGTAACAGCTGATTTCGGCTGTTACATCCCAAAAATAGGACAATGTGAGCAACATGCTGAAAACTGTGCACGGTTTTCCACTATTTCCTCCTGACTTACACACTAGATTGAGCTTAATTATCACAGGTTTGTTACTTTGTGTCTGGTTGATCACACAATACATGAATACTTTCAACGACTATAATTCAGCTGTATCAATCCAATATACTATAATTAAAAAAAACACGTATATTTTCCAGAGACATGGGGGCAGCAACTGAAAAAGCCCTATTCCCCCATTAATGCTTAGATCTGGGTTCACAGGGAGACAACGACATGACAGTCAAATTAATGAACTATTTCATAAAGTAAAGAAAAGCAGTGCAATATAAGATTTGATAACGACACATTAACATTTATTGAAAAATATACAAAAATCACATTTCTCTACAAAAATCACATTTTAATTTAAACAGTAAGATAGAGCATTCTTTTAGTACTTCTTTGGAGTTTAGTTTAGTAACTGGAACTTATGATAATTTCATTCAAAATTCTATTACAAATCACAAATTCAGTGAAAGAAAAAAATAACACTATGAGCTTGCTCTTCGAAAGGCTGGGTGGCACCAGACCGAACAGACTATTTCCATGTCAGTTGTGGCAAATCCATTAATCTCAAAGCAGTGCGCATGGCTGAAATTGTGTAAGCGGTTGAAAGATGTCATCGAGCTGCTTAGACAGACAATGCTACTTTAAACAAATACTGCTAAGCAAAAATAAGCAGGATACCGGTAGCAATCAGTACTTATGTCATGGTCTTTTGACTGGTTACTTATTTCTGGTAGGCACAATTGGTCTAAGCTGATATATCTGATGCCAGCCACCTAGCGTATTCAAGTGTAAATACATTACCGACAATGGTTGTGTTTGTTCTTTAGAGGTTACAACGTGTCAACTTTAAATATAGGTATCTTGCACCATCAATATTCCGAACATATTTTCTATTAATTAATGGGAAGCAATGTTGAATACGTAAATCAGAACAATGATTTTTGAAACAAACTCTTTTTTTAAATATTTTATAACTAACGTATTTATAAAGCATCGCGCGCTCACTACTTTCCAATTCTTGTTGGAAACTAGGCGCCTCGGACGGGGTATGAACCCATGTTCTGCTCTGGAGTGCAGAAGGTTGTGGGTAAAGCACCGAACATCAACCGAACCTAAAAAATCCGGCGGTAAAAAACCCAAAACATAGCAACTATCAAATCTGCCCAAGTTACGTCATTCATAATGAAATGGTCACACATGTAAATAAAACGGTACAACATTAGATTTTCGGATAAACAATATTGATTAAGTGCTGTTATCTGTAAGTGTTGTACAATGATAAACAAATAATTAAAAAATGAACGTAAACAAATGTTGTTTTCTCTTTTGTTTAAAGTTCAGTTAAAAAAACAGAACATTTGTACGTGAGTTGTGCCTTAATCCCGATACAACGAAAGGGTGCATACAAGCAGCAGTAGCCGTTTTTTTAAACAACACAGCGTATATGCTCTGCCTTACCTTGATGGAAAAAGAGTAACAAAATAATACAAGTATTATAGCAGTTTCGACAACATTACTTATGCTTTACATTAAATGGCGACCAAAGAAAGAGTATAACCACACCAGTCTACTATTCATTTTAAAGAAAATGTTACATCTGCACCTTATCTTGATTAATAGAGATTAAGCCTATACCAGATACAGTAGTTTTGCAAGCATTAACAATGTATCAGCTTCTCTATAGGATAAACGCTTAGTCGGTGTTTGGGATACATAGTGAAATTCCTGCATTGAAGAATTAGTGCATTATCCCTCCACCAATCAATGCCAAATGTCTCCAAGACTACGTAAACAGAAATTGTTCACCCTCGGCTTTACTAAAAACAAACGAGCTTGCAGACTATAGCTGGAATAATAAGTTCTACCTTTTTGCACATATTGCACATTTCAGTAATACAGTGGTGTATGTCGAGCCTACGTCAAAGGGATTCTGCAACTATTATTAACTCCATTCGCCTGACGTCACCACCCACGACAAACCTTCATAACGCAGTTATTTGGAGTCAGATTTCTCGCATTTTACGTGCAGTGTGCAATTTAGTCTCGTATTATTATTTGACACCCAAATTGGCAGACCATTAGTGTGACGTCATTGCAGACGTCTGTAGCCCTACTAATTTCCAATTTCAAGGGACAATGAGTGTCACATTTTTTATTTTTTTATTTTTTTTTTGCTTTCTCTCACCCATAGTTGGTGTAATCCTAGTGTCAACAAGGTCTTTCAAATACCTACTAAGCAGAAACTAGTGATTAACGATGTATGTTTGCTGACTTAGCATAAAGCAAGAAAACAGTCTACTAAACAAGGATTTTCTGCGTTCTGCAAAAATAATTTGAGTACTTTTTAACATTAACTTCACGAAATAGGACTATTCTCTCTATACAGGTGAAGTGCATAATCGAATATTTGTGTACAGTGACAATTAATCACCTTTATTCACTCAGTCGTATTGATCATCAACTATCTTAAATCGGTGAGTAATCTATAAAATTGATACAATTTCAAAAGGTGCCCTCTACATGCCTGCGGATCGACAGCGTTGTAGCCGCGTCCTTCGCAAAAGCTTCTCAGCTGCAAGTAAGACTAGCCTCCCAAAGTTACTGTTAAGTGTCTTTTCAACTCAACAGTTGTTTTTCTTCATATTTCACACAAAATGTGACACCTATGACAAGTTAGAAAATTAAAACGATTTACTTTATCAATACTCTTTTTACTCTGTAATTTATATAAATTCCTCTGCACTATACATACCCATTTCATGGTAGAGTCTAACAACGGAGGACTTGGAGCCCAGACAAAAATTAATTTAAACACAATCAACACATATTTACAACTGTACACTACTACGGTATACGTATAGCACAACTTAAGGTGATAAATGAGCAAAGCATTCTTGCCAGTGGTGTATAAACCAGAAAGGCATGGGTGAGGGAGGAGGCAGGGGATAAACCCTCCCACTCAGAATATTTATCCTAAAAAAAAAACCCTGAAAAAACCCAGTAAAAATACTCAAAACAAAACAAACAACAAAATAAACTAATATTAAACAATTGTCTGGTAACGCCACTGATTCTCGTAATCTGCTTCGCTACCGCTGACTGTTCCAAAATTAAGCGAGGAAATAAGAAGTGCTTAATATCTAGAAACAGTGATTAAAGTTTCAAAATGTTCAAAGCGGAAAACACAAGACCATGGGATATTGTGTGAATATTTATCTTATTTTTGTAAAAGGACACATTCTAATTTTGAAATCCCTGTATAGAGATTTCTTTTCTTCTTCCTTTTTGTCCTTGTAACCCTACTTAAAGATCCAAGGTCTGATTTTTAGCTGATTTTACCCGAAACTTAGGTTTCAATTTTAGAGAGCTACTTTTTTTTTAGCTTCAAGAAACATTTAAGGCATTGCACGAAAACAATTAAAAACTAAAACTGAGTTATTATCAGGAAAATTCATTCGGAAAAAAAAAAAAAAAAAATTGATTGGCGGAAAAAAAAAATTAATAATAATAATTTCTCCCGTATAATTTGTACACCAAATTTCTTCGGAACTTCCCCCTCTTTAGGTTTCCTGTGGAGACCTTTTGTTCCTTATGTACTCTGTCTCCATAAGGTAGCCAATATTAAATATAAAAGCACAAATTTACACCTAGTTCTAAATCTAGTTTTTTATCCCCAAAAGGAGTTGTCACAAAAATTATGATTAAAATGCTTTGCCAGATTTTTGGCCAATTTGATGGGTAACGCACATCAATATATAAATGTTGAATGGCCATCCTTAGAAGCCCAAAAATTATCGATTTTCACTTGAAGGTTGAACGAAATAATGTGGCAACGATAACTTGTATATAATTAATAAAACACTAGTTTGTCATTTTTGATGGTGCGTAACATTATCTTACGTGACCAGTGAGATACACATTCAACCATCACGGGTATGCGTAGTAAACATATTCCAAGAGCGCGCAATAAAAATACGAATTAATTTTTTGTAGAACACCGCTTTTGAAGTGTTCCTGACACAAAGACTGTTACTTGTTTACGAGTTAGTTTTCTCGCAAAATCTGGTCACACGACACGTGCGCTGCATCTTCAAATAATGTTAGAAACAGCATGATCCGCCTAATTATAACTGCTCAGATTGCGCCACGTGCTTGTCATCTTTTCACGGCCCTCCACAATATTTGAAGTGGAATCGTTTATCCAGAGTTGTTCTAAACACAAACCCAGCACAGCAAAATAGAGCGACCGCCGCGATCAAACATTGACTTCAAATTGGCAACAGATGCAACGAATACACAGTGCTATTTACAGGGTGCGTGTCAAAATGCATACAGCTGTACAGCACCGCTACAAGCAATAAAATCACCATACGATTTGTATTCTTCCGACACCCATACAATGCCCGATATGTGGCAGAGGAAGCACCCGCCCCCCTCAAAAAGAAAATAATCAACATTTTCCTATACTATAACACCCTGCACAGAAGCCCCCACCCCAACAATGCTCTAAAGAATTAACGGTATTCCAAGAACCTAATTGGAGGGGGTGGCAGGTACACCATGCCACATGTCAACCACCAAATGGAGACACGATACCATTGGTCTGCCGAGTTCTCTGGGGACAAAATCCACGATCGCAAGTAGAAACCGAACTCACGACCGTTCATAATATAGAACAGGCGTCCAGAGATTTCATATTTCATATAGTATTCACAAACTTTATGGTATAGTACTGTACAATAACGACTATGTCTTTGGTAGAATTTAGAAAAGGCACAACGTTAAGCTTATGGAGAAATTTCAGTCCGCTATTTGAAAGGTCTTGATGAAGCCACTGTTGGCACGCAACTCTTTGTGCGTCCATTGACTTGCAAATCAGAGAGCGTCCAAAGCAAGCGACTTTGGCTATAGCCCAAATATCTGACGTCACACTTCGAGGCTCGTGAATAACGCCAGATACAAGCCTTGAGCAACTGGCAGGATCCTGCCAGTTGCTTCGCATCCATTCACACGGCGTAAGTACACACACGTCGTGTACACGCATTGGCGTTGTGAATAAAACAATATTACCTGCAAACATTATGTACACGCGCGCAGCAGCAGACGATTGAAAAGTTCCTGCTGATGGTGTAGCTGACAAAAACGCTTCACTTCGGAGCAGACCATTCATAACACAGATATGGAAAGCTTACGTCTGTCACAGCACGTTTATCAAATGAAATCATTGTATCCAATGAAATCATTGGGCCTTAAGACCAGTACCTGTCTATATCCTTGTAGATAAAGATAGGGGACGAGTCTACTTTGACTACGGCTACGGCTGTTGGCCGTCACTACGTCGATATATAGAATAAGCCTTTTCAGCGACCTAGTCTCAGTAGAGCCACTGACGAAGCCTTCGACTCGTCAGACACGGTCTTAGCCGTCTCTGGCTTCAGCACTTATAGTGAGATTATTGGAGTACTGTTGGCCCCTGTGGTCTAATTGATAGCTCTGATCACATCTCGTGACCTTTACACTCAACTTTGACCTTGTAATAACACAATATAATTTTGTAAATATTCTTCTACTTTACTATCCCGATCACTCGTTTACTAGTCACGTTTGTTGGTAGTGTGCGACTGCTGCTTACTTTAATCGACGTGTTGGTACTTTCATAAATGAAAACTGTGGTGTTGCTTCCTCATAAAACGTGAAATAATTGTAAACTAGTCTAGAATACATAAACATACACATTTATATTTATGTATGATATAAATATACATATATGATTTATCCATACGTGTACATTTAAAAAACGAACCTACTTGTGGCATCGAGTGTTCTGTTATCAGACATTTTTGTCGGTTGAAGTTATTATCCTTTACCCAAGAACCCAAATAAATGTATAGCCTACATCCAACGATTACACCACAGTCCTCATTTATGTTTTTAATTATGTTATCATTGATAAAGCAGCACAACCAAATTACGCGTTTTCTTCTGTTTTCACAGATGTTGTCTCTCTTGTCTGGTACGCCAGTATCTGAACTAAAAAACAATCACCAAAGATGTGCCACATCTCTGTATTTTAGGCTTTGAAGCCGATCTAAGTCGGTAAGTTTTTGGCACACCGGCAGTTTGAGTTTATCCGCCAAGCTGGGAAAGTCCGTCGTCACTTCCTCATGTACAGGTTGATTATGCCCATGTCGTGTAGACGTTTCCACAAGGCATTCTCTGCATTGTTGTCGTGATTGGCAAAGAAAACATGGCGCTGGAAGCCCTTGTCGTAATAGTGCTCCGAGAATTTGGCGTAACTTCCACCAAAGCCATACACGTTGACCTGAACAGATGACGACAGAACGAAGTATACATTTAATTCTCAACGATTCAACGCAAGGCCGTTTTCATGTAAATCATGGCACTTCCATCAAAAAATTGTCAAGAGCTACTTCCACGGAAAAAAAGAAAGAAACAGTGTTTGCTGAAATTCATTTACAAGTAATCAATGATTACGGACGTACAGCTCGCATCGTGTAAAAATTCAAAAAAGAAAAGAAAAGAAAAACAGTTCCCACAACTCAACGTTGCATTTTGTTGAGTTTCGACCTCATTAGCCATTTTGAGATATGGTGGACACATAGTATAACACTATTAGGTTTGGATAAATTTGTCTATGATATACACCCAAACCAAACAGTGCACTCCCATATTGTGTCCACCATACCTCAGAAAGGCTAATTCTAATAGTTCACGAATTATTTTGAAGAACAAGTGCAGCGGCAATAGGTGCCATGGCCGCCTTGATGTCCTTCAGATAAGCAGGCTGATAAAATAATGTATGAAAAAAAAGCAGAAAAAAAAGCTTAATATTCAAGAAGCTAAATAAAATAATAAATAAACTACGTACCTCGTCACACGTGTGCAGAGCAAGAAGTAGCATAATTGCCCCTGTAGTGGGTCTATGGACGGGTTTGTGTTGAGCTGTGGAGTTCACCCAACTGGTAAAAAAAAAAAAAAAAAAAAAATTAAACGTGAAATAATGAACAGTTTCTCCGGCTTGTTTTTTTCTTGAAGACATGCTATAGGAGACTTTGAAACGCTAGGTGGCAGCAGACCGCATGTAAATGTTCATTGTTTAGTAGTTCTGAGCATGCGCCTGGTAAGTATGCTGCCACCTAACATCCCCCCAAAATCTATTGTTAGGGAAAACAAACTTGTCCCAATCATCCTGTAACTTGAAAAATTCAATGTAAAATGTCACTTTATGGAGAAGTGCATGAACTTTGTCAAGTGAAGCAGTCTAAAATTAAATCATGTACCAGAACTGTATTTACAAATTTGTTAATAACACTTAACACATTTTCTCGACACCGAAAAAGCTGCGCACTTCTTATTAGGCACATAGTAAGCGTGCCAGTGATACAATAACTTATCATGTTTAAAAAAAATACATCCCTCCATAAAACTGTGTGGGCTATCCGATCTCGCGGGCGCCATCAACCGGCCAAAAATGATCAATCAATGACAATCGAAAACCCACACAAGAATGGATGGTTCATCACAATATGTTTGCACGATTTATTACTGGCACGTTTAGTCTGAATATACGTGAGGTTCAATATTTATATTACAATTAAGCTCTTTTTGAAACAACGGCTTGGGCTTGGGCTTCGCTCAGGCTCCATCCGTCTGCTTGAAGCCCCATACGGCGTGTCATGGCCTAGCGGTTAAGAGCACTGGATTCAAACTCTGGTGTTTCTGATCAGCAGAGTGTGGGTTAGAGTCCCAGTCGTGACATCTGTGTCCTTAAGCAAGACACCTAACCATGATGCTTCGTCCTTCGGATGGGACGTAAAGCCGTTGGTCCCGTGTGTTGTGTAACGCACGTAAAAGAACCCAGTGCACTTATCGAAAAGAGAAAGGGTTCGCCCCGGTGTTCCTGGTTTAATTGGCAGCATATTGCGCCACAGCACCTTGTAAACCATTACATGGTGCTATGTAAAAGGAGTAGGGGTCGATTTCACAAAGAGATAAGACTGGTCTTATGTTAAGTTAGGACCAGTAACTGGTCTTAACTTAGGATTATTCCTATCTCCTAGCATTGCCTAGGACTAGTCCTAAGTTAGGATGGGTTTTGTGAAATCGACCCCAGGTCTCATAACTCAAACGTAGTCCCACATACCTTGCAGGAAAATACTGTATGTTAAAGCGCCTTGAGCGTCACTGAGTGACGGATATGCGCGCTATATACTGTATAAGAAGCCACTATTATACTATTGTTATACCGAAAGCACACTTTTTCCAAATAACTGGCAGAGCCCTTTAATAAGAGTCTGAGCCCGTGGTTTAGAAAAGAGTTGAAGTTCAGTAGGCCCATTGAACCCCACGTACATTCAGCGGTGAACAGTTGAATCGGTTGTACTTGTATACATTGGCTCCCTTTCAAAGGTATATTTATTCAGGACTGTAGAGCTGATAAAAATAGTCGCAGACAGTTTTATATTTTGTGTGAACAACCAACCATACACATGAAATAACAAACCCGTAAAAGTACGGGCTTAATCCGTTCTGTGGGTTAGGAGAAACTAGTAAAAAAAACATGCACAATTTTCAGCATGTCCTTAAATTTGGTTGTAACAACTGAAATCAGCTGTTGCGTTTTTGCTGTTGTGTTCTCAGATAGTTTTTCTCGAGTATGACTTTATTTCAGAGGCAAACATCTCACAGAAAAACGGTTCACATATGAATTTCCTAATCATTAACCTTTTAGAACTAAACATTTTTTATTCTTACCAATCGTTTATATTATTGACTTTAAGTGACAAATTAACACCTTTTTATGGTTCTCGTCCGAATTGAACATGCTGAGTGAAGAGCAAGAAGAAGAGAAGGACGAATGAGACATAGAAATGGGAAAATACTTCTGAGGTAGGCTCTCATGACAAATCGGCCTAATCAAATATAACTTTATACTTTATATTGACGGACAAAGCAAACTATTTTACCTCCATTTCAGATATCTCTCGAAGTCCGGATGGACGATTTTAACATCCTCTGCTTGCAATTGCTTCACGAAGTTGGGCGGAGTTCTGCAATTGGGCATAAACAAATAATGCAAAAATTATGGATATTCTTGAGAATAACACCACCTCCAAGAAACGTTTCAAAGTTAGTACAGAACGAACTACTTATATTTGATAGTGTTACCAATACTCCTGACAGATTCATTTCGCCCGATGATGCTTTCATCTTTGAGAACATTTTATATCAGAAATGTGAAGGAAAAAAAAGAGAGAGAACAAAATTGCAATTTTGTTTACAGGTCACGGAGTTCAACACAGAAACCAGATTTTTGATACATATGGCCATGAATGTAAACCCAAGCTTAGAACTGCTCTTCGCGTTTTAATTAAATTCCCGCTGGGTATTTCTGTGACATGTGCCTTGAATATGAATATTAGATGGCGATACCGAATGTAAGCTACCCGTTTACAAAAACTGGTACCGTTCATTTACCTTTTGTACTTGTCTCGACTAACAGGAGGCGTTTGGTTACTTAATACTGCATTCAAGTAGTTGTATGTCCACTCGTTATCAGCGAAGAACACATACTTCATTCCCTGAAATAAGTAATGGAAAAAAAGCAAAGGTGTCAAATACTATCTTAACACCTAAAGATTAGAGCAGCGTTATAAAGCTATCGAATGACTTGTTACTATTTGAGGTTAGGATTTAAGCCTGCATGAATTATGGAAAACATTGGGTTCTGTAATATTGTGAATAACAAATTGCACTATCGTGGATATCAACATGGGAATTTAACTGGGAATTTAACGGGGAATGTAACGGTGAATGTAACGAGGATGGTTACTTGTAGTTTTTGTAGGCATATAGGATGCTCTTTTAGGAGTGAATATTTATTTTAGGGCCTATATTAAAATTAGTTATTATGGTAGTTATTCATTCTTAAGGGGAAAATTTGAGATGTATTTATTATTTTCCTTGTACAAAAACCTATGTAGTGACTACGGATTTGGTGGTTTTTCTTCACCATCTACTAAAAGCATCAAATACTATACCAATATTGTATGCTTGCGAGTGCATTCGCCTCGTGAAATGGATTAGTCCAGATTTCACCTCGTAGTTATGTTCTGTGACAATGCAGGAACGAAATGCATTCAATTGTTTTAAATATAAAACTCACACATAGATCCTTGTCCTTGGGAAAAATAATCATAATTAATGTGGACAAGGAACTCGTCTAGGCTACACTAAAAAATGTCTTAAACAACTTCTAAACAACGTGGAGGACTCCATGTAGACACCAATCTTGTCGCCGTTACATGACTTTGCCTCGTTTGGACAAACGGGCGGGGAACGATTATTTTGGAAACGACCACATTGTGTCCAAACCACATTGACTACAGTGCTTTAAATCACACATCGGTGTATTGGTCAAAACAAAATGAATATTCTGGATCCCCAATGCAAATTTTACGTCTATTAAAGTCGTTGCGGTACCCGCTGCTAGAATACAGCATTCGAATTGCCTCCAGCTACTGATAAGACATCTGCCTAAGAAAAGCAAAGGTTGTGGGTTCGAATCCCATCGAGTGATATACCTGTGGATGTTTTTCACAGGACTCCGGGGGAAGTACTGAGTAAACAGTAGTAGTGCTAAACACACATGGGTGTATGGTTAAAACTCAAATAATATTCTTTATACCGTCGTAAATTTAACGTCTATATTGAACAAAACACATTGCTAACTTTCCTTCATAACTATATCAGTCTCAAAAAAAAAAAATTTTTTCATTAAAACGAATGTTTCCCTAAAGTGAACACTTTAAAACCTCCCCAGTCAGAATTGATCTGGATTTTAGCTTGGATTCAGCGTCAGTTTGACACATATTCTGGGTTACACTAAACTAAAACATAGTTAAAAGTTAGTGTATAGTTTTAGGTTAATGTAAAACATAGTTTTAGGTTAGTGTAAAACATAGTGTTAGGTTAGTGTAAAACATAGTGTTAGGTTAGTGTAAAACATAGTGTTAGGTTAGTGTAAAACATAGTTTTAGGTTAGTGTAAAACATAGTGTTAGGTTAGTGTAAAACATAGTTTTAGGTTCGTGTAAAACATAGTGTTAGATTAGTGTAATCATAGTTTTAGGTTAGTGTAAAACATAGTGTTAGGTTAGTGTAAAACATAGTGTTAGGTTAGTGTAAAACATAGTGTTAGGTTAGTGTAAAACATAGTTTTAGGTTTGGACCCAGAACCTGGTCAATTCTTAGCCGGGAGTTTTCCCGAGTGCAGTAAACTAACCTTTTGATACGGTGGGGCATTGAATCCATACCGTCTAGCACCTCGTAATGAGTTGGATAGGGTGATCATCGTGAAGCAGTAGAATGAGGTTTTGGAGCCAACGTCTTTCTCGTAACCTTTGGTTAAGGCAACATTCACCCTGCAGGAAAAGAGCAACCGACAGCATCGTTGTTTATCATTCTGAACAAAGCTAGAGTGGTTCTCCTCTGGCATCTTGTACCATAATCAAAATGACTTGGTAAGTGTTGTGCACCTGGGATACTTTTTATAAAGAATAAGAATTGTCCTATAAAGAATGTCAAGGTAGAAAGCTTCCCCTTGAATTTGTTTTGCTTGAAATGGTTTAGTTTTTGAGAAATGTGTAAAACAATTAGTTGTGAAAACAGGAAAATCATGTCGAGTTTTTTCTTCTTCAATCTTTTCTCGTGAACCCGAGGGCTCATTGACTTTCACAGGTGTTGTCATTTCAGGTATATATTGAGTCACATAAAGTGTGGATACTGGCCTCTGAAAAATAACCAAAGTTGTCCACGTGCTTTAAGGGAAATATAACTGTTTTTAAACAAAGAGGGGTGGACACTGTCTCAATTCTAAGAGACAACCTGCAACAGTATAATTGTTAACGGAATGGCAATACACACCACTCATTAAATTCAATACTGTTTTAAGCCAAGATGAAGTAACGCTTTGCAATGCTAAACCTTATCTTGGTTTACAGGGAAAGCATAAAAACCAGTAGCATAATGTTGGAAGAAAAGGCAGTGGTACTGATGACGTGACAGTTTGTTTACCACTTTGCAGAAGAGCAGGGAGCCGTGTGCCTCTGCACACCTGTCGGAAAGTGAAGTATATCATCAAGACAGTGGTCTATTGCCACAACTGTACTTTATCTTTGTTCAAAGAGAGTAGATCACTTAGACAGGATAGCCAATAAGGGTGCTGAAATATATAGTAATACACTTGAAGGAATAAAACAAGTCTAGTGCCGTCATAGCGAATACCTTAATTGAGCAATTGCATTTAACAACCCAAGTGGATAAATATCATGAATTTGCAATAAGTACATTGTACAATATTACAAAAACCGCATAGCATGATCAGAATCATAAACGAACCGAAACACAAAAACGGAAACTTAGCCAACAAATACATGTACATCCTGCAGGATGCGTATTGGTTTCCTGAGTGATATGTTGACCCAATTACACTATAGTTTATGACAGTAAAATTGATCAATCACACACGTGTAATAATAAACGAGTTCATGCTGCGACTTGCACTTTTGACTCAGCTCTTTTTTTTAATAACCCGTAAAAAAAAACACCCAAGCCCACAATGTAAATTGAATTCCCAGCAAGCGCAGATATCATCAGATCATTTATGTCCAGACTCGGGTGGTGTCCATTCGTTTCGCACAGCATGCCGAGTTTTAAAAAGCCAATAAGATTTCAACAGTATCGAGTCCGATTACACTTTTTTTCCCATAATCTGGAGACTGCTCCTGCAAGGTTCACGGACAGGAGAAGTAGTCTCGTGAATATAGAAGTAAAATCATGGAGACGATAATGTGTGGCCTTGGCATGCGGTGCGGTGCCCTGACGTTCATGATTGAGTTATAAACTTCTACTTTACACGAAAAAGCCATTAATCCAATTCCGAAAACTTCCCTCTTTCCCCATACTTTTTTTCACGGTTCGGATTATGTATAAGTTGTAATCCAAGGTTGGGTGTCATAGATTGTTTTTTTGTCAAAGTAATGCTAATAAATATATGGCAAAGTTATCAAGAAAGATACAATCAAAAAACATATGTGCTAGTTTCAGCTGAATATAGTGTCTACTTGTTAATTGAGAAAACGGCAAAAAACTGTTATACGGTATTTTATCAAGAACGCCTATAGCAAGGTGACAGTGGGTACCACCAACTTCAACTCTGGCCCCAGCATTCGCGAACGGGTACCACGAAAATTTGAATGTTAAGTCAACCCTCAGAAATCTGAGAAACGATTCATGCGTGAATCGTTTCTCTGACTCAAATGCTTTTTTGGTGAAAACAAATCCAAACCATATTACTTCAATATGGATCCTTTCTCAAAATAGCTTATATACTGTCAACAGCCAAAATACTTATTATACCAAGTAAGTTTATATATATCTACAACATTTTGGAGTATTTACCAATCTATGACCCTAGCTTTAAGCCATTACCATTAAAGTTTAGTTGCAAGATTTTTGCCAAAAGAGTTCTGGGAAGGAAATTTGACAGATGATGCTGTTCCAAAACGAAAAACAAATATCAAACTTCGCACGAGCCACGGACAATCAAAATACATGTAACGTGTACAATTTTTAGTACATGGCTGATGGATGTTAGATAATGTTGGGATTCCGACAATAATCCTGATAACTTTCTCGAATCTAAAAGTTTAACTATTTAAATCCAATTTCTGGTCAACATTTGCCACAATTCACACCCAGCATCTTTAACAATAATAAGATTTGTACTGAAATACAACGATCAGTAAGCAATTTCCAAGCGTGTAAAACCACTATGAGAAAAATTGTGTCCTCATATATTTTAAACTCACAAATGACCACATGACTCTACAGTGAAGATATATTCGAATTGGATGTAATTAGAACATTAAACTGAATCACAACATTTGGAAGTTCATAAAAAAAACGTTGTAAATTGTTGGGGAAAACGGCGTTTAACCGTCAAACTCTGTCACAGGTGGTGAGAGTCATCACCGACTAAAATATCTGAAACCATGCTCCAGACTTCAGGAGGCTTGTTGAAATGATGGCATTCCCACCTTTTACTAGTCCCTGGAGTTTATTTCAAGGAGCTTTTGGGAACAGTATCCTCAGCACTAGAGACGTATAGTGATGATCAAAAAGCAGGATTTCTTCATATCAAAGATAAAATTACAGCTATTTAGAAGCTTTTTTAACAGCTTTCTAGAAAGCAGAAAATATTTTTTTTAAAATCTGAATTTATATAAAAGTCAGAAAATTCCCATCCCTGTCTGTTAAACCTTACTGATTCGGGAATTAAACCTTATGCACTTGACGTCAATATGTTGGGCTTAGGGCGCCTTCATGTAGAGGTCAAAAGGAGGTCAATGTCCGTCCTGGCTGCCGAGTGTATACAACTGTGCACCGGGGGGGGGGGGAAGGGATGACGTCAATGCATACTAAGTTTCATGCCAGCAAATTTGTACACACCGTATTGACCAAATTCAGCTGACGTCATCATCACAATAATCTTGGGAGCCAATATCCCAGTGTGTTATACAGTGTAGCGCGAATTTAAGGCGACATGGCGTTTACACACTTCTGTGGACCCCCGGAACGGTGAGCGTTGCGCATTTGCCGCGTTATGTGCGTGCAATAGATATGTTTTGCTTCAAAACTGACATTCAATGAGACAAAAACAAGAACTTTGGAAGGTTGAAATATTCACATTACACATGCACTTGACGTATTATACACGTGCGTTACAGGCCAAAAAAACAAAATTTCCTGCAAATTTGATCTGTTGACACCGCACCATACGGTTGTTTTCAGGCTCAGAGTAGAACTTAATCCGATCCCCCGTATAACCGCTAAAAACATGTGGACCCACACTGTACTTAAATCATTCCACAATAAGCTCTCGAAAGGGTTTTGAATTTACATTGAAAAGGGTAAACCTGTCAGTATAAAAGTTAATCACATCTTAGCGACGACATCTTTTGTAGTCGCATAGAAACAAGGTACGCAAGGTGGTTTGCACAAATTCCAAAACCATGACAGAAAGAAAAACATCCCGAGGCCTTTTTGGACTATGACTATAGATTAGCCCAGGCCTGAAATTTCAAGTTTGAGAGGAAAAAAAAATTGAAAAGGGCACTTCCATTGAAAAATCTTAGTGCGTCTAAAGAGAAAAAACGCAAAATCTTTACTCTTGATACCGAGCAGGTGGACACTTTAAATGAACTTTCTTTTTGAATATATCAGTATAGGAGGCTAATTAAAAAGCTAAGTAGTGTAAAAACACTAATCTCTTAAAACAAAACCTTTTTTTTATAAACCAGATTGAGTTTCCCAAAGTTCTGAGAAAAAGCCATTTGAAAACATACACACCTCACTCAAAAGAGTAACACATTCTGTAAGGTTCAAAATACAAGCAGAAACGGAGTGTTCCTAGAAAGACATGACATGAGTAAATGCTAATAACTAGACATGTTGTGTTCGTTACCTGAATACATAGTCATGAGCGTCTATCTCTTCTCCCTTGTTTGAACCGTTCATCATACCGCCGTTACCGATGACTGCACATCTCGTGCACCCTGGGTCCTTGGGAATTGAGCCGTTGACCATGCGGTCGTCGAACATGTACCTGTTGCTTGGGGTACTCAGTAACTGCAAGGAGTCGGAGATCTCTGAGAAAGAAAATAAAGAAGAAACAAAAATGGATGTGAATTTTATTTCGGTTTGGATGATAATACTTTTATTTAAGAGAATCTTCAAGAACAAAAACTAAGGTTTGAGTCAAATTTTTTTCCAATGAAAGGGTTTCCCGTCAAATTTACACCAAAAAATCAATACAATTTGACATCCGGCTCATTAAATTTTGGTTACAAATAATGTTCCGCTGGATTAGTATTTAACAGTCTTAAGGAGTAATTCTATTTCAAGTTTAGCCTTCACTAGTGAAAATAAGATCATTCAAATTCATTAGGTCACAAAGATCACTCAATTTCGCAAAAGCCAGCAGTAAGAGGCTGGTCAACCATTCATCAATTGTAAATATTAAAGGTAGTAGAAATTCAACTGAAAAGATAGTCTGAATGTCTATAAATGAAATAGAATGTCTCAAACGAACCTGAACGAGAAGAACGAAACCATGTGTGCACGACAACGAAATTGAATCCAATACTAGTAGGTACCGAGAAACCAAAGTTTGAATAAATTAGGCAAACATGGGTGAATCTGAATGCGTGCGTGTTAATGAAACTGAATTTATCTTCTGATGAAATTGACCGGGAAACCTATATCCTGGTAATAAAACCGATAGATTATTAAAATGTACTTCCATTACAGCACGAGTGATGCCTGCTACGAGAAAACAATGACGACAGCTTTATAAAGACAAACCCCAAAGACATCCGGTGGGGACTGAAACACACAACCCAAATACCCCCACTTTGGTCAGCGCTGGGATTAGAACCGAGGTCCACAGAGGCACAACAATATACCAAGTCAACCCAATCTTTATTCTTGACGGATAATAATAAAAGCAAAACAAAATTCACTGGTGTCAGAAAAGTCTGTTTTCTAAAAACAGCAGAAAATAGAACGAGGGCAAGAAGAGACAGAAATGCGGTTTAAAAACATTGCCAGAGCTGCACTATGTAATTGACTATATGTATTGCTCCACTTCATTTTTAAGACTACCCTTTACACATGAAGCATGTAGGCATATTTGAAAAATAATACATAAATGTTGATTTATATACGCCGTTTCGTATTAGCTTATATTGAACGAATGTGACAGCCATCTGTCGATACACAAAGTGAAACAATATGGTTTACGGTACTTCATAGCACCTGTCGCAAGTAATAAAACATTAATAGAAAAAGTGGCTTTACGATTAACCGTGGGAAGTTAAGAGTTATACTATATAGATATATTCTTTTATTCATTAATTGATAAGCCTATATCTCTATTCCTAATATAAATAGTTAAATACCCCTGTTCCATATGTGTTATATAGAGATGTCTCTATTAAATTGAATACAGTATGTTAACTTTGTACACTCGTCATATAGATTAGTATAGCCATCTATTCTTTGTATCTATCTGATACCTTCATTCCTTGCAGAGATATATCTCTATTGGATACATTTAATCATAGAGATATCTCTATTTTGAATGTAATGTTAACTTTGTAAGCTCGTTGTAGAGAAATACAACTTTTCAGTAGAACATTAGCAGTTGTTCTTCTATGTTTCACCTAGGCAATTTCTGTCGATGAACAAATTAGTAATATCAAATCACTGTTTAGAGAATAGCAGTCCTTAAACCTATCCTCCTAAAACAAAAACAGTATGATCTTAAACTTTCACTGGCCAGTCGCTTCACGTCTCAATTTCATTACGTGAAACTAAAGTATAATGGGTACGCAGAGTCCCGCATTAACAGGTGTTTTTATATTTCGCTGTGGCATTATTAGGAACTCTTCAGTTTTAATACTTCCGATTTGGACGGTTTAGTTAGTTCCAGATTGGTACACTCGATCGGTTATACTCTACTATCTTCACTAAACCATAGTAAACTCACCCTGGGCGTCGATGTCTGACCAGCCATTGATACCTTTGAATGTAGACAGTCGCTGGTACTCGTCTTTACTGAAGTGTTCGTTCCAGAGAAGGATGGGCGTCTCCGGGATAAACTTTCGGCTGGAGTAATCCTCGAGCAGCATTTTTTTCCTGACGGTCGTGGGGCAGCTCTGAAGGCGAAGGGATAGTCAACGTTCACTTAGAAATTCATGACGATGGGTTCAATAGGGGGG
>CM021533.1:15231800-15254258 GCA_010994315.2 Pisaster ochraceus
ACTCTCAAAAATAGATCAATAGTTGACAAATTGCACGCGTTAAGTGAATGTATTTATAATAATGGACACAGTTTACTACAGTTTGCAACGTTGTGACGTTACGAATGGAGTGATTTACACAAATCTAGTCAATTTCGATCGCATTTTGTCGTGGAGCAAATTCCCACCTTTGTTTGTTTGTGTTTTTTTTTGGCTTGCTTGCTGATTTAGTTAATAAGGCTGTCATAGTTTGGTTTCAGGTGATGCATTTTCGATTGGTTTCATCACTGCAATTTTGAGTGGTGTGTGAAATTTCTTGTGTGTAGAACGAGCTTCAGCAGATGTTTAGCAGATGTGTAATGGTTAAAATCGATTTGTTCTTCTTCGGAAGCTTAGTGGAGGTTATGCATGAGTCTATTCTTGTTAATATCATAATGACAAGTAAACATAACATAAGGATCACCAGAAAACAAACTCCCTCGTAATGACATATGTTTACGGACTTGGAAATGATTATCCACGTTTACAGAACATGACCCAAAATAAGCGGGAAAGCTACCCGCAAAATGATTGAGGAATGCGAAGGAAAGTCTACTATACGCACTGGTGTTACGTACCACTGATGTTGCACCTCGCCTTGGCGATAACGTCACATCATATGACGTATCCAGTGCAAACCTTCATTAAAACAAAAGCGTGTCCGAATGGGGGACTTTTGAACGCTAGGTGGCAGCAGATTTACCAGGTAAATTTCCCTTGTTTACGTCGTTCGGAGCCTGCTCACATTTCCAAGAATAATGGATTTTCCTAGTAAGTCTACTGTCCACTAGAGTCCCAAAAGTCTCTCACTGGCAGCTGCGGCTACGGCTGCGGCTGTTACTAATGGGGTTTGCTGGGCCTCTTATGCGTCAACGCTCGTTCACGTGACGATGAAGCTGAAGGCAAAGGCGTAGCTAACAGTAAAATCCCACGCACGTTCACAATAACTGGTATTAATAAAACACTTCAAATGACAATACATTTTATAATAACGAGAACTTTTTACGACCCCATCCTTTTAAGAAACGTTTGAATGCATATTACAGCAATCTGTTGGTAAAACAATTTCAATTTTGTAAAAAGAAATTGGCTCCCTTCAACACATGTTGCAAGTTTTAAAACAATTTAAAGAAACAAAGGGTTTTAACATTTTACCCTGGGAAAGTGGGGTGGTGTTGGACAGACATTTGAATGACAAAAAATTGAGTGCTCGTTACAAAAACATAAACATTTGACTTATTTGTACCAATTAGTATACTATGCATTGTGTGAGATTGTTGTCCTACAATAAATTCGGTCTGTGGGTTCCAGATGGTGCATTGAGAGTGCGCCACGAGAACGATACTTGGCTTTATACGGCCATCGCTGATTTGTCTATTGGAAAAAATATACGTAGAAAACAAGCAATTTTCCGATATTTCAAACAGCTTCATTGCTTGTTATTCGACCCATAGTCTATTTAAGAACAAGTTTTCGACGGCCCTATCGTCAGATATCTTTCTCGTGACATACTGACCGTGTGCCAAATTCCATGCTTGCATCATCAAAGGCACAGTTCCTGTTTTCCTTTCTTTCTAAAACCCAATATTATTTCAAGATCTAATCAAATGCCAGCAGTTTCAATCAAACCTTTGACACCATTTCTGATTCTAGCTAAAAATACTTTGATAATTGGAATGGTTTGAGTTGTATTAACGCTACATGTCTACTTCAACTCACCAAGTAGTTTGTAAATTGACTATCTCGGACGTATTCCTTCTCCTCTGTCGACCATAACGGCTTCCTTAGTCTCGTTCTTTTTTCAATTTCCCTATAAAATTGTTCTCCGAAAGTGCTGTTGGCAGGTTGACTGTTTGAAAAACTTTGGATAATTGTGAGAGTTTTGTTTTCCTCGATGACGGGAGTTGGCGTCGCTTTACGAAACGACTGCTCCAAGAAATTGTGTAGAAGTCTCTGTAGTAGGTTGTCTTGGGGGACCTTTTTACTGAAAGAAACGGGAAGATATTGCAAGATGTATCAAATTGTTAATTGGTTCCCTTTTCAGTTGTTATGACTTTGATGCATCCTATACATTGACCCGTATCACCAACGATAAAATATAAATTGCAGCTTTTTGTGAGTCAGTTTTCATGTAAATTGATATGCATGCAATTTACATTTTAAGGCAGCGCACGTGCAGAAGAGACGAGCACTGTACATGTCTTTACGTGCAATATGACTTCCAAAATGGCCGATCATGGGCAGTCAACAGCCGCGAGTGACGTCAGTGCAAGGGGTCTTCATGACTTTTTATGACTCAAAGCGCAGACTACCCATAGAATTATTTCTTAAAGGTAAATGCATGTAAATGATTGATTTTTAGACTAGTTCAACTCTAGGTATTTCTTGTTCACACGGGCCTGTTTCAGGTGAGTTGTATTTTGTATCCCAGTCATAGACTTGGCCCATCGGAGAAAAAGAAAAAAACCTTTTACTATTGTTTATAGCCTTTACACTGTCCTGTTTTACTCAAATATTTAAATCACTAGCAAACACCTGACGTAAGTTGCTGCACCCACTCATCCATCTCGTATCCCCCCGAAAAAAAGATAGTAATAACAAATAAATATGGTTGACTATACAATAATTAAGTTCACTTGAGGCAACCTTGGTTTCATTATCACAAATATACAGTAACTGTAATGATAAACAAAATAAGAATAAGAATAATACAAATTTTTGAGGATTGTTTTTGTCAATATATAGCCTTACCTGGGCGCAAGGGACTCGCTTTCAATGTTCAGAGTTGGTGTGTCGAGGTTGTACATTTTTACGGCAAATAATCCGATGGTTAACGCAACGCACAGGCCGAAGACAGACCTCGCCAGCCTGAAAAGAGAAAAACCCCAAATCCAAGAATTATTTATTCATTCACACATTTGTAAAAAAGGATGATTGTTTTTTTTAAAGAAATAATGTATTCCCTTTTTAGTTTTCACCAAACACACCATCCAATCTCTCTGTGAAAGTTTCACCAGATTAGCTGGTCATTAACATTGGTAAAGGACGAAAAACTGAATGTTCAAAGATTTGCAAATGATAACTTACATGCCATGGTATGGATGGGCAATGTGGAAAACTACCCTTAAAATATATTTGCCTGAAATACTAATCCCTGAGAAATGAGTACAACGATTACCCTTTATCTCGCGAGACCAAAACTCGATTTGGGAAAACAGTGAGATTAAACGTTTGCATTTTAAGTATGTTGGGTCAGACAAAGTGCGGGTATACTCTCCGATAATAACCAGTGTTGCATGCCCATGTGCTTTAAGAGAAAATGCTTTGTCGGTGACTTTGATCGCACTGCTTATTTCGACAGCAGGCATCGAAATACGCAACAGAGGGTGATCTTCAAATGCTATTTTCTCGATTACGACTACTTCACACAAAAACAGTATAGGACTGGTGGCCCTTTGTTATGATTATTGTTATAAGTGCGCTTCGATAATTAAACGTCATCAGTTTCCCCATTGACCAAATTTTGAACAATAAGCAGCTACTTTAGCAAAAAAAAAAATTTCAACGTGATTGCTATATTTAAACTAGTTAATCAACTCAATATTATTTTTGATAGTTGTACACTTCTGAATACTTCGTAATTATCAATCAAAAACTTAAGCCCCAACCTCGAGGTTTTGAAAAACTAGAAACACCGTCTGCCGTTGACGGCGTGCGTCAAAATGACACTCCTTTGACGTCATGTATGGGATGTTGCTTTGTTGTATCTCAATGCTGCACCAAAGCGGCTATACAAAACGGCGCTCCCACATAATGGCGTACCGTGAGTGATGACGTTACAGGACATTTTGTCAATCTTTCTGAAAAGCACTGGAGAAGGGTATTCAAATTAATTGGTTTTTTGTATACTATTAAAACCTGTTTAATCTCATGTGAACTCAGTTTGAAAACATTTTATATGAAAACGAGTTAGTTTTTGCTGTTTGTGCATGTATGTGAGTGGGCGTGTTTATTGCCATTTTTATGTAGGTTTTCCCGGCCAATTTCAACAAAAATCAATTAATTTTAACACCAGGCTCATTCAATTTCGTTTAAAAAAACAATGCTCCGTTGAATAAGCATTTATACAAAAAAAAAATTAAAAAAGAGGTGATTATCATCCAGATGTGTTGAATAAAGATCAGCTCCGAGACCTGGGTTCCAAAAATTCCAAATTAAACAAGTTACAGTCTATTATGGATTGAGAATCAAGAACATGTAATTATTATTTCCAATACATAAGTATATACAACTGCTTCTTTTAAAAATTTTAATTTTCGAAGACGTAATTTTTGGTCGGAGAGTGTTTCCACGTGTGCTGTGCAAATTAATCCATCAATGTAATTCCCGTGTCGTCTTAAGGGGGTGGAACTAATAAACAATGTAATTTTCAAAAGCCAATGACATATTTGATAATAATTATTCCCGTGGGTTCGACCGATGTACATGTAAAAGCTAGCCGCCGGAACGGATGATACTCGACAGGCCTGTCAACGCAAAGCCCCTTAAACTTCTATTGCAAGCCTAACATATCCAGACAGCGCCTACAACTACGAGTGGCACCACACGCTGTGAAATGTATCCCTAACAGCTTAAGTTACAGTATATCTCATCTTTAACATAATACGTGGACGGTATGTCAGCCACCGTAGGAGAACATTTCATAAAATAAGATGGTCATAATATTTTCAAGAAAAAAACAAAACAGAAAGCTCTTCACGTTTCGTCAGAGATTTTTTTTTAGCACGCACTCATATTGTGTTTGTTTTAAGAAGATAAAAGTTTTTCTCGCACACGTTTCCAATGATAAATTCTTTCTTTCTCTTCCCATTACCAAGTGTATACTACTTTTCATTCTCGATCGCTATGTGAGTCAGGAGAAAATATTAAAAAGCCACGCGCAATTTAGAGCATGTAAACACACTCTCCATAATTTTGTTTGCAACAACCGAAATCAGCTGTTGCGGTTTGTTTGTTTTATTGTAGTTTTTTTTCAGATTCAGTTTTCTCGAAAATGACTTTATTTCAGGGGGAAATGCTCAACAGAAAGAAACGGTTCTGGTATAAACTTCATAACTCAGATAAGCATTCAGATTAAGCATTACAATTAAACTTTGGTCTCAATTATCTTTTTCAATCCTGATAGAATACCTTTAACATGCCTTGGCGAACTGTGCAGTTATGCAAGGTCAGACACAGCCTCCTTTAAACGAATTCCTTCCTGACAAACTAGCAGTCGAATCCAGACAATTAGTTCTCGTGGTTTAAAGGTGGGAAGGTGTAAGCCAATGTGTTAAAACGCAACACGTCCCATGAGATCTTGTTTGCAAAGATACATTGGAAGCAAAACATGGTTTTGTCTTCGTCAACGATAATACCTGATTGTCGTATGATGCATTGCAAATGTTCAGGGATATATTTGGTGAAAAGACCGGACTGTGGGAACACTCTAAAAATAATTTATTATGTCGCCCGCGAGCGGGACATCCTACGGTGACTCCAATTTTTTTCTATCCTCAATGCAGGAAGCCAGTCTCTGTTGTGGTCTCAGCACTAGCATCACACATGAGGACACTGACATAGCTCGTCCTCTGCCTGCCCCCTCAGCCTTACACCCACAGAACCAGCTCGGTAGTTCTGTAGCAGTGCCCTTACACGTGCCAACTTACGGGGTATTTTTAACAATGGAACAATGCTACCCCACAAGGTTTTCTTTGTTACAGTGGTACCCCACAGAGGATTTCTTTAGAAAAGGGAATAATAGAAGAACAATAGCAGGACCCCACATACATACAGGATCTGTAAGGGCGTGTGTCTCCGCCAGGCGCCAGGCCCATCTGTCTGTATGCAATCTTTTCGAAGATCCATGGATTGCGCACCACAATGATCTCTCAAGTTGATATTGAGCACCGCCCTCAACTTCCGGGTCAGAATTGACCCGGATTCCAGGGGTCGATTTCACAAAGAGATAAGACTAGTCTTATCTGAAGTTAGGACCAGTAACTGGTCTTAACTCAGGACTAGTCCTATCTCCTAGCATTGACTAGGACTAGTCCTAAGTTAGGAAGGGTTTTGTGAAATCGACCCCTGGTCCCATAGGGCCTGACCCAATTCTGGGTCATGTTCCGGGAACTATTTCGCTTTGTCAAAAGTGCATCGCTCTCCAACACAGACGCATATTTTCAACTTGATTTAAGGTCACAAAGTAAAGTTACACAGCCTTTACTCATTGATTGCATTCGAGCAAAATGAGCTTTGAAAAAAGTCAAAGGATTTTTTCCCCTTCCCAAACAAAATGCTTCAACGTAAAAATCCCATCAGGTCTTGAAATAGAACAAAATAAAACACCTTGCTGTATATACCCTTTAAGAAAACACTTGACTTGAAACATTTTGCTCACAGTGCCTATCGAAAATAAATCGCATCTATCTCAGTGACAGTTTATAGCCCTTGCCGGCCATTCCAACAGCTCCTTTCATGCGTTTGATTGAAAGCCGCTGGTTGTTCCCCTATACCCCGCTCAGAGAAAAAAAAATCCCTCAGCGTTTCGGTTGATCTGCTCCAGGTATTTGAAATAAGGGAAAGACCTCTCCAGACACCTCAGCTCGGCTGAACTCATGAATTATTAGCGAGTTGACGCGGCTTGCCAGCGGGCCCTGTCCCATTCTAGGCGAGGAATCTCACACGGCTGGCATGGTTCCATGGCACGCACGAGCGACCATAGACGCAAATGGCGGTGGAAAAACAACAGAGGACGGAACACCTAAAAGCGAGTCAAGATGTCAAAAGCTATAACAAAAAATCAAAAATTCAGCCCCACTTTGATGGTTGTTATTGTTTTTTTTCTTCCCTCAAGACAATCAGATCATAGTAATATAATCAACAGGCCAACCGCCAATTATTTTCAGATCTACACAGCCCAATATAGAAGCATAATCCCAGATGCAGTTGAGTACTTTTCCATTGAGTATTCAGCTGCGAGTACGGCTATACTTTCTCACATGGGGCAGTACTACTTCTCCATGAGTATACAGTACGAGCACTATGCCACGACAACGACGAGTGTGAGTATTGTCCATGAGTACGCGAGTACTTTCCCCATGAGTAGTCTAAAGAGTACACTGAAAAATATGGGGTCTAAGAAACACTAACAAATAGGCTACACTTGTATACTTGTCTGCCAAAAAACCCCATCATTTTGTGTTTCGTTATACAAAGAATTCAAGTCTTGATGCTTTAAAATCTTGTTTTGATAGCAATGTTTAGACTAGAAAGATAATGTTGAGCTACAAATTTAAACACTGAACCTGTTCACCAACAGAGACCAATGAAAAATTGAGACACAATACAAATCAACATTTACTGTATTGTAATATTTAGGAGGCCACAACCTGGTACGTGTTTAATATAGTACTACAGCAGTAGTGTACATAATAACAAGATATTCCACAGTTTTGTACTTTTAACAACAGAGAATCAGCCAAAATATGCTCAAAATTAATTAGTACTCTTCGTTAGAAAACACACCAGCTCAAATAATTTCAAAAATACCTGAGAAGCACTTAATGTTGGTCCCTCTGTCAGTGCAATTTAATTGCAGATCAATTCATCAGCACACTTTGACAGCTCCAAATGCGACTTGCTGTAGTGTTTCAGTGAAAGGTAAATGCATGGTGTGAATGTGTGAACTCAAAACTCTGGTATATACAACAACATAATGGTGGTTAAACAGGATACCTGACTAGTTTGGTATCCAGACAAAATCTATATATGGAACCACAGCAGAACCTGAACAATTTTTGCATGTAAATAACTGCCGCCTGCTATAGGTTTTCTGTGCTGTTTTTAATGTGATTTTCAGGGACAAGGACTAAAACTTAGGCTTGGTATCCATCACTTAGGGATTCAGCACCCCTAAATTAGGTAAACTAGGTATGTTACCAACTTTTACACAAAAATGCCGCTTGAGGTTACTTTTTGTGAAACATGGCCTAGACTATAGCAGTGAAAGTATTCATGTATGCCAAGCTGTCATGGGAGCTTCAGTTTCGGGTTATTTAATAAAGTACCGTTTTTTCTTTTATATTTAAATAAAATAATACACATTATGTGGGGTACATAACACGCGCTTTTCAGACACAAAATGTTGTTAGTTTTTCGACATGTCAGGCTTTAAGTATACTGCTGTATCGAAGAAAATGTAGCATGCCAAACTATGATCATTTACACAAACGTCTTGAATGTTTGGCACATAGCATGCATTTGAAACCCTCAGGATATGATGGGAATAAGAACCGGGGATGGAACTAAGTATTGAAATAGCAGTTTATGGAGACTTTAAATATGTTCCCGGATCTATAGAGTAGCACGAAGGGCATACAGACGAGGAAGTACTTGCCTGGCAGGCTTGCAACAAAACAAGATCTGGAAATCTGGTGTACCAAGAGAGCTGAAGGAAAGCTTTTCCTTGCAAATGTATATATAGAGAAAGTGTTTTGATGTATGGCTGCCAAACATGGACAATAACAAGAACTCAAAATTCCCTAGGTAGAAGGTTGCTATATACACCAGATTGCTAACGTCAGTCCTTGATGTAAAATTGGAAAGACCACATCCCTAATGCAGTTTTGTACATAGATCTACCTAAAATCACTAAAGTCACTAAAGTCAGGAAAAAGAGACTTGACATTTGCTGGAACATTGGAAGAGAAAATCATTGCAATATTGGTGTTAGACTGTTGCAAACACATGGAAAGAGGATCAAAGGAAAACCAAACAAAATATTTATTAACCAACTATGTGAAGACTCAACCTAACATGTGAGGACATAGGCAACTGCATGCTGGACAGGAACATTTGGAAAGCCATCATAAGTGTCCAGTGGAAACCGTTGGAATGAAATGGAATCCACCCGAAAGCATTGCGTTTCTTTAAACAACAATCCCATTGACTCGAGTCCGCTTTAATGCTTCATAAACACTCATCAGTCTGATCCCCAAACAAAAACTGTTATTACTGCGGGGATCACAGTGGCGTTGACAGATCTGGCTGTTCGGGAAAACGTCGGTTATTAAATCTGTTGCAGAGCGGGAAAAACAGAGCGGGAAATGCTGACAACTTCTGATGATTCAATAAACCGCAAGAAGATTAAAATGGCGGGAAGACTGCATGCCGACAGTGTTCCAAAATAATGAAAATTTCACTAAAATACTTCGATTGACGTTGAGGCATCGCAATACAATAAATTCATAAAGAAATACGCTATAGTAGAGACTCATGAAGGCAATGTACAGTATGGAGAGAATGTTTTGTACATTTTTCTAATTTTTTTTATTTTTTATTTTTTTATCAGTTCAGGCTGCGCGCATTTTAAACAAAGCTAATAATCAGAACATAGTTACCTGCGAAAATTGCTTGAATCGCAAGCGGGGAAAATGAATCAAATTAATAAAAAAGGGCCAGACCAATTTTCTTGGTCAGGCTGACACAACAACTGGTTTAAAAAAAAGAGAGAAGATATTTTGACCCGGATTCTGCATCGGTTTGAAACAGTTTTGGTTCAGTTTGTCACAGAATCTGGGTCATACTGACCCAGAAATGGTTCAGGTCCCACGGTATGGACCCGGGTCAACTCTGACCCGGAAGTGTTTAGAGTGAACGCACGAAACTTGAGTATTCAGTATTGCTCATTTTCATAAATTGCTCGACTAAAAATATCACGAACGCTTTTAGACAAAACAGAATCAGTTATATATTCACTGTTAAGAAAGTCACATGTACATCGTTAAACTCCAACTGTATTCTACTCGACTGAGTTTCCTTTGAAGCAGATACTTCCCCACCCCTACCCCCTAAAATAATATCAATAAAAAATAAAATAAACAATATTATAATACACACCCGTCAAAACAGTGTGAATCAAGAGATGCGTTTAACACACATGGATGATACCAGGTTGATGTACTATTCGGTGACGTTATATCAGGGAAAACAGCTAATTACACCCCGTTGGCATTTACACGGACATTGCTATGCATGGCAAACGCCGGAGTATTTTGTAATTTATACATACGGCTCCCGTAGGTCCCGTGGCAACCCGCGCACGTACACAATGTCCCCCTTTCTATATGAAACACACGGCGACCTGAACCAGTTCGCCAACTTATAATACCATTAAAACTGAATGAAAATGTGTACAAGTCTTTTCTTACACTGGCCAAATTTAATTGATGCGTACAAATATTTAATGTGATATATAGGTCAGATGTTCAGCCCATTATGAATGTCGACTCAGCATAAGCAAATAGAGGTCACAGACCAAATGTCGAGTCAACAGACCATTATTGTGTATCCTTTGACATAAGTTTACATAAGAGCCACAGAGCGTGGACTTCCTGCAAGCACAATCTGTACACAACTCAGTAGAACAAAAGCATAGTGATATTTTATGGAGATCGCACTGCCTGGTTTGTATCAACTTTTGATATTACAAAAAGGGCACATCTCAAAACTTGTTTAGTTGTTATTTGGGGGTATAAATCTTGAATTTATATGTAAATTATGACATCAAATGTAAAATTTCCATTTGACCAGTGTAGTATCCCGGCTACCAGGAAATGCCCTGGGATGTACCAGGGCACTCTTTTCGTGTGTGTAATACACACAGGTTGGGGTCTATACATTGTTCGAGACTATAGCTCCATGCTATATTGTTCTTATTACCAAGTATACTTGTCCATAGTCCATTCAACCTTTTCTGCTTTCGGATGTTGCGTCAGTATTTCCTTTATATTTGCAATATATCCCACACAATACTGGTTATATCATGGTGGGTAGGCGTTACACAGGATGATACTCGCACACACATTATGGAGGTTGAATTTCATTCAGTAATGCACATTATACTTACATTGCATTTAATACTCAACGGTGGCCCTCCTCGTAGGTTTATAACCTTTTGATTTGTATTAAAGCCAACGTTAACTCGATAACCCGCAAAGAGTCAATTTATTGGTCTTCGAAGTCCCACTATGACATGCAACGATGTCAGCGACTCTCTTCGTGGGGTGGGAGAAAAGATCGATTGATGCAAATGCCAGGCTCGAATTTCAATAGAAAGGGAATATCTAGTATCATTTTTTTTTACCACAAGTCGACGTGGAAACCACAAGGAAAAGGCAAGTCTTGCGTCGAAGAGCCTCGGACATGTTTTTTTTTTTGCATGTTGCGTCTAGCTAATGGGGGTGTTTATACAATGTACAAACAGTGTAGGCCTACTGAATTAATAGTGATATATAAACGACATATACTTCAAACATAAATCCATCCGGTGTCTTTTCTTCGGCGATATGGAAGCCTTGCATTATCGGTAGTTATTATTAAATATCAATACATGTATATATGGTTTTCAATTTTGTATGCGACTGCCGTGTTCCTGGAACGTGCAGCTGTTTGGCTGTACATCCATAAAATCTCCAGTGATCCATGCAAGAGTATAATGTGAGGAATCTCACCACATCTTACTCTTGATAGATCGTTGTCCTACAAGAAGATACATGAGCGGAATAATTCCCGCATCTAATATGTTATCTGTTCTATTTGCAGGGGAGCCACCCCGTGTTGAACACTGCATTACAAATAGAACTACTTGCAACGTAATTTTGAGTCAACTCAAAAGTATAGAAATAACAGCATTTTTTTTAAAATTAAAATAAACAAAAAAGGTGCACGCATAATCAAGAAGTTGGATTGGTATTCCGTATAGAAATGATAAATAAAGTTGGAACTTGTAAAATTTTCGCCGGTTCTGTCACCATTTTTCGTTGATATGTAATTTGCCGGGTCAGGCACAGGCGCATTTCCGAAGACAATAGATTGTCAGTCTGCTGCCACCTAGCGTTTCCAACCGTCACGAGACAGCACCTTTAAGCTGTGCACAACGATGCTGCATACATAATAAACTCTAGTAATTACACCAGACGTTTTAACAAGACGCTCATATCATCTCTCGTGTTATCACAACATATGGAGGAACTTGATTGAAGCACGGATGGTCGCATCCCATCGACCTTGCTCTCAATAGAAACTAAGTTTGTGGATGTTCACTGAAGTGAAGTACACCGAATTAGTAATGTCCTTCTGATCACACTGGTGTCTGGGTTTATTTTGATTTGGACACAAAACTATCTACTTCCAGTTTTGGCTCCTTACAGATCCACCCGGGTCCAGTTTCATAGCTATGCTTAAGCAGCAAATATTGCATTAAAACAATTTGCGGCTAAGCAAAATCAGTGGGATACCAGTTACATATTATCATAGCTCTATGGCACATGTGACATGATGTTTTGCCTGGTAATCATAAAGTTGCTGTACCTTTGTTGGCTTATAGTAATAATAGTTTAAAAGTAACAATGTAAATTTAAAAATCGCACAAATCGTCAAGAGTGCTCATGACGCTATTCAGTAATACAAAACAAGTGCAAGGACTACTAAACATAAAATGCAAATGAACAACAGATAACACCAAAAAAAAAAATAATAATAATAAATAAATAAATAAAATAAAAATATATATATATAAATAAATAATAAAAAATAAATAAATAAAAAAAAATTGAATAAAAAATAAACACTACGCAAGTGCTTCACTAACTAAAGATACATGTAAGTTTTTAGGTTTTTCTCTGATTGGATAAAAGAAACCGTTGAATTGACATGGCAACATATTCTGTAGACGCTGTGCAGCATTATGAAAAGAGCAATCACCCCATGAATGTTTACATCAGGCTCATAAGGAGGTTTGTATGGTGGAAATGGAGTTTGCTAGGCACTTTGAAAGGTTCAAGATATCATATGCAGAGGGCACGTTCGTGAGAGAGATTGAAACACACAGAGCAATAGTTTGTATTAGTTAATCCTACTACGTACTGGTAACCAGTCCAGCTCTTGTGAAATAGGTGTATAACATGGACGAACCTTTTCTGAACAACACGATTAGCAGAGTTCTGGTTGCGCTGATGACGTTCGTATAGTTTGTGGAAGACCAATCAAAACACCGATTACAGTGAGTTGCACATGCTAGTCGAAAAACTACATCATCTCAATGAAAAATGGCCATGGCATCATCATCAGCACAATACTATTGGTTGCACCATTTTGGGAGTCAATATCCCCGTGTGTTATATGTGTACTGTAGTGTACATTTTTAGGCGACGTGGCGAACGTTTATACACGCTTACATACATTTTTAAAGGATAGGGTCATATTTTGGTTTTGTCACTGTTTTGCTATATGCAAAATTACAAAGAGAAATAAAATAACAGTCACAGGACGTAAAAGTTTTAGCTGAATACGGTGTCTACTTAATGAGAAAACAGCACAAAAAACAAACAAACAAACAAACACCCCGTTGTGACGGTATTTTCACAAGAACGTCAAATCCATCCACGTTAATAGCGAGGTGACAGCGGGCACCAGCCTCATCTCTGGCTGCAACATTCACGAACGGACACGAACCCTCAGAAGCTAATAGACGAACCATGCATAAATCGTTTCTCAGATTCAAATATTGTTGTTGTTTATTATTAATATATTTTTGTATTTCTAATCAACGGGGACATTTCAGACAAAATAATTTCACATGATGCTCACTACCATTACCGTCTCCCAAATAGGATTTCGAATAAAATGTACCCATTTCTTTTTTGGGGTCATTACCAAAGTTTGACCCTACCATTAAAGGCAAAGTACACCGGTACTTTTGGTTTTTGGAACCTTTAGATTGTTTAAATCCTGTATAAATGTACATAATTGTATAGGGCCTACAGTAAAACTAGCCTGTGAAAATATCATTTCAAAAGGTGGTAGCCTTTTTGAGATATCGCCGAAAATCTGGGGAGGTTTTGTCCACGCAGGAAGAATAATCTGAACTGGAATACGCAGTCTGAGAAACATTTCATGAATGAAAATCGTTTCTCAGATTGAATTTTCCACTGAAGGGAATCGTTTCTCAAAATGTTACACATTATAAACAGCTGCGGTGCTTCTTACCCAGTAAGTTTTTATGGTCATTAACTTTTAGAGTAATACCGAAGGATATACACCCTGCGTTTAAGTGCATTTTGTCACCCAAAATGGCGAGCGTGGCAGACAGTAACCGCGTGCAACGTTGGTGAAAAAAATACAGGCACTCAAAAGTTGTACGCAGTTAGTTATTGCAAGCTTGTATTCACTATAACAGAGATTAGCTGGGACCGGACCCTGCTTCCTGCAAACTTTGCAGGGAAACATAAACTACAATGTGTACATCCTTGATACAGTTGAACCCTATGAGACAGTATGTACATAAATGTAAACACGTTGAAATCACCGCCACGTGGAAATGCAATGTCACAGTACAGATGTTTTTTATGCGAGAGTTGTGTTATTGGAAACACCAAACGCGTTCACATCACCATCGAAGTTATTCAATAAAGTAGTTTTCCTCGTCAGTGAAAATCCAGGTGAAGGTTTAACACATGATGCTGCTGTGACATTTTCGAGGAAACAGCGTTAAACAGCTAACAAAATTGTTTTATATTATACTTCAATGATTCTCATCTACCCCTTAAAACCTCTAGCATAAGACAAAAACAAAACAAAAGTAGAAACAATTTTCAAAGAGTGTTGCCTAATTCAACAGATTGTCAAAATATCAGCATAAATTGATTCACACGGTCATTTACCGCAACTTCCAAATCTGTACCCGGTACTCTGAGTTTAACGTCCTTGACCTATGTTTCTCCATTGGAATACCTGTTTGTACACCCGGATATATAGGCCAGCGTCTTTCCATTTCGGCCATTTTGTACATTAGATGATATAATAAATGCACCCATACCCAAAATCTGTACTTAATTAATTTTCCAAACAACCTCTAAATTACCCGGCAAGCAGTTTATAACGACAATGACCTGAAACTAGTTTTCAAAGAATGCAAACAACAATTGCCTTTCTGAAAACCTGGCAATAGACCGTGAATGAAAATCTTCTTGCCGTGCGAGCCATAGAATTTAATATTTTTGCGGTACAAATGTCTGTATACAACGGAAGCAATTGTGCATGACAAAGTCAGTTTGACACTACGGCCTGTGTCAATAAAGACATGTTTTCCAAGCATAATAGAGGAAGAAAGCCTTTAAAAATATATGACAAGGTGAAATAGAGTGGGAAAATATTGTCTGCGGTGAACAAAATCTCAACGTAACCTCGTACATGGGGATAAATGATAAATGTTTTAAAATTTTATTTTTTTTCCCCGAAAAGATATAATTGAAAATCAAAATTTGGTTTTCAGTTTGAAAAGTCAAAAGAGCAAATCGGGGGGGGGGGCATTCAATCGAAAAAGGGGGTGGGTTGGTGGTGGACCAACACATTTTTGAGAGGAACAAAATCAAACTTTCAAAACGTTGACAATTTCTAAAAACCATTTTCTAATTTCTAAGATTCAAAATTTGTCTATTTTTAAAGGTAATTATCATTTGTCCGCACTTTGGTTGGAAGAGTCCAATCAACCACTCCGAAGAAACACATTACGCAACCATGGAATGTCCTTTTCCCTCCTCCCATGGAAATTTACCCCTCAAAAATTAAGTCCATGAAATCATCACCAAGTGGTCTTTGCTTGAGAACAAGAAACAGGTTTTGGGGGTGTTTATTCGGGGGTTTTGCACGTTAGTGTGTGCCCAATCATTGTGTGCTATTCCGATCAAGCGAAGTCGCACACTATTACAGACTAATATGTTTCACATAATAGGGTCAATGAAAAATGCGTTAATAGTTTTTAGCTTTTTACCCAGCCTACAAATACTTTTTGTCAAACCCGTAAGGCCTATATCGTAAGCAGAGAGATAAGGTGAAAACTGAAAAGTGAATCATTCTAAAACAGGTGTTCGTAAATGTTGATACACAACCATATAGAGAAAAAAAATATATATTTGACTAAATCCGACTTTTATTTGTACTTCCAGCACAGCAGCTACCAAATCAATACGTAAAACTAAAGGATATGAAATGCAAACTCTTATACTTTGTTTTCACACCAAACATTTGCGCCCATATGCTATGGGGAAATAACATATTCGAAGAATTTTCGAAAAATTGTTTAGAATGTCACAGGAAGTAATACGTGATGTATTACAATTAGGACTAGTCACAATCTCTCATAAAAACAACCTCTTTTTGGGGGGTTCAAAATCAGCATTACACTCAACTTTCAAATCATTTTATAATGAAAAAACAAAAAACAAAACAAAACATGAATCTAGGCCTAAGTATTTAGTTTCAGTTTCCCAATTCGTATTGAGTGTTTTTTTTTTCATTGCGACGCGTCTTAAATTCTTTTAAATAGTTTTTATAAATATTCACAATAAAATAACTGTCATGCAACGTGTGCATGCCACCCACAATTATACAAAGATTACAATATGCCTTTAGTCCGATGTTTAGTTAACCGAAAAGTGTTTACATATACGAACGGTGTTCAAACACTGCTCGCTTTTTAGTTTATTTTATTTGTATTGTACTATGTTTTCCTTGGTTAAACCATTTACAAAGGTTCCTGCGAAATGGTTGTTCATCATACAGGCCTAAGAATGAAACACTGATCCAAATTTAAGTTTCATTATTTAAGGGAACTATACTTCGGGCATTTTCGGTTCCACGTTTTCCCACAAACCAGAGTATAGGAGGGGGAGCAGGACCCACCCCCCCTCAGATCCATTGCCTCCTCAACACCACCTCACCTCCACCCACCCCCCGATAAAAGAAGAGATCGCAGCATGCACAAATGAATGCTTCGACAAATCAAAAGCCCCCCTTTCCACCAAAGAAGATTAATAATAATGTTTGCTCCCACTTGGAAAATGTATATGCTACAACAACCAGCCTGTGATTGTAATCAACCAACGATGTGGTCACATTTCTTTGTCATGGGTTTTGAAGCATATTTTGTAAATAGTACGTGAACGACATTACCGGACCAATTTTCCTCGCACGACAACATGACAGAGCTCAACACATTCATATTTCCAGGGATTTAATTAGTAAAGCTATCAAGTCGTGCTAGCTTTTCCTGTAACTGTCAATCATTGTATGTCATGCAGAAGAGACAAACTGAACTCATCGATACGAAAAGAGGTAGCTAATACTTTCAAGGTAGAGTGCTAATGAGAGTGCGCTTAATCTCGACAAAGGCCGATTTTTTTTTCCTTTTTTAAAACACCATATTGAAGTGACTTGGACGCATATTATACGGAAGTCTGGTATAAATTGAAGACTAGCAGCGTGAACGATCACAACTGCTATTCTAACACTAAATGCCCACAAAATTCCCGATTCCGTCATATCCTCGTTTACATTATTATCACGAGTCCTAACCAAACAAAGACGTCATCGGACGTTTCATAGTCAACACGATTTATGTTTGGTGCCGAGGGGAAATTATTTATTCTAACAAAAAATTGTCTTAAGTAAACATGATGTACCAGTACTAATTGTTCACTATAACATGCATGTCTAAAACGTGCAGAAACAAAGTCACCCCTCAAAAAAAACAACACACATAATAATAATGATAATAAATAAAATAAAAATAAAATAAATAAATTGATTAACTAGGCCCCTAACTAACAAACTAAATAAATAAAAAAGAAAAGAAAAAAATAAATAAATAAGAAAATAAAATAAATAAATTATATGAAAGTAAGAATAAATAAAGAAAGAAAAAAATAACAAAATGGAATTTGCACAAAAAAAACATGAAAATCGTAAATCGTTTTCCCTGTGTTTTCTTGTATTTAAAGCACGAGGCCAACGTTGGTAACATTCAAAGACCAGTATCCGTGCACTTTGTGTGACCCAACTTACATATAAAAAACATAACTGTAAAAATTTAAGCTCAATCGGTCATCGAAGTCACGCGAAAATAGTGAAAACCACTTGTTTTAAAGGTTTTCCAAAAATTCAGATTTCTGACTCGCACGGTCAAAACTTAAAATTGCAAATTTTCAAAAACTGTAGGCCTAAACAGAGTTTCAAGCAAAACTGTTTCAGGGGAAGTTTTCCATCTTTATATCGTGTACGCTATATCAGCATATCTTTGAACATTTATATTTTCAATCTTACCAATGGACTCTGAGTGTATGTGAACAGTGTACACCCTTTAAAATGATGCCTGTGGACCTATATTTGTACCACGTGTTGCAGTTGGGATGAAAAAAAAACGGACAAGAAAATAGAAGTGAAGTCAAGTGTTTTTCATTTTGTCGATATCCACTTCATTTTAAACAGATCGAGAGTTTTTAAAACCACGTGGCGCGGGGTTGTACGGCTGGGCAGAAGGAAACGTGAATGAATACGTTACATATGTGCGTGTGTTGTGTTTTAAAACGCGGTGTATTGTAATTGTTACAGAGTCGAAGCAACACATGTGTAATTTTACTATTTCATCTGCATCATAATGTAATTTTAAATGTTTATCTCGAGTCTCGACCCATAGTTTGTGACCTTAACAGCAAGAACCTGATAACAGGATGTCAAACTTTGTCCGGTTTGGGCCAAAATAGTTTGAACATGTCCGAATCATTTATTTACTTTATTTATATTTATTTTATTTTTTAATTTCTTATTTACATGTTTTTGTACTTATTTATTGTTCTTTCTTTTTATCTTTTTTTGATTTACTTGTCTGTTTATTCATTTATTGTTTTTATCTTTATTTTAATTTTATTTATTTTCTTTCCTTGGGGAAAAATGTCAGTTAAACACTCTTTTTCAAAGGTGCCCAGCATATTCAAACATTCAGCTTGATAAAAGTAGAACATTGTATTAACAACTCATATAACAAAAGTGAGGCAAGGTTGATAAAATCATGACTTTAAAGTGAACCCCATGGACGATTAAAAAAAAAATTGGGCAACCCAGAAGAAGAAAAAAAATATATATCCCTTCAGGATAACACACTACGCTTCAATTTTTCTTTGAATCACAGAAAAGTTCTCCTAAAAACACATTCCAAGTAACATTCTAATGACCCACGTACAAAGCTCCATGGTACAATCCATAAACAGTTTTGCCTCAAACAGCGTTCTGTTGTGTAATGGGATGGGCAGTTGGATGGCGTCGTGCCTTCCTGTGCTGGTATGATATTAAGTGATAAACCGGGACATTGGTGTACTAAGAAACCTTGACTCTGAACTCAGATCAAAGATTAATTAACTTTTCACTTCGGATGGATTATTTTTGTATTACATGTACATTTTCATCTGCGATGGCTGCATAGCCAACTATCTGTCTCATGACAAACATGTGCTCTGTCTGTGTGCCACATTCACTGATCTCTAGCGCTTGTGTATCAATGGCGCAATTTCCCAAAATATTTCCCCTATACCTGCCCCAGTAGCCCATTTCATTTGAAGTCACGATCAATCATTCTGTTTCCCCCACACTGATGTATAAAGAACAGAAACTACCGGGGTTGTTCATTTCATGGCAGCAAACGATGAAAGTATAAGAAGTGAAAAAAAAAATTGCATTTTGAAAAATCTAAACATACATTTTTGCAAACCAAGGTCAAAGAAGAAAAAAAGGGCCACATTTTGGGGTAATGTTTTACATAGTGGAATAATTTTGTCTTTGTGTTTTAAACAAAATGTAGACCATTCCAAGAGCTTAAAGATTATGTAAAGTTTATCCCTGTAGTTGCTTTACACTTGGGGGTATGGCTGTCATACCATAGCGATCATGAGAATTAGTGAAAGCTCATTATCCCCTCCCTCAAAAAAAAAAGGAAAACCATTCACCGAACGACATAAAATTTCGGTTCTGATGGTTTCTCGAGGAGTCCAACCAGAACACCAAATTCCATTTCAATTCGTAGCAGACAGGTCCACAAATGTGTTAACACACCATAGCTCCATGAACAGACTGAGTGACTGACCCTTTTGTAGTTCTAAGACATTTATCGTCCATGGTCATCCCTAAATCACTGCACAGTGTACTCCTTTTGTTATTTTAGATAGGCCTAGATTTTACTGCAAGTGCAGGTTAGGGCATACGACTGTTTGTCCAGTGAGTTTTTCAAAATTAGAGTTTATAACAATGCATTAATATTGGGACATGCTATTGTATGTACAGGTAGGTGTTCATGTTTTCTTCTACCTCCATGGTTGTTGTTACCTTGATGTAACTTTAATGGACAATCATCAACCTGCATTCAAAGCATGCTTGATTTTACTGCCACTTGAATGAATTCTCCGGGTACGTCAAACCTGTGCATTTTCCTACAACAAATATCACCATGAGCTAACTGCACAAGCCTTGTAACATGAGTATTAATGTTAAGATGTAAATTCAACACTGACAAAATGAATACTGACCGTGTGGTGGACACTGCCATAACGTGTGGGAGCTCTGCTGCTGCTGCTGATGTTGCCTGCCGTCGTTCACTCCTCCATCCGCGCACACAACGCTCCTTCCAGCGTGTACATATGCAAGGGATTTTATACACAATGGAGTAAGTCTTATCACTGTCGTAAAATCAATATAAAGACAGCCATGTTCTAACGTCCTGTTCCGTACTGCTCGCTGTGTAGGCCTACGGAGAATGTTTTGTTCATCGGGTGTGTATTTGCGACTGCACTGGTCCATAAAATAATGTGCTTATCTGTGCGCTGTATTTGTTTTAAGCCTGTCGTGTGGCAGTTGTTGTCATGCAGTCACCGTTAACTTGGAATACGTGACATTGTAATGAGGTCATCAGCTCGACCAAGATGCGTGGTAACAGTTACTTGCGCTTCGTACTTACATTGCAACTGCACTGCCGCACTGTCAACAGCATTCACTGAATCCCATCTTTTCGTGGACATTGCACTCGATTATCGCAATAAGGAGAATCAGACATTGCACACAATTCAAGATTCATATCATGCACAGGTTGGAACTTTGCCTAGAAAAGCTGCTTCCGTTCGTTGGTGGAGTAACTGACAAGGTAAACGACGGCTCTGTGTACGTGTACTGTCACTGTCAGTCTCAGGCAGCGTGTGTGCATGAAGCCAAGGTTGTTGCTGTGTTGATCACTTCACACTTAACTGCCCACCCTCCGTACCCGGCACCGTCGAGGAGGATGTGATGGCCGGCGCGGGCGTTTTCTACCCGCGTGGTTCATCAAGCCCCGGGGATGTGCACAATACCGCGTGTCCGATCCCATAGTAGGCCTATTATTGTTTGAACTTTCCTATAACTGGGCGATGGACCAAAACAACGTAAACCTATTTTGTTTTCTCTTTACTCATGGTTTTTGGGTAACCAACGAGAAAGTTACATGAAGGGAATATGAACCGGCGATCATGCTGCAACCAACTCCTGTTCTATTCAATTTGTCTTCGTCACCCGAAAGTTAAAATAAATTTAGGCCTACCTATTTAAGCTACTTTTTTGCCATAGTTGTGAATCTTCGTAATTTTTTATTATTTTTTTATTTTTTACGACTGACTAATATTATTGGTTGTAAACGAGGGTTACTTATAAATAATTATTATTATTTATTTCCCCCCTATTTTTTGCAATTGCAAGACGTTGATTAGCTGATTAAACACTAAAAGAAGACAACCCCGATACAAATTAATGTCTAGCCCCATAAAGAATATCCTAAAGGTTAGTCCAAGCTCAAATGTAGGGTCATATAGATTGGTTTTTATCAACGTAATACTGATTTTTTTAGGCAAATTATAGAAGACATTTGAACACTAGGTGGCAGCAGACTGACTAGGTAAATTTCCATTCTTTACGTTGTTCTGAGAATGCACATTTCCAAGTACAATGAAGTTACGGGTGCACCCCCCACTAAAGAAATTCCCATAGCATAAATGCTAAATATTCAAAAATACAAAAACAATACTTAGAAGTCTCACTACGCAGCTGTTTACGGTAAAGAGGAAAAGTATCCATTGACTCTTAAACTTTTATCCTCTGCTCAAGTTAAAATGGGGAGTCCCAAGGCCCTTCGAGTTATTCTTCCCTCCCCCCCCCACTTAAAATAAAAACTGCCCTTCACTGGCCTGTAATTTGTCAAACTCCCTTCATGTCAACGTCCGAGCATCAATCTTGAAAACATTTCGGCAAATGGGACCATTTATTTCTGGGCCTATGTTAAAAAAAAAACACCTCTAGTTGGGAGTCAAAAACGCCCAAGTCACATTGATTTGACAAAATTTGTACTGGGCTCTCACATCTGTCCGATATAGAATATTTGAGGGCCTTCAAAATATTAATGAGGCTGACGCTTTGTTTGCTCCTTATTTAGTGAGCCTCGGGGGCAACCTCGTCCCCATGGTTTACTTTATTTCCAACCATGTTTGTAAATAG
>CM021533.1:15377299-15389671 GCA_010994315.2 Pisaster ochraceus
CACACATTGTTTCGTCGTTTTACTGAAAGATGGACGTAACAACAGTATAAAAGTTTGACCGGTTTTCTTTCATTCATAAGTTATTAATAGAACGGTTAAATTCTGCATGGCAATGGGAAAATGTATGTGTGGATAATTATAACAACAAATTTGCAACAGTATTGCCGTAATTTTTTATTTTTTATTTTTTATTGTATTATTGCCAGGAGCCATTCTATTGCTTACGATCTTTTGTTAGCTGGGACAAAAATGACTTTTTGTGTGCCTGGTAGAATTAAGGGCGTACAGCCTTATACGCCCTTGATAATCCGGGCAAACGACGAGTTGTTAATTGACATGGAACCTGTCTTACCGATAATAACAATCATCCAATACAGTAAATATGACAGTCCTGCCAACCACACGGCAGACAGGGCGAACGTCAGCGGGTAGCAGCGCCTCCACGGTTCCGCTTTGCGACAGTCGGGCACCGTCAGGTACGTGCACAGAATGACTGGGAGACCGACGAACCATGCGATGAAACGGATGGTGGATTTTGGAGGGTCGAACACCGAAGGAAGTGATTCACTATCGGATTCGACGTTTTCTGTGGGGAAATAATTGTTCAAATGAAATCACATTTTGAAAATTCTGCTTAGCAAATGTCTATGCTTAGCAAGAAATGAGCGGGTACCAGTGGCAACAATGTAAACTTTATGGAATGTTGGCTGGTAACCTGTTTCTCCTAAGCAATATTTTTCTGTGCTTAGAAAGTTTTTGTGGCTATGGACTTTATGAAATATTGGGCCCAGTTATTTATCCAGATTGATAATCCGGTATTATAGCAGTTGATGCTGGTTTAACTGTATACGAGCACAATGTATCTGACCAAACTTTCATGATACGAGGCTCACCTGTCAAACCATTGCTAACCGTAGGTGTTTTTTTCCCCCAGTATCACAAATTTTTATATTTTTGACAGATATCCAATGACGTCATGTTTCTTTTTCGCTCGGAAAGTGTCAAAATTATCTTTTACACCATTTTGACGTGATGGTAAGAGATTTGTAAACCTCCAACGCTTTCATCAAGACTCTATTAGAAAATGGGTGCATCATAAAATTGAATTTGACCTTGGAGTCTCTCTTACATGAGAATACTTGCACAGCACATGGACTAGTATTAATAATATAGGCACGATCAGTGACGTCACAAATACCCACCTTCCTCAGAAGAAGATGTCCCGCCCCGTCGGCGATAATCTGACCCATACAGAGTCCTGGAGGGGCCATGTTCACCCGCAAGTCCTTTCTCCTGCGAGCTCACGTCTTCAATGAACGCAGTCTCTTCCGTCTCAAACTCATCGTCTGGTGATAAGGACCGCTTGGGACCCCCTTCCGTTTGAAAGTATGTGGACGTCCAATTCAGGACGAAGGCTGACATCGGCTTGTTGAAGTACATGATGACGATGTAACCGCCAAAACACAAGGTCATTATTAAGCCTTCCCACCTGTAATATAAGGTGAAACAAGGTCGAGTTTCTGGTGGTGCATTAAGACGCTGGTCATCTTGAAAGGATTGTCTTTGGTGGCGGATTTCAACTCCCACCCTTCCCTGTTAGTATCCCAAAGACGATAGAAATGTTATTTGTGTTGTATTCTTACACCAACATTCTCAATACCTTCTGGAGTCATGTGGACAAAATCCACGGGTCTCACTCGGGTGGAATCCCCCATGAATTTATCCACAAACTTACCATTGTACAAGCGAGTCATACGTCACTGCTATGAGAATGATGAGCGAAACGAACCAGCAGATGGAATCCCTGATAACCGGGTACCATAACAAAGGCAGACCGTCATTCTAAAAGGAACACATAATCATAATGAAGATGGGCAACTTTCATTATTTTCATGTACGGGTACGTTATTATGGAAGCGTATTGCCGCCACCTGATTAAAATAAATTTCTCTCTTACCGTGTATGGACACAATAGCATATCATGTACGTACACGATAAATCGAAACTTATGGTGTATGTACACGATACGTACACGACAACTTATTGGGTACGTCCACGATACCGTGTACGTACACGATAAGTTATCGTGTGAGTACACGATAGGAGATTTGTTTTATTCATGTGGCGGCAATATGCTTCCGTACATTATGAATACCTTCACTGTGTAATATTTTTATCAAGGGAACATTCATCCAATTTTCCAAGCTCAGAGTCAAAATAACTCCAGATCTGCCGGGAGTCAGTAACACTTTACTGAATGAACCTACTTGTCAGTGTGACTCTAGAAGGGACTGTGGCCCGGATCCGGGTTGTCTAACTCGATCGTGGGATTTTTGTAGTGTTTTGCTGAGGCATTTCAAAGTTCGGAATCTTCTTGGCTTTGTTCCGGAAGTTGTGACGGAACGACATGGAGCTTCGCATCACGATGTTTTTGGATTAAACTTTGTCCTCGTCTCTAATCGGCTACATCATGCAGTAGTCCTGGGAAGTTGTCAGGGGGGGGGGGCTGGCCAAAATCAGGGTTTGGCCTTAGTGTTTTTTTTCAGTGACTAGGCAGCAGGAGAAGTTAGCTTCTCGTTTAACTGTCTGCCAGCTTTTTTTCTTTTCACTATAGTCCGTTACTTATATCAACATGAATTTTTCAAACCGAACTAGCCAGCCGGACTACTTGGAGAGGGTTTTGACTGGTTCCCTTGTGTTTTGGCATTTAGTGGCCAGCTTTTATGGGAGAACACCGCAATATTTTGGTTGATGGAACCTGGCCATTATTACGAAATGCTTGTGTGGTTAATTGATTATCTTCCATGAAGACGTAAAAATAATTCCCGAGAAAACAGTCATTTGTTGATTTTTAAGGCTTCTGTCATCAGTAATATTGCTTGTTGTTTATACTGTGCTGTCTTTCTGATCCGTGTTTTGTTAACCATCGCACAAGTTTGAAAAATAAATCAGCAGAGGCAGCGTTGAAGTGTTGTCTACATGAATGATTGATGGGGACTGCAGTTGATCAGCATTGCTTACCCCACCAGCAGCTAGTGAACACAGCGAGATTATGACAAACACGTTGAATGCTGACGAACCGACAATAGCGCTGACGCCTGTGTTGTCATGCGTTACGAAGGCACCTGCAGAAATAATAATTAGCTCGACAGTGTCAATAACAAGCCTTTAAAACAAAACTCGAATGGAAACACGGTGGAAACGCGTTGTGAACACTGGCCGAGGAAGTCATGCAAAACACCCCCACATTTTTACAACGGCCAAGGTTAATGATCAGCTATGTTCGCAAGTCATTGCGTCACACGCGCACGCGTATCTGCTGCTCTGCACGCCCAAAGTTTTCCGTCCGTGTGTGTGTAATTTTACTAAAAACCACAAATTTCATCGCTCAAAAGTATTTTTTACTATGCCAGCTTTGGAGCCGAAAGTAACGATAACTTCAGGCGTGTGGCAGCTGCACACTCGTGTGACACAATGTCTTATCAACCGGATAGTGTATACACTCTAAACAGTCATCAATTAAATCAAAATCCATCTTTTTTTTTTTTCTTTTTTTTTTTGGTCACCCGTTACTGACCTACAATAGCTGTAAAGAACTCTGGCGCAGAGCTACCGATTGCCATGAACGTTGCTCCGGCAACATCCTCCTGAATTCCAAGCACTGTTTGGCAAAAACAGGATAAAGAATACACAAAATAATAACAAAAACATGGTTTATTCCCACAATTTGTAATTGATTTAAACGACAAAAGGGTATACAAGTATTGTTACACTTATTCTCTGAGTTTACTTGTTTGTTGATAGTGAATCAGATAGTTTCAATATACCTAACAACAAACCTTTGACAAATTCATCAAAATCGGTGACACGTTCAAGTGAATTCTATACAGAAAGTGGTTTGTCGGGAATTCCGTGCACGTCCATATCGTGCTTTAGTTCGACTATCGGGCGGTATTGATTGAACTTTCAGATTGAAACTAATCATTTGGCGTTCGATAATTGGCATTCATGCACTTCAATCTATAAAAAAAGGTGATCGATTTCATCAAGATCTGACGGACGTGCAAATCAATCTAAACCGCTAAAGCAAAAGTGTGATGTCATAATACAAATCACTGTGGTAATGTGGCAACTCATCTTAAGATAGCTCTTTGTGCAATCAGCACTGTGGAGTGCTTTGTGAAATTGAGCCCAGCCCAGCCTTGAGCCGATTTCACAAAGAGCCGAGTTTGATTCTAAGCTGTGTATCAATCTTATAATTGCTAAGCAAAATGTGGTTTCACACTGCAAAATGTCACTGTGGCATTATTGACAACTCATTTTAAGAAAACATTCAGTGAATAAAATGCCGTATATACTTGTCGTGCAGATTCCTCCAGTGTGTAGACAGTTTGGGGGAAAAATAATTTGTGAAACAAATTTGGACTTTAGAAAGTTAACCTCGTGACTCTTTAGATTCTCCTCATTATAAATCCAAAAACATGTCACCTAATTTGTGTGTGTGACTAAGGGGTTTATAGCGATCGAATGGCATTGTTATTTTGTGTGAAACTGTAAACTTAACTGTAAAAAAAACCCGGGTTTAACGAACAGTGTTGCTTACTTTTACTGATAATTTCCAAGGATGGGACAAAATAGATGACACAGACGTAACTAATGGCTCCAAAGAGATAAAGTGCAGCTAGAAAGTCAATGAAAATCGCGCCTTTTTCCCGTTGTTCCTCTGTGAATAGTGTCCGAGGGAAGCTGGTGATGGACGGCATTGTGCAGTTGATTTTCTTTTCGTCATCAGGGGCCTCTCTGAGCTTCCTGCCGATAAAATCTTTTTTAAAAATTCAAAAATTGTAAGTGATAATTAACTTGCTTATGTTAATATCTGTCAAAATAGTGTGTTTTTTGTTTTCAAGAAACCGTTCTTCATAACAAAAAATATGTATAGGCCTACATATAAAAATTGATACTTTACATTATATAACCGGTGCAGACTATAGGCCCGTATAATACGTTGTACCAACGGAACAACCTGCAACGGTTTGTGTATTCATAATAGGATTTACCAGCATTATTGTTTAAATATTTAACACATCAGTGTATATAAATTTGGACTGATGATTTAGTGGTCCATTGCTTTCATATAAAACATTGAAACAATGTCCATAATAGACCCCACCGCACACCAAAACAACAAGACAACATCCAGATAAGTATAAAATAACACATCATGCAATTTATTGTCCCAATATTCCATCGAAACCATAAAAAACCCACTTACTCAATGCATGATGTTCCTAAAATATCAAGCTACTTTTTTGTTTAGTTACGGTACATTTCACTTGTGTTTTTGTTTGTCAGGCCTTGATGATGTAGGCCTACATAGAATTGTCTCTTGTCCGTCTATTGTTATATGGTATAAACTAAAAGTTTTTCCCGGGATAAAGGTTGGCTCAGAGGGTTTTCCCCCGCCTTTTACCTCTGTGGACCCCGGTTCGAATCCCACCTCAGACCGGAGCCATGCATGTGGATCGGTTTTCAGTCCCTCTAATTGCCCGAGGTTTTCCCGCATTGGTGTTTTCCTCCCACATCTAAAACTGAACATTTCTTTTCGTTGCCTATATTCTTCCTGTTATTGGCGGTAATTGTACCGTTGGGTGTGTATTAAATAAATAAATAAATAAGTGAATGAATAAATAAATAAACAATAAAATACATTTACTCAAACCTGATATGGTGGCTATTCCGTTTAAATTGGACTGATGGGATGGGGAGGGGTCTCGTATACGCTAACAAACTTGCGTGTGTACTTACTTGTTGCGGGCAGGCCGCCATCTTGTCTCTCCGTAGCGAATTCGGGCGCAGTCTTGACTTCCCGTTCTAGGAGAGTTACACGTCCTAGTCTGGCTATTAGAACACCGAACAGAATGCACATCTTCACCACTATAAACACTTTCCAATTGAACCGTAAAGCCATTGTAGCTAAACAATGTTTAGTCTTTCAAATTGTTTCCAATGTTGCGTCTTCTTTTAAAAAGAAAATGTCCGCATGGTATCGGTTTTAGAAAAGAGTTTCATCACATATACACAAATCATAAAGTTTCCCGGTAACAAGTATTTCCTCCGCATTGTTGTGGTGTTAGGTTGCTCTTAAACTACATAATTGCATTTCTAGCTCTACTTGTTCGAGTCTCTGAACTGCTGATTTTAAACATGGGACTTCCACGACGTGGAATTTAAACAACGCCCGCCGCACAAAGAAGACAATGGTTGTGTTCCAGCATGCACAAAAGTATACACAGGCCCACCAGCATTATTATTTAGGGCCCATTTGAATATCGAGAGAGCGGTTTTGATTTATGTATGTGGATTAATGTTCCTTGCAATACCCAAATCTGCAGGTAGCGCACTATCTGTATCTTTCTGTATTTTTTATGTACAACCCACACAAACTCAGGATTGTTATTAATACCGATTTATTATACCAGATTCATCAGTATTTACCACCCACCCTATAAAAGAGAACCTTCATTATATCCCTTTGTCTATTTTACCCCATCCCATTTTATATATTTTGTTCCAGGTTGTTGAATTCTCTTCACGCTCGAACACCAAGGCGTCTCTCCCCTCCCCCTGGGCCTGGCCCTCTACCAAGTTTCGCGTTCATCGGCCCAGTATCGGCTCAGTATTACAGGCGGACGTGTCGCGTGCGTCCAAAACATTAGCCAGAAGTTTCCTCCCTCAAAACGAAATATCCGTCCCGCTTGCAACATCAAGGATCGAGGTATACCTTATTTCAGAGTCTCTTGATCCCGGACAATTCACCACCCACTGCCCCGTAAGGGAGCTATGCATGAGAACTATGAGGGGTATACCATTCTTTGGTTCATTTACCTTGACATTGGAAAGCGGTATAAGCCTACACAGGTACCTGGGGAAAGTGATCCAACGTAAGGGGTCAAACTAATACGTAGGAACCCGGACGGGGCAATGGAGGCGTGCAGCTTCCGGGCAAACACGTGGGCGACATTGACAAGATTCTAGCAGTTATGTCTCTGCAACAGCAACTCGTTGTAAAGGTGTTTGATGAAGGGATTTTCCTGATGATGGGAAACTCTAGGTCGGGCTGATCTTATGGGCCATTCACCGCCCCCAACCCCCCCCCACAAAAACAAACAAACAACAAAAACAAACAAACAAAACAACAACAACAACAAACAAACAAACAAAGGATGTATCCTTGTTACGTGTTAAGCTGACTTCTTTTTTGTTTGAGAAATCGCCAATATAGGGTGAGGGCTAAATCCAAACTGATTAGGGCCGTTGACCTATTGTCACCAGGGGCACGTTGCCACCCTACTCCCGGGGCTGAACCCCCTTCACAGTCCGACGCGGAATCTGAGCCAATTTGCCATATTTTAAAATAGTTTCCCGGGTCAACCTGACCCAGGCCTGTGTTCTGACCCACGTTCAGGCTCCTTAGGACCCGGGTGTCCCGGGAGTTTGTCGAGTATACCCAGGGATTTACGCCCTTGCCAATGATCTCGTGCTTTTGATATCTAAGGCTACGCATGTACTGCGTATACAAGTTCGGCTTCTATGGCAGATTTTCACAGGAGAGATCGTCATAAGACTATCCACACTGCGTTGTCGACACCCGAGTTCAAAATTACTGGGACATTATAGAATCGCGTATAACCCTAAGGTTGTAGTTAAGCTCCACATGCCTTCCATAAAATAAAAGCCCATGATACCAAGGTGCAAAGGTCTCTAGGTCCGATCATAAACAATGTTAAGTTAAATTCGATGGTGACATAGTATGCAGTAGCAGAGCCTTGGTGATGGGACCACAGTGGGTCCCACCCCATACCAGCGGATCAAGGTCTCTTCAAAGTTCATTTCCGCATTAAAAGAAAAGAAACGAAAAAGAAAAAAACAACTCAGAGGTATGAGACAAACAGTCCGTGCGTGAGTTATTTTCGAAACATGACGTAAATTGATGCGTACAAATTACTTCCAGTGAAAGTTCAGGCAGTGGAAGGGCTGCCGAGTCCGGAGTATAAAAACCATCCAAGGCTTCCAGGAAGTAGTATATACTTGTGCCTGGAAAGTGTGGCAGTTCGGGGGATGATCGTTACCACACGGGTTGCAACCATGAAGCTCCTGCTGCACGCTCTCTCTCTGCTGCTAGTCCTCCTTGCTGTGGAGGCAAATAAATCAAAATCAGGTAAGATTTAAATTCTGCTGATTTGAGATGGCCCTTTTGGATGATGCAGGATGATTCTAAGCCTGAGAGGTTTCCACGAAAATCTGGGTGGTTTCCTTTTTTTTTCTTTTTTTTTCGCCACAAATTCTATCAGGCGGAAGGCATGCGACCTTTTACAGCACTCGGGATGAAAGCAGATACGCGTATACAACCAATACTTTGCAGGAACGGCGTGCTTGTTACGAGGCCTACCAGAACTTCCATTTTGTAATTATTTTTTACACACTTAACAGAGTTCAACCATGGATCAACTATATAGCCTTGCGCCGTGGTCGTCAGCTCACCGCAGTGTAGTATATATAGGCACATCGAATAGTTATATTCGGTTGACGACGACGAGCACACTCGTCGTAGCATGAATAAACCGATCGGCGCTTCTCATCAGAGCAAGCTTCTCTTAAAAAAAATAATAAGTACGTGGTGGCTATAAATATGAATCCATTGGATATAATTCCTCCATGGAAAGCCTCAAATGCAACAATAAAATGAAAAACGGTTGTATTTGTATATTATTGACCTGGTTGTTCGATTATTACTAATTTAGTTTTTAAACGACATGCATCACCTTCCTCACAACTGGGATGTTTTTAATGACATAACACAGAGAGGGGGAAACGACAACAGACAATACATGGACCCTTTTCGAAGCTGCGGCTTTAGGCTCCCGTGGTATTTGTGAAAGTGCACTTTTGATAAGGGGCTTGAATCGGGCAGACAAGAGCCCTAGCCGTGAGCCCAAAGCTGAACCGGTGGTCTCGAAAATGACGGTGGCAAGATCCAGACGTCTGTTTGATCGGAAATTACTCAAAACTATACGAGGGGTGATCATCGTATACAACTTTGCATTGAGTCATTGTTTAAGTTTGAGCATCAACTGCAAATTGTTTTTTCAAACGAATTTCGAGTTGAAAGATGGGAAAAATAACTATTAACTGCAAATCTGTGCGGTCGATTTGCTCATTATGTAACAAAATCATAAAGGAACACTGGTTGCAGAATCTGAAATTATAATATTTCAGTAGGGCTGGATTATCCAATATAGGCACAGTAGGTACTTTGCAATTAAAGGTCTACCCTGTTCGTATAAAGTGTGAAGTTATTCCACTGTAAAGCCACGCCAGCTTCACACAAACTTGCTCCATTGATTACCAGAAACCCATAGGGGTTACATTCAACCATGGAGGAAGAAAATTCCTCCATGATTCAACTAGTTTTTCTGTGAGGACGTAAGCAATTAGAAAAGTCCATTAATGGAACTTGGCTTTTACATACGTTCTTCAAAGACTATAGTTCTTTTCGTAGTAGGTCTCTGTCATAAGAAATGCTCTTGAGCAAATATAGGCCAATTGGGTGATTGGTAAAAATTATACACTCTTGACGGAGCGGGAAGTAGCGAAACTTTCGGCGTGCGGAAGACGTACACGTGTGACGCAATGACTTTATACAGACATGATTTATAATATACGAACGATCATCGACATTTTGTGAAATTACAATATTATTTTAAAGCACTCGGGCACGCACACATCCAATATAATTTTACACATACACAAACAATCCTAACAGCGTACGTCTCTCTTGACTTTTGGTTGGAAAACTGTAGCTTATACTGCAAACATGGTATTCATTTCAGTCCATTCATTCCAGCGGCTTCTACTACTGGACATTTGTGATGGCTTTCCAAATATTCCTGTCCAGCATGCAGTTGCCAATGGCCTCGTTGGAGTCTTCACATAGTTGGTTAACACATGTTTTGTTTGGCTTTCCTATGCATTGAACTAACATCCATATCATGACCCTGTAAAGGCGGCAGCAGCCCAAGGCCCACGGAACCCATGGTGCCGAGGGCATGCGGTACACAATATCCCAACCCTGCCGGTTGCCGACGCGTCAGAGCGTCTCGGCACAATTGGATTAATATCGCAGGTTTTTTTTGCGAAAATACGATGACAAATCGATTCGCAAAGTTCTCCTTAGAAATCTTCAATTCAATTCAAGTGTCGATTTATTTATTTCCACAACTCCTAACAAACACACGTAATGCAATAACAATTGCTTTAGGCTACATGGAAGAGGTAAGCAGCTAAATAAATTTATACTTTAACTTCTAGATCGGTCAACAACAGTAAGGAGCATGCAAAATGATAAAGGCCTATATAACTGTACACTCATCGGTTCTATCCGTCGACATGCAAGCTGCGCCATCTTACAGAGCTCATAGTATCCCAGTTTTCCCGGGTACAACTTGATTCTTTCTATGATTATTTCAGACGTCCCCGGGTAACAGTTGGCGCTGCCCAAGGTTTCATTCTCCCCAAAGTCACTTTCGATTTCTCTTGAAACTTTGTACTCGTTATAAGAATTGTCTCGCAGCGCGTTGATCATGCAGGGTCATCTTGCCCTACCGTTCATACCAGCACGTTCTGATGGAGCGGTGAAGTTTCAACACGGAGTGTGCAAACACACAACAAATTATAAGGCAACGGGGTTGAACCGACAACAGTTATGACGATAGACAATATTACCGACAATATTATATTATATTATTGAGTTAACTCTCTGATGGACAGTGATGACGGGCGAGTTTGGATCCGCGTTCGTGGGCGAAGTTCAAATGTATAAAGTTACACCTTTCTTTCAAGGTCACCATTCGAGATACCACCGAGTATATGCAAAAACATCGCGCACGTCTTTGTACCATTTGAAAATCAAAATTAAGAACCGATATTTTAATAATAGCTTTCTCAAACAAGGTAGTAATCTCAGTGCAGACTGTGAAGTAATGTTTCAGGAAACTTTGCATTAGGTGACGTTTGAAGCTTTCCATGTTGTTGGTATTAATAAAGGAAGTAACTATTACAAGGATTGTGGTTCAGAGCGCATCACATGGTATGTCTTATTTGTTACTACAAAGCCGCGCGAATGCGACGCACCACACACACACAGCAAACAACGTACTACATCCATGGCAACCAATGTACTAGACCCGTAGCAACCACTATACCCATAGAAACAGCAGAATGATTCCTTGTGCCTAGATGTCTGGGCAAATTATGTTTGAGGGTATAATAATACACAAATTGACTGCTTTTCCGTGCTATGGTTAAAACTATACGACTCCCTCGGTGATCCCAGGACGGCTCTGTTTCCCCTTGGCTTCGACCCAGGAAAATATTAACTTGCCGAACTGTATGGATTTAACCATAGCACTCGACGCAATCAGTATAATTTATGTACATGTTAATACTGGTAAACTTGCAGGTACAGCCATGTGTAATCATCTCGTGCTATAATTATTCGGAGTCAACTCCCACTAGAGGTTTACACAATGGCTGTAATACCCGCAAGTTTAGTACCGGTAATTGTTACTTCCCAAACTTTGCATTCTCGAAACTGATATTAGCTTTGTCACACGGATACATGGTAATTTTATTACAGGCCAACTTGAAGCCAACCAATTACTACCTGAGTCTCTGTGTGTGTCAAATATGACTACTTTGGTAAAACAATACACACTTTTAATTCTAACACCGTATTTTGTTTCCCCAAGAATGTGCAAATTGAGGTGTGAGCATGATGTCTTTCTTCCTTTGTGATTGCCTGGAACTTGCCTGTAAAAGCATGGTGTGATATATGGCCAAGTCTCGCGGTGATAAACGTGTAACAATGATTTCTCATGAGCCTATATTATGCGCCACTGACCGGTAGATTAAAGTTGTATGGTCCGTTTTCGCCGATGTTTTCTTCATTTACTTTGTTTATTGGTTTGTTGTTTTTATTCCCTGGACGAATTTGACTGATGATGCCGTTTCAAAGCGAAAAATAAACAACACTTAGTGCACGGAAAGCTTGCAAAATTTTACCTGGCTGACGACGTGAGATACTGGCGTCGGAATCTCTACAATAACTCATTCTTGGTTTTTAATTAAGCACTTATCATTAAAATTGGCGGTTAGTTCATTACACTTTAATGAAAGCTTAGGGACTTATAACTTTGAGTCTACAAAAGCTAATTAAAAATGTAAATCTTAATTTCTCGGGTAAAATCTGCAAAAAATCAGACCCAGTATCTCGAAGTGAATCGTGAATGAGACTTGGACTCGACCTTTCTGACT
>CM021533.1:15433485-15451945 GCA_010994315.2 Pisaster ochraceus
AAGTTTCTTTTGACCAGTAAAGCACCCTTTTTTGAAAAAAATAACCTTGGTAGATGGTTACCTCTGCCGGGCATGAAGTGGTCAGAAAGGCAGACAGGGGCTTACTGGCGGGCGTTGGTATCTTTTACAGGTGACGAGGTGTTATGTGGTGCGCTCATGTGATGACCCCAACCAGTAGTGGTAGGCAAAAGTACGGACGGCCTTCACTGCCCCCCAAAAAATACACCAGTTAATTATTTGACAAATAGTGCTATATATATAATGCTACCATGAATATTACTGACAAATAAAATGTATACTTCATTAAAAAAAACAACTTATACTTTATACAAAGGAGTTTTTAATGTTTATTTTAAAAAGTGCATATTTTTGACCAAGCATTTGAAAATACATTTTATGATACTTAAGGATTCCCATACAACAAGGTGGTCAATGTTTGTGACCAAAAAAGAAAGGCGTCTATCTACGACGACGAAACACATCTAATGCATCTACTGCTTAGATACCATGATCGCCGATAAAATTTAAATATCGTTTCAAATTGTAAACAGCCACCTCTGTTGAACAGTTCAGGTAGCTTTTAGTGGATAAGTATAGCCCATGAAATATGCTAATCACATTCACGCGTGCGTACAGACACTGTTGCCAAACACAATGTATTATTCAGTTTGCGGTGTCACCGTGTGTAAATCTACTTTGCTGTGTATATTTGCTCTTGAAAACTTCTCTTGCTATATTCTACTACCGTGAAGAAGATTTCAAAATTCGGGAGACTACTTAGTTCTGGAAAGAACTGTCTTACTTATTAAGTCTGGTGGTGTAGGAAATCGGCCGGGACAACTGCTTTCACTTCGAGGGTCTCGCTATTAAAATTCATTGCCCTAGTCATCGTAACGACACTGGAGAGTGTTTGAGATGCTGTTCTCCTTACAGGGATTCTGAGGTTTCAGTGTCGAGTCAGTCAGCTCTGATTGGTTCCTCTGAAAGGAGAACTTCGGATGGTGGGCTCACCGGAGTCATTGTGTGGGCTGCCATAAAGTTGTGGACTATAGTAAGCAGACGCAAAAACGTGTGTTCGTCACGCCACCATCAGCCTCATACAAAAAGGCGCAATGTTCCCTAATTTCATGCCCCCAGTGGTACTGTAAGTGCACACGCGTGATTTGCAATTTACCCGCCATTTCGCAGGAAAGGTGTGTTTCCGAAACTGTTACCATTTTGGTAGTATCAATTTAAAACCTTCTCTTAATTAAATAACGTTGCACCCTGACCTGATAATGATCATCATTATCCATACAGTGTTGAACACGCACACGTATGTTTTGATAATCGATGGTGTGGCTCGTCTGCCAGAGGAGGACACGTTGCAATCTGGATCAGAATCGCTACTCTCTGACGTTGAATATAAAGAATACAAAAACGGGGTAAAAGTATTTATCACAATTGCCCGTTCCGCATCAAAGTTTGTCATACATTCTTTTGGGGTTCTTCTTATAGCCTATTCTTTTAAAACTTTCATCCCATGCAAGGCTTTTATAATTCAATGTGGTTGGCAAGACATTTTTTTTTTCTTGTACACTCTGTACTCACAAACTGAGGTTCTCTCTTTTCTTTGAGAAGGGTTTTGAGATATTCTGAAATGTTCTTAAAAGAAGTATAGCAGTCACCCAGGGAGAAAGAAATGGCCCACATTGCGTCCAAACCTGTAGTTCTGTATTTCTGGTGATGCAGAGTCTGTAAACCTGAGTTGTAAAACCATGGAGGTTCCGTGTCTAGAATGAGAGGGAACCCAGACCCATACCCATAAACAATAAACGAACTTCATTTTTAATTTATACATTCTCAAGCATTTTTACGTTCAAATAAACACAAGGCTTGGTCAATTGATTTTGGAAAACACAACTGCATTCAAATCACCAAAGGGTAGATTAATGGTAGATCCGAGTATTAGGTGGAACTCAATATTTTGCACTCACTAAGAGTTTTGATGAGTTCTGGAACGAACTCGTTCCACATGCGACACTCTTGAGCCGCGATGCCACGCCCATTCAGCATTGCTGGTGTTAGGTCTTTGTAGGCGAGTCCCTCAACGGTGAATAATGGCCACTCCGTGTAGTTTCCTGCGTCGGTTTCGGAGTCCAGAGACGAACGGTTGGGATCACTGAAATAACAGAAAAAAAGATGATATTTCGTTTTATTTTAATCCCTGCGGGGCACCTTCACATACAAATGAGTTTTTAATAATGTTTTTACCTTCTATAATGGTACCACAACAACTCCAGCTAGATATTCCTTCAATTGCCATTGGTTGAATAACAGAATAGTTTGCACCAGGTTCGGAAAATTTGTTCACCTTTTATTTTAATGGAGATATTTATTAATGGAGATTATTTATGACTAGACCGCAGCATGCACTCTCATTCATTCATCAGCATGCTGGTCCAGTAAGGGACAAATCAACTAGACCAGCATGCACCTCACTTCATGGCTAAAGCGCGCGTAAAAAAGTATTTGAAACGTGTATGAAGACGGAACTGTCTGTTAGAGTGTGACAACGTACAGCACTCAAAGTTCAGAGGAACCAAAAAACCAAAAGCATTGGATTGAAATTGTTTTCAGATAACGGAAATGTGAACGAATGAAATGAACATTTATGTCTAGTGGTATTAACGACGTCTGCTCTGGCATGACAAAGGTCGTGGGTCCGAATCCCACACCCGAGAAATAGAGCTGAGTTTACAGTGCTTAACACACATCGTTTTACGGGTTAAGGCAGAAGTAATAATGTGAACACAATACTAACCCGGTTTTGGCCAAGTTGGACCAATATCTGATAACTTGTATTGCCATGCGAGTCTCTTCTTCGGTGTATGTATATAAATCAGATTCTACCAGGGGAAGACCGAAGACGAACGCTACTTCGTCACCATGTGTTGCCCTCGTCCACGGCGCGCCGAGTAGGGAGGTGGTGGGGACGTGGGTCATGTGGTAACGGTACACCTTACGCCCTGCGTCACTGAAGGCTCTCGCCGTCTTGTCTGCGGAGCACACGAAAAGGACGTCACCGCATACTTGCGACAGGCTCTGCAGATAGTCACACTCCGGGGCATCCACGCACGCTGCGTCCGTATACAGCAGTGTTGCTGCCGCGGAGACAAGCGGCTCGTCACTGACCAACGCGGTGCAAACATGAGAGAATGCCTCGTAGGAAGTCTTGTTTACAAACGGCGCTTTCTCGTAGTTCGTTGGGTAGAAGTAGGGGACCATCGTCATCCCTTCGTCGGCATTGACTCCGATAATTGAAGAGGCATCGTTGACGGCGCCCTTTGCGTACACCTCAGAGAGGTTCTCGGGAAGGAAAGAACCGCCAACTACTGGAACGAAGAGCTCAAGAATGGTGTTTTCCATTGCCACTATTGCCTGTGAAGTTGAAATTCAAACCAAATCAAAAAGAGCGATGTACATACATCAGTGGTTATGTAGTCTTTCTGAATCTGCTGCCACTGCCAGTGAAGCAAGTGTCGTTATAAGAACGAAGAACAATCTAGAGAATAATGGTGGGGTGCGAGTAGCTTCCCAAAGTTATAGTCACGTCATGTCTTCATGTGCCGGCCCTAGTTCTACCCTAGGGCTCATATTGTCTATGGAAACCCCTCAAGCCCTGGTCACTACCGAAAACAAAGATCTATATGAAAAATGAAACCAGACAAACCTCGCCTTGTTGGTTTTCGATGAGAGCATCTACATCCGCAGTATTCTGCAGACACTCCAGCAGCTTCTCCGACGTGTCACGCTCGCAGCCGACGAGTTTGCCGAGAGCAAAGGCTCATCTCCGGGCCTTGTCTACAGAAACGGTTGCCCACGGGGCACTGGGATTACCACTCTGATGGTCAAGGAAACGAACAACAAAATCGCTCAACAAGTTTGTTTTAATACTAAAAACAAGCACCACAAGTTGGTGTAGATTTCACCCCAACTGGATTCACCTTTTTAAATAGGCAAGCTATCCATATAGTTACACCAGCCTTCTGTTTGAGGATTTTGTTAAATGCATCTTAGTACGTTGATACTCGAAATTATTGGCGGTTTCTATTTGGACTTTTGGATTCGACTGAAAGGGTTTTTACAGCAACCAATACCGGCTCGTAAAGGAAGGTCATCCCGGCTATGTTATCGGATGTTTGGACCAAAGACGCAAGTTTGAACCAGAACTGAACCTAAGGTGGGGCCTGGATCCAACTTTGGGTCAGAGCCTGAAAAGCAAGACATTCGAATAATACGAGAGAGGGCACCAAAAGACAAACCCCGAGCCCGAATCAGAGCATGCGCCTTTATCATTCAGACTGAGCCTGGCCCCGCGCTCGAGCCATAACTTTGGGCTCCATCCTCATCTTCTTGTTCAACCAGGGCATGCAAGAGGCTATATGCTCGAGTCTTCCCCTGAACCTGAAGATAAGACATCCTTTGAGGGAAAGTCACTGGAGGAAGACCCCCTCTCTCCTCCCCCATCGGGAAGCCCCATTAGCTGGTAGTGATTCCAAGATGAAGCCAAAGGTCAACTAAAGACCAACCTAGACACTTTCTCGCGATATACACAAATGAATTAGCTTACCTCCATGATGGCACCGTGAAAGAGGCCGGCACTCCCGGGCGAGAGCATGTGCAGACTGATGCTACCTGCTCCAGCACTGGTCCCAAATACTGCAACACGCTCGGGGTCACCGCCGAAAGCTTCAGTTTAACACATTGAAAATGTTCAGACATTAAATACATTGTGTGACCGTACAACATCCAGTGCAACTACAAGGCTTTCAAGGCAGGTGGACAAATCTGGAGAGAATTTTTGTTAATTAAAACGTTTTGTTCAACACGTAACATGCTCTATAAAACTAAATTGTTGACGTACTCGGCTCTTGGCTTGGGTTGTTCGGAATACACTAGATAAAAAGTAACCACGAAGTCAGTTCATGGGCTGTTTTTGCATGTCAGTGATCCACAGCCTTATCAAACGGACACGGGCATCATTCTAGCCCCACATACCTTGCAAGAAAATTCTTAATGTCAAGCGCCTTGAGTTTCACTGAGTGACAGATATGAGCGCTATATAAGAAGCCACTATTGGATCTACTTCGCCACACTGCAAACTGTACCTTGGATATTGTCTCTCACCCACTCCAAAGCGAGACGCTGATCCAACAGTCCCATGTTACCTTGAATGACGTCATCACCTGCCAAATAACAACATCAAATGTAGATTAAAATTGACGCATCTCAAAATCTTTTTTTTTATTACTTTAACTGATTTGACTGTATTGACGTATAGTAACAAACTGCAATTAATAGGGTCTTTTTCAACACTTGCAGAAGACATTTAAGATTTTAATGGGGCCTGGTACTGGTTTAGTGATTAGGCTATCCCGATATACAAACCAATCAACTTTGTTGGTTTGATAATCAAAGCGGGTCTCCAACCAAGGTAAAATTTTAGTTTTGTGGTGCATTCATTTTCAAACAGATGAAGTGAATTTTTTTATTTATTTGATGACACCCTTCCAGTGAGAATGTTGTCAACATCGTACATGGAATGACGTCACATATCAAATAATTTACATGGGTCTGTAGGTTTTTTTTTTCAACGGATTTAAAAAAAGTTCATTCCTGAATTTTGAGTATATATATCAAATGAAATAGCAATTTAAACCATTTTAACGTGAGAGGTTAGACTTGTAACTTGTCTACCTTAATAAAAGGACTCATAATTGAAAAATTGGTGCATCACAAACATTAACTTGAACTAGTTTTAGAAGACCAATTTTCCAATGAATGGTTTTTTTTCTTCTTAGAAAGAAAACACTGCATTGACCCTTCAAAACAATGGTTTGAATAAACGTCTGGTAATCATTAAAGAGGGTATTAACCAGTTGACATGAACCCAAGTGACCCGAGTCGGTAATTCAGTGTAACTGCAATGACGTCACCAACCACAGCGATGGGCGTTGGGAACAATGTTTCTACGGAACCAGCACCGTACAAAAATGCGCCACCGTGGATGTACACTAAAACAGCTGCTAGCGAGGGCTGAGGAAAAAACCCAAACAAATAAGTAAAAAAATAAGTTAATGAATAAACAAAGAAGAAAAATAAGTAAGTATATAGATAAATAAATGAATATATAAACAAATAAATAAATAAATGAATGAATATATAAAAAAATAAATAAATAAATGAATGAATATATAAAAAAATAAATAAATCAATCAATAAATAAATAAATGAATAAATAAATGAATAAATAAATAAATGAATAAATAAATAAATAAACAAAAAAATAAACAAAAAAATAAATAAATACATAAATAAATACCTAAGTACATAAATAAATACATAAATAAATAAGAAAAATAATAAAATTAATAAATAATGGAAGTAGAAATTATACAAAATTCATGCTATGATCAATGCACCCTCCCACAATGGTACAATGTAGAGCCCCACTGTTTCACCATCCAAAACCATTTTCACGCTTCACTGATCATGGCTAGTTGAGTATTAATGAAGTTTTGAATAGTCGTGTGTGTAGTCAAAGACAAAGGGTTCAAAGTCTGTTGTTGACAGGAGCACAAGCTAACAATAAGAATTACTTACGACTTCACGAGGAACAAACACGTCCAGGACAAGGCAGTCTTCAGAAATGTTTCCCGTCACTGTGGCAATACCCAGCGGGAACCGTGGCTGTGAACAGGCATTGCCCAGCTCCGTGGCTGTCAGCTCTCCATTCCATGACTTTGGTACGGGAGGTTTGAAGCGTAGCGGACCGACGGGCGGCTCGCCGTAGGGTATGCCGAGGTAGGCGTCCACGGTCCGGCGGAGCTCGGGGTAGTCGACGGGACTGAATTGAAGGGTGGTGCCGGTGATCCTACCCTGGCTCGTCGTAACAACGGGGGGATCTTCACAAAGTGCTACACTGGCAATTAGAAGAACCTGCAGAACACTTGTTGTAAACGTATGCTCCATCTTGAAGAAGTTCACGGGCCTCAAGTGGGGGTAAAGGTGATTTTGATAGCAAGGGCGTGCAATGAATTTTTGAATGCAACTATGACCGTGAACAATCTGCGCCTCATGCGTTTGTTGACAGAGAGTCGCAGTTTATGTAATAATCGATAAAACAACTTTAGCTTCAGTTTACTTTGTGGGAGCCTATTATTCAGACACAATATAATCTGCTCTGTCACTGCACATTTGCATAAGAAAGCAAAGGGCACATGTAGGCCTACGTCAGTTTTGTGTATTAAGCACCGTTGCTACACAAACAGGAGATATGAAGGTATCCCCGGCCATTGGCACAATCAGCATGAAACATTCTTCTTCCTTTTTACAATAGCTGTTCCGTCCCAACTTTAGAATCATCTTGCTTTAGAGTACCCCAGTGCGTGTAATATGACCCACCTTGGGAGAGCGGTGTACATCGGTGTTTCTGGTTAATTGCAAACACCCGCCAATAAATTGCAGAAACAAACAACTCACATTAGAATAATCAGTGGAACATGATGGCTTCAATTCATGAACAATTCATTATGTTTTATTATTGTTTGTAAGTATTTTCTTTTTTAAATTATCAGACGCTGAACTAGAGAGCTGTACAAGAAAGACGTTGTGAGTTAAATTGTACAATACACAATATGCACATTATTTCCACATACAAAAATATTGCCACGCAAAAGCAGCAGTGAACGATATGCTCCAGTGTAAAATTATCCATTATTACGCAATAATATGCTGGAACTTCTGATCTGGCATGGTTTCATTATGCAATTTTATTTTTTTTCATTTGATAGATCGTCTTACTAATTACATGAGTGTTTTTTACTGTACATTTCTCTAACCTTTGTTTGTTTTCTTATTTTTTATTTATTTATTTACTTTAAATCTTTAGACATTTTAAAAATAAATAATAGTTGAACAGGGGCTGTCAAGGAAATACATTAGCATAAAAACTATCATCGAATGATGGTTGTATACAACCAGACCTCTGCCAACGATAAAAATATAGTTATATAACTATTTAAAATGAAAATTGCGCACACAAAAAAATAACAGTAAAAAATCGAAACAAATGCAATTACAAAACCTGTCAGAATCAAAACACCCATTAAAAAACCCATTAAAACAAACCCATGAGGCAGGAACACAAATTTAAAAAACTCAAACAAGACTAAGATCCAGACTAAGTTTCTCCCTCAGCTTCACAAGAACGGACTTAAAACCCTCCCAAATCACACTATTTCTAGCTCATAGTGAGTTCCGAGACTGTCTATAAATTTTCTGTAGGACCCTAAATGGAAACAGACCTTTTAGTTGTTGGGTTTCTTGGGGCAATACTCAGGCTTTGTATTTCCCCTTTTTAGGGTACTGCGCCATGTTTTCTCGTTAAAAAAAAAAAAAAAATCAAAATAAACCCGTGACATAATTATGTCAATTTTAGATAATTATCAGAATACACATGATAACCTCGGCCGTCTACGTCTTGTTGGAGTCAGTTTGCAATGTACTACGAGGCGTAATCGTGTGTGAGTTAACGATTAAGAACATAACTGTATGCTGAATTACTTAGATATCCAAACGAACAATATGACATAATGTGTGTTTTACGGCTTTGTGAACTTTGCCACTTGTTTTATGTTCATGTCTAGGCCTATACCCGGCAAAACGCGTGTTATCAGAATATCTCTTTTCATTGTTCATCCCTTGCTCTTCCCGACTGCATTCTGCCCCCGTTCTCTTCCTACTTCTTTCTACTTGACTGCCTCTGTTTCTCCAGAATACTTGCACCAGAGATAAGATTGTAGAGCAATGAAACATCCTGAAAACTGGACACCAATTTTTCTCTTAGAAACGAAGTAGAAACGAAGCTCTCTGAATTTACAACATGGTACATTTGAGAGACTTTTAGAGACTAATAGAGACTTAACGATTAAGAACAGAACTGTATGCTGAAATACTTACATGTTCAAACTAATAATACGACACAGCATGTGTGTTTTACGGCTCTGTGAACTTTGCCACTTGTTTTTGCTAGCGTCTTTAAAATAGACGCGTCTATACACCATTTTAACCCAATATCTAAAATTTTGTTCGTAACAAGGTCCAAGTCTTTTATCTCTGTAATGGCAACGTTGCCTCTTTCAAGAAAATCTAAAGGTGCAAGGAGACCAAGGAAAACAAAGCCCCTGAAATCAGAAATAATCTTGACAAATGTCTGTTGTATAAGTGTGTTTTGTTGGCATGTCACCTTTAAAAGAGACTCCGCTAGTGTCGAAACGTGAAACAATCAACCCTTTTTGCATTTATACCGTAAATCATTTTGGCTGGTAAGTAGTTCGCAACAGCTGTTCCCAACAAAAGATGAATAAGTGTATACGCGTTATTTCCACCTACAAGTGAGATTGAACAAAAAGGCCGCCCGAGAGTCCTTAAACATGTCTGATGGGTTAATCAGACATAATGACAATACACGAAATGTGTAGTTACAGCAAACAGCAATGATAACACAGAGAATAAAATATTGTGTTGTTGAATATAACGGTTTCTTTATTCCTCTGGACACTTGTCCGTCGTGCACGTGTCGCTGCTGGAGACGCCATCTTGGGTCCATTTTGAGCCGGCAACCTCTCGGCCCTTCTTTCCATCTTCTAAGAAAGCCATGAACAAAAATTTAAGTTATATCTACAGTTTGTATCTTCATAACCCTGATGCCTCATAGCTTAACTTGTGTAAAAAAAAAGTCATGGTGTATACCCTCTTTCAAACTCAAAATCAGCTATATTACTAGGGCCCCTCCTGGTTTCTAATAAATTAATTTGTGGAGTGTTGGTTGTTGAGCAATCTAGTGCATCGGCCTCGTGTTTTCAGAGTGTGGGGTTCGGGTCCCAGTCATGACACTTGCGCCCTTGAGCAGCAAGACACTTTAATGAGCCATAATTGCTTCGTGTTTGATTGTCTCTTGAGTATTATATGTGACAACAACCATGATGTCAATTTGAACACTCCAGTTTTGGCAGTGTGTGTTTAATTTGGGTCATGAGATACTAGCTCAAAGGCATCCCATGGGACAAATCTTATAATCCTTTACAAGCACACATGACTATTACCAGTGGTTTTCATTAGTTCCGGCATGAACTCGTTCCAAAAGCGACACTCCCGGGCCTTGATGCCACGCCCATTCAGCATGTCTGGTGATAGATCTTTATATTCGAGTCCCTCAACGGTGAACAACGGCCACTCTGTCTTTTTTTCTTCGTCTGTCAGTTCAGCATCTAAAGAGGATAGGTTTGGATTGCTGGACAAATATAACTATTGATTTATTATGATAAAATCCAGTTCTATACACATTGACAACATTTAAATAGTTTTCAAGGTCAGCCCTTGATAGTTGCAAAGACCACATCCATTTTGCAGTTTTGGAGCTCTAACTAACTATAAAAATCATTACGAAAATCAGAAAAAGGAGACTTAAATTTGTTGGAGATTGCAAGAAAAGTACAATCGAGTGGTGTCAGATTTGGTGCTGATGTGGCAACCAACACATGGAAAGAGGAGCAAAGGAAGGCCAAACAAAACATACATTAACCAACTATGTGAAGACTCAACCTAACCTGTGAGGACATAGGCAACTGCATGCTGGACAGGAACATTTGGAAAGCCATCACAAAATGTCCGGTGGAAGCCGTAGATACATCCGTTATACATGTTATCCATTATACATGTTATCCGTTATACATGTGCAACTATGCTAGTGTATGCAATTAACCCACCCCGTCTTGGCCAAGTTAGACCAGTATGTGATAGTCTGGATTGACATGCGAACGTCCTCTTCCGTGGTTTCGCTGTCTCCGGAAGGTACCAGGGGGAGACCGAAGACAAACGTCAACTCTTCCCCATGGACTGCATTCGTCCACGGTGGACTCAGCACACGTGTCGTCGGGCTGTGCGTCATGACATAACGGTACACCTTACGCCCAGCTTGGGTATAAGCCCGGGCCGTCCTCTCTGCCGGACAGAGGTACATTATATCGGTACATATTTGTGAAAGGGCCTCAAGGTAGTTGCAGTCCGGTCCACCAGTGCATGTTGGATCTGTGTACATCAAACTGACCGCCTGTTTGACGATGGGCTCCGATCCAATTGACAGTGTACATGTAGGATAGAATGCGTCGTACGAAGCGCTGTCGACGAACGGTGCGACATTCTCAGTGTTGTTGAGAAAGATAAACATAAAAAAGATCATTCCTTCATCAGCATTTGAGCCCATAATTGACGCTGCGTCGTTGATGGCGCCCTTGGCATAAAGTTCAGAGGGGACGTCTGGGAGGAAGTTGCCGTCAACGACCGGTCCAAACAACATTATTGGACCGAACTCTTCGAGCAGCTGCAGTGAGAACAAAGAGGCAATGGTTTGATTGGATTATATTGGGCCAGTGAATTCAAAGAAAACATTTAAGACGAAAATAGTTCAGGAGAGCTGAAGGTAGGAGTTGACGTTCCTCTCAAAAACAGCATTGTAGGATGGAGGCAAACATGCACCAGGCAAGGAGTTCCAAAGAGATACAGTACATGGAAAAAATGGCTGTTGGAACGGCTCTTTGTTCCAAGGAAAGCAAGAGTGTATGGGTGAGAACAAGCAGAAAGACTTTTTTTCACGCTCAAACACCCAGAGGGACCAGATCGGACACACTGGTGGCACATTTACCATAAACCTACCCCATCCTGTTGGTTCTTTATGATGTATTCTACGTCCTCAACCTTCTGCAGACACTCCAGTAGATCTTCCGATGTGTCTCGCTCGCAGCCGACGAGTTTGCCGAGAGCAAAGGCAATCCGCCGGGCCAAGTCAGCAGGAACAGATGCCCATGGTGAAAATATATCACCGCTCTTGAATTCAAGAAAAGAGAGGACACAATTTTATGTTAACTGAGGAGCGATTATTTGTGGAACAGACACAATTATATTTGGGAGGAACCCTATGTTCAGTTAGCGGTACCACATTGTGTATACATCTACTTTGCTGTGTACAGATTTGTTCTTTGAGAACTTGTCTTGATATTCTGCCGCGAAGTAGATTTCGAAATTCAGGAGACCTTAGTTCGGAAAAGAACTATCCTGCTTTTCGTGAGGTAGGAACTCGGCCGAGACTACTACTATTGCTCAGTGGATCAAGGGGGCTTCTCGTTATTAACTTCACTGTCGTGGAATGAGCTCATAATTATTGGTGTCAACGTTTCAACTAGCCTGCTCTAGTCATCATGAGTTATTACACAAGGCGGGAGTGAAGCCTCTGCCGTCACGTACACGATGTAATTAAAACTATTCCATCCAATTTCGTGAATTATCTAACTCTAAACAAAATGGCCGCCCTATATTAAAGATCTCATATCAGCCCATTTCACGTAGGTGCAACCGCCTTTGCCCCCCTTTCATACCAATGCGACCAAACGGAGACATAAAGGGCAATTCAACCCCTTCTTTCTTTTAAAAAAGATTCAGTAATGTTTAGTTATTTCCGTTACACACGAGGAGCACGCCTGATGGCGGCGTATTCTTACAGCCTAGAGAACGTCAACCCGAGTCACCCACCTCCATGATGGCACCGCGGAAGAGCCCTGCACTACCCGGGGACAACATTTGCAGACTCACGCTGGCAGATCCGGCACTCTCCCCAAAGATTGCAACTCGCTCAGGATCACCACCGAAAGCTATAGTTTTAGAAATAAAATTATTTTGAAATATTAAATCGAAACTTAAACCAACAAGTAATGCTGAACATGCGAAACAAACCCATTATTAAAATCAACATTATGATCCATATTTATAAAGTTACTTGATTAAAAATCCATACACAAATTTGCGCACTCAGTGATGACTCTTGATACCTAAACGCATTGTCACATCTTAGAAAGTGAAGTAAACAGCTGGAATCTTACCTACCTTTAAGTTATTCTTTTTTTTAAACAATCATCAAAAACGGAAATATGTGGTAACTACCTTGAATGTTTTCTCTGATCCACTTCAGAGCTAGCTGTTGATCCAACATACCGAAGTTACCAGGAATGACGTCATCATCTGTAATGGAAAGTTTAGAATCTTTGGCCCTGAGTCAATTTTACTTTTAGAAAAGATATGCTGTACTCGACCATGACATTTGAGTTGAGATGCGATGGTCACAGGCCCAATTTGTGCCTACACTTTTAGAATATTTGACGGGCGATTCAAAATATAAGGTGCGCCACCCAGAGTTCGCCCCAGCAGGAAGGTCGTTTTAATGTAAACAGTAATTAAGTGGTCAAAGGCAATAAAACAACGACGGGTACTTCAGTATACATGCCAACACCTGTCCCATTTAGTTGTACTACCTTATCCACGCCAGTGGTGAAACTTATGGTGAATGCTCGATTCTATGAGTTGCTTCTAGATTATTATGCAAACAACCAGCTTAAATAGTTCCCCAGAACCTTACTTGTCCTGATATTGACCCCCTTTCACCAACATCACACGCGGCTACTGTCGGGCCACGATCGCCATTTTGGAAGGCGGACGGCACGTAGAGTGATGGTAAAGTGAGTATAAAACGCCGCATGGCTTGATGTGCGCATCATCACACACCGTGACACACGGGGACCTCAAAACCAAGATTATTGTGACATGTGATGATGACGTCAGGTGACTACAAAAATTAGTGTCTTTCTCCCCAACAGATGACATACTTACCAGTCGAAAGGAATCCAAGAGCTCCAACCCGATAGTTCATAGTAACAACAATGACGTCACCTATGGCAGCGATTGGACTTGGATGCAAGGTATCTACTGTTCCCGCACCGAGGCTGTATCCACCGCCATGGATGTAGACAAGAACGGCTGCATTGGAAGGCTGCATAGACAAGAAGATTAATGTTTGATATAATCATGATTCTGCGTCATAAACAACCGGTCATGTATGGATTAACAGGTTCAATTTTGATTTTTTCTTCTTCAAGCTATCGTCCACCTTCGGATAGGACGTTAACCCGTAGGTCCCGTGTGTTGTATATAAAAACTATCAATGCACGTAAAAGACCCCAGTTCACACTTATCGTTCAGAGAAAGGGTTCACCCCGGTGTGTCTGGTAGTGCGTTTATCTTCAATCATGCGAAGGCTGCACTCAAAAGGAAGAAGAAGAAGAGGATGAAGGCCTCAGCGTGTCTCCAAATGTCTCTGTTTTGTGCGTTTTGATACCAACTGACTGTCTCCCAGTATCATTGCGGCTCGGCTCTCCATCTGTTTCTCTGGTGCCCTCTTTCCGTTTGTTCCCAAATATTGTCCAGCGATTGATTTCTGAGCTCCAACAGTTATTTGTTCTGCGATTCATGTGTCCTGCCCAGCTTCATTTTCTCCTTTTTACCGTTTCTAGATTTCCTGAACTTTAGTGCGCCATTTTGTAGAACAAACATTTTGACCCACAAAATGGCGGACCGTGTTAGTTCACGAAATAAAAGGAAAACCACACAATTGTCGAGTTATATTTGTGTTGATCATTGTATTGTACTTTGAAAGCATCTTTCCAACCACATTGATTTCATAACAAACGCTTCCAGGCGCTTTTTGTAGCCCAAGCGCCCAAATCTAAGGCAAGGTGTCCCTTTTAACATCCATTTGTTTTTTTGTTTTGTTTTTTATCCTTGTACGTGATCTTTTCAAAACTACTTTCCATAATATTATTGTAATGAGCTGTCGCTAGTTTTATTTATATGATGTTAGTGTCCAGGTTTTAGTCCACATAGTTAATGATGCTACTCTGCACACACAGTAGGTCCTTTTTGAAACCCAAGACTTCGGCTTGGGCTCTGTCCGCCTGTTTTAAGCCCCGTAAAGAAAGAGCATGTTTTCTATAACCAAACGACGAATTCTAAAAGCCTAAGCCAAAGCCAAAGCTCAAACTCAATCCACTGTTTTGAAAAGGCCCATACCTCCTGTATCAGAATCATTACTAGTCAGCTTTGCTGTTTAATCATACAGACCGCACTTCAAGGGCGTCAATTTCTAGGTTAGCAGTTAGAATAGTTTAAAAAAAAGAAAAGAATCATCGAAAGGCACAAGGTGTTTCAGGACTACAGGGAATAAGGAAAAATTGAAAGTGGGAGGAATCATCTGTTCACATTCTCTTGACCTGTGGCAGATTGTAAGTTGGTAGAAACAGGATACAGGTAGGGAGTTTTCAATGTGCAAAAGTACGTGTGGAAAAGCTAAAATATCTCACAGTTCTGGCATGTGGACCACAAATAATACGGTCAGGGTTGAGATGATTCGGCAAAGCGTGTGCTGAGGATGAAGGTGCGTACAGAGGGATTTTCTGTCCAAATAACTTGAAAAAAAACCGTACAAAAAGCTATTGAGGGAATGTGTGTTGGAGGGATGTTGAAAGTGACACACATGAATGTATACTAAAACCTTTACCGCTGATTTTGGGACGTACACGTCTAGCACGAGACAATCTTCTGCAAAACTGCCTGTTATTGTCAGCTTCCCCAAGTTCATATTTGGCTGAGGACAGCGACTGCCCAGCTCCTTGGCTTGGAGCTGGCCGCTCCATGACTTTGCAACGGGAGGTTTGAGTCGCAGCGGACCGACGGGTGGCTCGGCGTACGGTATGCCGAGGTAGGCGTCCAAATCCCGGTCAAGCTCTGGACGCCCAACCGGACGGAATTGTAGCGTAGTTCCAACGATGCAACCTTGGCTGGTGGTGACAACGGGAGCATCTTCACCAAAGGCTCGTACAAAATATATGGCTAGGAAGGCAAAGCTGCCCAAAGTCAAACTCGTCTTCATTTTGATTATCTAAAGATGCCAAAGAAATGTCAAGAGACCTTCAGTTAGTAGTCGATTTGTGGTGGTCTTTTCAGCCCTTCCCCGTATGTGAGAAGATGAACCCAGTTCACGATGCTCTGTCCAGCAGATTACGTCATACCCTACAACCGTATTTACCCCTCGGATCAGCAGACTACGTCGTCCATACTCAATGATCAGTCACCGCAAAGGCCGATTGCGAGGGGGATCAGCATGTCTAGACCGAGCGGTTAAGAGCACCGGACTCAAATTCTGGTGTTCTGAACAGCTGAGTGTGGTTTCGAGTCAAGGTCGCTTGAGCAACAAACTTTACCGAAATTGCTTTGTCCTTCGGACAGAACATTAAGCCGGTATGTCCTGTGTACTAAGATTGGTACGGTAGTGCACGTAAAAGAACCCGAACACTTAACCCCGGTTTTTTCTTGTTCACATAGCAAGCACCCTTGTTTGCAAGTTTCATCAAGCGTATTAAGTTCACTTATGAGAAATCTTTGGTTATTTAATACTAATAATAATCACACACCGTGGAGGTAGACCCTCCCATTCACTTACTGACAACTAATGGGATTGTGTTTTCAATATTTCACAATGTTATGATAACAATTGTACATGTATCATTTATGATCTCATGTGATCATAACTGTCCATAAACCGTCTGAAATACTATTGTCACTCGCGAGAGTATTGTGTTCCAGAAATTATAACAAGCAATAATGTGTCTGACAAATGGCCGACAAAACGATAGTTAGGGTAATAAATACACCACTTACATTTTAAAGTCCGAGAGCACAATGGGCTACCACGGTCTGCCGGATTTCCTCGTAGTATCCGTGGCCCTCACACAACACATATAATTATTTCATGGAAAATAATGTCCTCACTATTTCACGTATTATGTGCTACAGGTGTTGTTCAGCGGCTAGTAAGCAGTTCCAAAGTGTCAGGTGCACGCATTACATGGACAGGTGTTGTCACGCATTTTCTCACGGCTCAGGTTCATATTGTACTCATTTTATCAGTTTACATGGCGGGATCGATCAGTTTCCCTATCGTGGGTTCGATTCGCTGTCTGTGTTCATTTAGATATTCATGACCTTTTCGCTGTGGTTACAGCGCATCGGTGTGTGTTCAACCAGGGCACATGGAGCCAGATAATAATTTTCATAATAAGTTATGCACATGGAGCAGCACACTCTATGAAAATACAATAACAGTTATTGAAAACGTGTGAGGGCGCACCTCGGCACGAAAACAGTCTCTCAGGTTCTGGAACTCAAACTATTATTCCGAAACGTTACCGATCTTTACGAACTGAGTTTTATTGTGAAAAGAGAGAATTTCGCACAGACGCCAGTGAACGTAGACTGTAAACGTTCTCAGTACACTTTATTTGTAGTCTTGATTCACAGCGTTGGGAACTTTGTTATCTTATAGTTGACATGATCATGTGTTATTAAAACAGTACAATAACCGGTATAGTAGCATTAGTCCACGATGTTAGGTATTTGTTTACCCTGAAGGGTCACGTCAACTTCTGTAATAAAAAAGCGCCCTCTAGCGGAAGGTCACGCGGGTAGGCAGGCCATATTAAGATACAGGTATCGACGATAGGTAACAATATGGATGTACAAATACTCATTAAAAAACAAAGCATAATAATTTTATTATATTTTTGACGAATACCAATCCGCGTATGTTATCATTATACCCAGTACATTATCATTAGTCTTGATTCAAGACGTTACTGTTGTTTTTACCCTTTACAATCTAGTCTGCCTTTATGGGTTATCCCAACTGCTGTTACTATTACTTCAGTAAAAAAACGTCCTCCAGCGGCAGGTCATACGAGTACTTGTGGGGTACACACACAACGCCTGGTATGCAGGTTATACTGAAGTTAAAGTTCTCTGTAGTGAAATATCTTTAAATGTGCCTTTTCATTGATTTTTTCCCCCATAAAATTGTCACAAAATGGCTTACGACATTTCTCCTTCTCTATAGGCAGTATTAATTATTCCTTTTATCTAAAGAAGTGGACAACATTGATGTCGTTACCCAGGGATCTCAGGGTCTAAACGAGACAAATTTTGATCGCAAATTAAGTTTGTCGAAATCGAGGGAGGGAGACAACCCTATCATCAGGAAGTCGGCATCCTGAAGGTGGGGTGTCAATTTCGTGTGATAATTCATCTTCAGTTAATTGACATCTTGAAAGCCCTATAAGAAGATGCAGTCTAACTCGGGAAGTCGCCACCATGGTTCAGGTTTCGTCATTCTGCTGACGTTTATCTTGGAGAGTCGACATCCCACTTTCAAGATGACGTCATCCCGACACAAATTGTGTTTGGGAGTCTTGGGCTGTGCCCGGTGTGATGGCTACGGCAGCAACGTCCTATACTCCAACAAGGTCGTTGTAGCCGTTAGCCATAGCCGTTGCCGAAGTCGATTGATTCGGACGTGGTCCTTATTATAACGTCATCTCAAGAAAGTTAAAAAAAATAAACGAATCGATTGTCACTTCCAGGACTCCGTAGGAATCTGTTTTTATTATTCCTCGGGGACCTCTGAACACTTGTCCTTTGTGCA
>CM021533.1:15468898-15481835 GCA_010994315.2 Pisaster ochraceus
TGTTAAAGTCCTCGGTTTGAATGGATAGACACGCTCACACACACACACACCCATATCGTTTTCAATCAGGCTCGTAGTCTTTGTTATTTCAAAACTGTGCTTGAGGTAATAAATGCAAGAAACATTGAACGCTAAAGGGCGTTCCACAACAATTGGGATGCGCATGCTCGTTTATTTTGCAGGATGATTGCGCAGAGCCACAAAATGTTGCACTGAAGAGGCAATGTTTTTTATCACAAGCGCAGTTGTGTTAACGTTTTTTTTTACTCGAACTTTTGTTATCGAGGAACAGGTCTCACAAGTTAGCATGTATACTAAGCCTGTGATGGTTACACAGTTAACCAACCGACCAACCGGTAAACGTTTACATTTTTACGGTTCGGATAAGCATAAAACAATTCAATCAAAAAGTGCCGCGAAACATTGACTATAATAATTGCGATCACGATTTACACAGCACACGATCAGATGCGACACGTAGTCTTTGTTATTTCAAAACTGTGCCTGAGGTAATGCAAGAAACATTGAACGCTAGAGGGCGTTCCACAACAGTTCGATTGCGCATGCTCGTTTATTTTGCAGCTAACTAAAGGCTAAGAAAAATATTCACAAATTATAACAACAGAAGTACTAAAAGAACAGTAAAGTAAGTATTTGAAAAAAACCCAGCAATAAAGCCAATTAAAAAATTGTATCAGTTGTGATTTTAAAATATTCTGGCTCCAGACATCGCAATGTTGCAATGGAAGATTTCATTTCTCACCATAGAAACGCTTAGAGTAAAGGGGTGAAATTTACCCCTTTCCTTTATCGAAGGTCCCCATGCAAGCAATTCTCAACAAGTCGCTTCTATTCGACCTCACCAGTAGGCCTAGTCTCGACTGACGACGTTCGTTTCGTTAACAGTAGCCGATAATCCCAGCAAGAAGTTACTGGAGAATGGATGCGCCAGTCAATTTTGCGCCCTCTACCGGCAACTTATAGAAACACTAGCACACCAATCAAGACTACCCAACCATCGGCCCCAGGCCCTGCATTAAAAAAGAAGGAGAAGAAGAAGCCCCCGCCCCCAACAAGTCACCCCCGGTCCACAACACAAACCAAAAGAGGGCGCTATAGAAGTGACCAGACCAAGATCAAGCCGGTAGCGGTGCCGTTGGTTCGGTATAGACGTGCGGTTGTTTGCATGGACAAGCAGGTCGAGTTAATAACAGTCATCAAAATGAAAAGTGTAGTGATTAGTGCTTGGTGTATAGTCGTTATAAATAGACGATATAGATCATTATTGCTCACGACGGAACACAAAGGGTCATTATGGAAAATAGTAATGCTCTTCTATTTTCTACTTTAACGTCGCGGCTTCGTTTGTAGTCGTCCTATATTATTATATATCTTATTCATTTTGCATTGATACAGCGCGCTGAGGCTTCTTCCGTTACCACTGTACTATAATCATATTATTTAAAACCACAATTACGTTTGCATAAATAATTGTGTAAAAAAAACGACCCAAAAAACAAAACACATACAAAAAAGGGTTTTAGGCTTTTTAAAACAAATTTGTGTGATTGCGGAACCCTGTTCACAGTGAAAAAAGAAAGAAATAATTTTTAAATAATTTAATAAAATAACTTTTTATTTCAATATACAGGCAGCGTGAATGAACTTCATCAAAAGAAAAGGCAAGAAAACCATGCGTTTTGGGGACTTTCAGCAATGGACCTAAACCCTTCCCAGTAACACACGTGGGACCACAACTACACAATGAACTTTTGGAACCGTTCGATTGTTCAACCCTGTATAAACGTAGATAATATACAGAAAAACTAACCTGTAAAAAAAAATATGTATTTCAAAATATGGGAGTGTTTTTGAGATTGGCGAAAGTTTGGAGCAGTTATGTGCACGCAGGAAGAACAATCCGTACTTGGAATACACAATCTGAGAAACGTTTCATGAAGAACTGTTTCTCAGAATGAAATGTTTTTTAGAGCGCTCTCTTTGTTAAACCACATTCCGTTGAAGGGGATTGTTTCTCAAAATGGTATACATTGTCAACAGCAGCAGTGCTTCTTACCCAAGAAAGACTTTATGGTTATTATTTTTTTTTAGGAGTAATTAGCAAAGGAATACCCCCCTTTTAGAACCGGCTCCGGGTACATTGAAAGGGAAGTGACTTGAGTGAGAAAAGAAAATGAAAGTCCTATTTATTTTATGACGGCTGTGCGGTGTTCATTGAAAACTCATAGGATATTCCTTCTGAACGAACCATTTCCGTACCCTGTGAATTAAGCTTGCTCTATGTGGTTGGTGGTGGAACGCCCTTAAATCTTTCCCAAACCCAGTGATGTATATGTAGACACCTTTATAGCACCAGTAATCCATTTACTAATGGGATAAAGGAAGCAGCCATTCACGGAACATGGGAAACCACTCAAAACACAGAGCAAGCTTCACACTTCTACTTTCAAGTTGTCCCATCAGTCCACCAAACACGCATCTTTCATCCATTATGGTTTTGTATACCCCCCCCCCCAGCCGCATCGTCCGCGCCCCTTTGGAGCAGCTCGCCCATTGGCCAATTAAGCTAATTAGACCGTCTAACAAAATAGTGACAAGAGGTTCATAGAAAAATCCGGTTTGTAATCTAATCTTAAGGCATGGATCATTTATAAGATCTGCTAGAAGGTGTCCGTGGTCGGGGCCGAAAATTCGAGTGATTATTCGCCGAGGAAGTGCCACATTAATGCAGAAGAATTGAGATTGGTGGAGTGTTTGTTTATTTTGGGGATAAACTGTCACTGCTTCTCACATCACCGACCCCAATTCCCCGGTGATCTTTTCTTTTGCTCGGGTGGAGCAATGGGCGGAGGTGGCGCTGTTTGAGGCTCTCGCGGTGTGCATAAACATAACATTATCTGACACGCGGCGTATAAAAAGCATTATTGCGACCAGGTGAAAGTCAGCGAGTGGTGTGTCAATACAACCCTGCTGCAGAGTTCAGCCGCCGTAGTGAAAACCCCCACACACACTCCACAGCCCACTGCTCGAGTTCTTCAGAAAGGTGGGGGAAAAAAGGGGTCGACACGTGAACTCTTCCAGCCACAGATATCCAAAGTTTTCTGTGAAAACCATGGAGAGAAGTATAGCAGCAGAAGTGCTGGAGCAGGGGCGAAGCAATGGAGTCGGAACACAGCCACGCATTTTCCCGGTAAGTCCCCTCAAATTAATGTTTATTTCCAACATTCTGCTCAGTCAGAGCTCAACAATAAACCATTGGCTACTGTGCCAATATTTTGGGGTCTCATGTGTTAGGAGAGATGAAGAAAGAAAAAAAGAAAGAAAGAAAGAAAAAAAACCACCACCACAAAAGATATTCGGTGAATTGAAGCACAGCCGTGTGTATGATCTGAAACCATGTGTGCTATGTGAACGATGTCTCGTGAATTGTAACTGTTAGTGTTACGGTGTAGTGTACTTCAATAGCTTGAATAAGTGTAGCTTGACAGTTATTTTGTAGTTGACAAGCTGCGTGGATGTAGCTCCATTAAGATTTAAACATACATGCAGACACAGCAAGCACAGTCCCATGTTACCCTAGTTGTCTTCTGGCGCGGTCTGAAATGTTGTACATGTGGATTTATTTGTTCAACTCCAATGCGAAAAAGAAGAGAGGGTGTGGGGGGGGGGTGAAGTGAGAGAAAGTGAAGGAGAAAAACAACTTTGTTTTACTTCTTGTAATGTCTGCTTATTTTAATGCTTGTTTTGAATCGAAACACGCCCTCGTGAATATTATTAATTTTTTTACAAATACATTTTTGTTAATGATTCACTTAATAGCTTGTTGTTTCCTCATCTGTTTCCCGCCTCCGTGATAAAAAAAGAAGAGTTTTATAAACAGTTGTTTTGTAGGAAAATCGTTATGAGCAATTATGAACAAAATAAGAATTACACGACGTTAAACCATTGTTGTGAAATTTCCACTGGGTAGTTTTATTGGTTAAATTGTTTGAATGGATGCAATAAAATATTTGACGTTTTTTGGGGCGTATGATCCAATTTTGTGTGAATTTTAGAGTAAGCCCAATTTGAATTAGTTAGTCTACTTTTTTTGTAACCCATACTTGTTATTTGGATTAATGTCATTGGCATAAAACAAAGATAACAGAGTGATGCTGCCGGAAAAAACTCTAGAACAATTGGGTTGAAAATATAAGTTAACTAATTGCAAAGGAAAATTAGCATGTAAACATCTTTAAAATACTGATCAGCAATGTGGTTGAAAGAGAGAGAAAGCTGGAGAGTAAAAAACAAAAAGAAAGAAACAAAAATCAAAGAAAAGAGTAACATTTTGTAGACCACCTGCAATAGAGTATCAACTCATGTGGAGTGTAGAAAACTGCAAGAGACAATGTGCGAACATTCAAGTTCGATGTTTTTAAAAAACAATTGCCTTTAATTAATTTGGAGAGAACTAGCTCATGCGTTTTTCTTGATCTCTTCATAAATCATTTGATTAGTTACTGTTATTTTGCTTAGGAAGTACCCCAAGTTACCACTATGTTTTGTAAGTTTGTTTTAAGAAATTAGTTTGTTTTCATGTTCTTAGAAAACAAACATTTTTACCTTTTATCTGTCGTAATTCCGTTTTAGTGATACATTCTTTTGCGAACTTTAAAAAAAAGGAAAATAAGGCCGGAACAATTTTTTTTTATTATTCGGAAAATACCCACCCTCATGTACTTGTTGTTAAAGCCAACCACGATTTCATTTCCCCCTTCTATTTGCAATAATTTATTTTGTAATTTGATATCAAAGAAGATTGCTTGCACCACAAAGAAAAGTACAAGAGCGTTGCTTTTTCGTATTACTTTCTTTTCGTGAAATGTCGAAAGTGTCGATATTTTGTTCGTCAGAAACAGAATTGTTCGCATTGATGATTTGTTGTGTCATTAGGTAAATTATTTTGAAATATTTTTCAATTAGCAGACGCTAATCTCATTTCTCAATCATAATTGGAGACTATGTTAATAAAATTATTCAAATTGACTGTCGTTATGACAAAGCGATATGGTGGTATAAAGACATTGATTAGTTTCCTGCATGAATATGAATTTAATCTCGCCATCTAAAGTTACACCATAAAAGTAAATTGATGGATTTAAGATAATTAATGTTGGGCACAAAAGGGTTGAATTTGCATAAAATGGATTGTAGATTAACTGTTGGCAAAGGAGATAATCATGACTGACTATATTTTACAATAACCAGATTTTAGTAAGTAATTGCGTCGTAGCTAACAATTTCACTGTCTATTGCTTGAAAAAGAAATGCGGGCAATTTTTCCTGCTATAGCTATAACGGGCGTTCTCGTTGAGTTGGCATACGATATTTTGGTAACAAATCTTAGGGTTTATTTCATTTGATAGAAATCTTACAAAAGGCACCATTCTCCCGTTTTAACGATTGCCGGTTACAGCAGCTGGGGACCAGTCAACATTCTGTCAAAGTGTTCTCCACAGTTTAATAATGTGACCCACTGAGTATTCGTATACGTAAACTGCTTCAAACGACGAGTACCAGTGGCAACGTTCAAAGGAAACCTTAAAGAATGGACCAGTGAAAAAGTCCACAGATCATGGAATGACCCGCTAACTGGTCTCAATCGGCTTGTCGCTAAAAAAAGGTTGAGGGCATATCCCATAACAAATGGCAGAGCTCTTTCCCTGTCCGCTGGCCCAAAACCTTGTTACAACACCTCAGGATGAGACAAACTTCACTCTATTAAAGTAGTCCAATTGGTCAGAGCTTTCAATTTTGAAATGCATCCCCATTTCACTTGAAACATGGACTTATAGTATCTCTAGTTAAGAAGGTGAAGGACAAGTTATTTGGTCCTGCTGGACAGTCGCTGAAAATAAAGTTAAGGACACACCCCGTAAAGGGTTTGTCTGTGTCTTCCATTGATGAACAAGTCATCTTGTTTTCTACTTTTTTAAAAACAATTTTGCAAAAAGAACGATTTATTTTGTAGTAGACCATGAAACTTTTGTTTACAAAAAAGAGTGACCCAGTACATTCCAGGTCCTTTCTGGCTGGCGAGATACTGCACTTGATTTCTGGGATTTTTACAAATGTATTTTGTGTCATAATTTCTCCTTAATTTCAGTTATACAAATAATAGCTGAAAATTGTTGTGCCCCCTTTCTTCATATCAAAAGTTGATGAAAGTCAGACAGTGCAATCTCTAAAATGTAAGATTTTATGGGTTTTTTCCATTGGGCTGTGTACAACTAATCGTTCCTGCAGGAAGTCCAGGCTCTCTGGTTATTTTGTAAACATGTGATGTCAAAGGTTACATGGTCTACAGAGGTTTACCAGCTATCCAAGCTTATGAAAAATTGGGTTTTTGAGAATGGTATTAAGGGTGTGCCCAAATTTGTATAAGATCACGGAGCTATGGTAAGATTGGAAAAGAAACACAATTGTATATTATAAATGAATTAATACAAAATGTTCACAGATTTCTACATAACATGGTACCAGCATGTTGTTATTTAGATGGTCGTGGTGGAACAAATCCTTGGACACAATGCCCATGGTGTAAACCACCGGGCCCAAAATTGAAACCCTACTGAAAGACATGCTCCAAATCCGCACAAAGAAATATGTTGTTGCATGAAGTCCACTCCTAGACTTATTTGAGGATTGAGTTAAACAATAATGGTTTTGAACTCTCGAGTCCGAAACCAGAATACAGTGTTAAAACTGTAATGTTTTTTTCCCCTCGCTAATTTCTTGTGACCCGACGACCAATTTAATTGGTAATTTACGGGATTGGGTAGAGCTGACAAATTAGTCGCAGACAGTGTTCATGTTTTGTGTGATCACTGATCGACCGTTTACATGAAAAAACAAACCTGTGAACGTTTCGGCTTAATTAATTTGTTGTATGAGTCAGGAGAAATTAATGAAAAACCATGCACCATTTTCAGCATGCAAACCCATTGTCCTTGCGTTTGGTGGTAACGACCAAAACCAGCTTTTTAAAAAAGGGTTTCAGATACAAGATTCTCGAGTATGACTTCATTTCAGAGGGAAATATTTCGCAGAAAAATATGGTTCTAGCATCGTCATAATCTATAAGCTTTCAGACTTAAAATTAAACAATGGTGTTTTTATCCGTACCAATTCCTTCATATTTCCATATAAAACCTTCATAGGTTTCGTATAGGCCCTATTTATTTTATGGGGGGTCACACAACACGAAGTGCGAATCCTGTTTGTTTTTTTAAACGATAACCAATGAGTTGAAATTGACACTTTTGCAGCGAGTAATCACCGGGAATGCTGCATGTGAAACTTGGTTTATGCGCAGTCTGTTCAGACTGCTATGTTGACTGAACAACTGGGTATAACAGCCGATGACACTTTCAAAAAAAGAAGAAGCTTGAATGCAACTGATCCTGCACACGAACCTGCTACTGTATTTTGTACACTACAATGTGACTGTCCTCTCCATTGTAAATGTGTTTGACTTGAAGTTCATTCAGATAGCCTCGCTGAATGCCAGCTTTTGGCTTTTTATTCAAAGTCAGTATATTCAACAAAATTTGTTTGGTAACATTTTTGTTTACACTCGGATGGCTTTAAAAGAGCTGTCTGCATAGATAAGGGCTGCACCAATGATTCACACATTGAATTGTCTGGAATTTCAATTCATTTGTTTGTTTATTTATTTACTCATGAAAAAACGTTTATCAAAAGGAGGCACAAGTTTTCAAAAAAGAAGAAGTATTTACTACCACAGACCCAGTCAATTATCTCTCGTGGAAATATTATACTAAACTAATTTGTATCGTAGTAGTCCTTTATGTACATTTGGCATTTTGTTCTTGTCCCTGAAACTTGCAAATGCACATGCCCCAAAGTTTGACCCGATTGTGATTGATTTGACTGATTCGATTGATTCAGTGGTTTGGTATTGACACCAGACATTCCAATTTACATGCACCTGTTATTAGAAACCAATGATTAGCGATTGTTATGCTGAAATTCCCTGTGTAGTGAGAATTGAAGGTGTGTAACGGGTCTTTTGTTTGCATCACACAGCCTAGACACCATCCCTTCTACAGCCAGGCCATGATGTCTGCTCTATCCCTCGATCATGCTAGACGACAAGAGATCTTCCGGCGCCTCGAGATGATGAACGGACTGGACGGCTACGACTCAGATGACATGGACGGAGAGCAGACCCGCGAGGAGGACGACGAAGACGAAGACACACCACCGGGCAGAGGCAGAGAAATAGATCTTTCGATGGGTCATCGAAATAAGATCCGATTGAGCCCTCACCCCGTGTTCACCCCGAGGCAGCGGAAGACCACACCGCCGCCTTTAAACGGTAGCCCGAGTCGATATGAGCCGCACAGCAATGATGAACGAAGGAACTCACTGTCCCCTGTTTCAATGGTCAGAGACTTCTCATCATCAAGGAGTGAGAACTCCTCCGAGAAACCCACCGCGGCGTCCCCTGTAAGAGCCAACGAGAGGTGTCACAGTGAGGGGTACACGTTCGAGAGGAGCCCCTCAGACGATGAACTGAACTCCGGTGGCAACAACCAGCCCGAGGACTACTCAATGAAACTGGAGAAACCCAAAGAGGGCTCCATGTTTTCCGAGGACGAGAACGAAAACGAAAACGAATTCCCTCCGGAGAACAAGCCGCCTGTGTCGCCTTCAATGTTCAAGGAGTCGGCAAAGATGGAGAGGGGAGGCCAGTCGGAGTGGACATTTGAAGAGCAGTTTAAGCAGGTAAAAAAAAAAATTCCCACATAATTTTCTAAAAAAGAGACGTACCGTACCGTGATTTGTTCAATAATCATTACCTTTCCCCTGTTTTTCTTGGGGGGGGGGTGCTATAATTTGAACAGCCTTTCAGCACTGCACTTTATGTTGTTAAAATAGTCCCATATCGTCAAAACCACATAATCAAAAAAATTGTGCACTGCATAGTTCAGTGTTTCTTTTCATTATGTTCATCATGCGAATCTTCAATCGGGGATCAACGTCAAGGCCCGTCCCTTTTGTGCAGTCACTTATAATAATGTATATTACATGTACTCTCAAAGTCAATATCATCTGTAGTTTTTTTAATGGTAGATAAACATGTCAGCTTGCAAAATATCATCAATTCAATGTACATTGTGTACACATAATGTATACAGCCTAATTGTGCACATTGTGAATACAGTCTCACACAATATATTTCTCTGCACAGTTGTGCCACCGTACACAACCCTATAGCAGTTGTACGGTACCAAAGGGTCGGTAAACCAGCTGCAAAATGTTACCAAGAGTTAAACGTCCAGTCGTTGTGCTCGTCAGTGCCCAAAAGGTTTATAATCGGTTACGACCTTGTTCTATGGTAATGAGTGAAATGGACTAAATGCAACAGACAGGGATTCAATTCAGTAAATAATGTACGCTTACGGCAATATTTCGCGGAAATTATAGTGTACATGTATTATGCGCCAGTGTCTGTCAAAAATGACGCCGAAATGTCAAATTTGGTGGAGCTTGTTAAGAATGCCTTTATGAGACCATAATATAATACATTGGAAGCTATATGAGGTGAGGTGTCGCATATTGCCGCCAAACCAGCCAGAAACTCAGGGGCAACCCCCCCTTCTTTTTTGCAATAAGTGCACTGGATTCTTTTACGCGCATTACACAACACACGGGACCAATGGCTTTACGTCCCATCCGAAGGACGAAGCGATAATGGTTAAGTGCCTTGCTTTAAGGACACTAATGTCAGGACGAAGTAATTATAAGGAATTCTATGAAATAGCGCACGGGTTGTATGAGAGTTTCACTCACTGACTGAATCAATCAAATTCAACCCAATACCGTGATAGGTTTCTAAACACAATACTGGTATGCAGTTTGGTTATTCCTTAGTGAAGCGCTCGTATAACACTAAATCATGACTCATTTAGTATTTATTTCACTGCTTTCTCCATACTACAACGTCCTGGGGGAGTCAAAGTTCTTGATATCCTAGACTTGACAATTCCACATCTCCAGCCACTCCCAGGGTTGTCTAGTTTTTCTTTGAGGGGCTGAAACACATTTGTGCTCATATACTTCGTGCGCAAAACTGTACAGACATTCATTCCCAGACCTAGCCCTCTGGTTTAGTGGAGCCGTGTTCTTTGCAGCAGGCTTCCAGATGCCTTGTTGACAGCTTGTGCTAGGTTCAGTGGTTTCCAACACCCCTCCCCCTGCCAATCAAGCTTGTTGGGTCATTGGGGAACCAGTTTCTAGTGGAACCTTCCTGCATTTGTGTTATTCTTGGGGTCCTACTCCACTTAAGGGCCCATTCTGTTACTGACATTTTACATGTTCAAATATTTTTTTATAAAAGCTCCATGCAAATGCCTTATTGAAAGAAACTTCTAATTTGGTTTAGACACGGTTTCAAAATGTGTAATATTTTCTCAAAGATGAGGGATTTTTAGCAGAATGTTAGGACTTCTCGTATCTTTATAGACAGTTTAAACGAGATCGATAAAACAATCATTTTATACGAATAACTACAGTAGTAAACTCGCGGATATAACCGTGTGTACATTTTGGGGGAGTGTTGGTTGGTTCTGGGAAGAACCGGTTTGGTCTCAGAACCAACACTTCTCCCAAAAGAGTTGTTTGCATGGTTGTATAACCCACAAGTTTACTACTGTAGTGTTTTTATATGATCCACACCAAAGCAAAGCTTCAAACATTACTTAAAATGTTAAACCTTAGTGTTTGGTTCAACCCAACATTATCAACATTTACCCCCAAAGCAGTCAGGTTCCCTTCAAGGTTTACTACTTGAAGAAATAATGTCATGCCCTCACTTTAAAAAAAAGGGTCTGCATTCAAACAGCTCACCTTCGTAAACATTAACTTTACCGAAGAGGTGGCTACTGTTTGCTGTTACGCATAGAATAAACTGTTGTCATGTTTGCTTAGTCAGGTGTTTCAGAAACTTGTGTCATTTGTTTAGCTCTGACATACTGGAGACTCTCATTGTCAGCCGGGAAGAGATTAACTGCAGTAGACCGCAAAATAGTCAGCCAGCCTCCGATTAAAGTTACACGTCAGTGCTCACGTTGTGTGAGTAGTGAATAGGTCTGAAGAGTGTACGTGTTCTTTCAGTTTTACACCTCCCACCGATCTACCCATTCCCCCTCCACCAGTTCATTCTCAAACAACACCTCCCCCAATCTGCACCCTCATCATCACCGCAAAGGCGCAAGAATGTGAGGTTCCGTAATGAGTGCTCCTTCTTCCTGTATTTCTAGAAAATATCACCAGGACACATAAATATACCCGTTATTTACTTGTGAAGTACACACAGGGCCAGATAAAAAGGGTTGGCACAGCAGTGGTACGACGATTGGAATTATGAACATCAAGAATTAATTTGCAAAGGAAGATTATGATTGTCGATTTCCACACAACTTGGTATGACGATTGGTCCGGGTGGAAGACCAGATTAAAGTGTTGGTACATTATTTGTAAGACTGAAAATATAAATACCAAGTAAGCAACCACAACGGAACTTTATGAATGTCACAGATGTGCACACAAGTAGGTACAAAGATTGTCTTGATGGAAATTTTCAGTTGAAATATTTTTACCTGAAATTCGATGTTTGAGAAGGCTGGGAAAATCAACGAATTGCATTTTGTCCCCACTTTTGTACGGGTCTTTGACAATGACCGATGTGCATCAAAGAGAGGGTATACCTTTGGTAATTACTCCACACATTAATGACCATAAAAGGCCTACTTGGTAAGAAGCAATGCAGCTGTCCATAATAACATTTTGAGAAACGATTCCTTTCAAATTGTCGTTTTAGAGAGAGGGATTCAAAAACGTTTCAGTCTAAGAAACGTTTCTTAGGTTGTGTGTTCCCCTATTACGAATTATTCTTCCTGCGCGTGGGCATAACCGCTCCAGATTTTCGGCAATATTTGAAAAAACTGCCACCTTTTGAAATTAATTTTTCACTGGTTAATTTGATTGTATACACGTACATTTATATAGGATTAAAACAATCGAACGGCTCCAAGCAGCAAAGGTATAATTTGCCTTTAAGTGTGCCGAAGCGCGCCATCGAGCACCAGCGTTCACCCTGAGGCTCCATGGCCAATATCATTGCGCTTTTAAACGTGGGAACTCATTACAATGTATTTAAAATTTGGGAGCTTTTCAACAGTCCATTTAGAAAAAAAAACCCAGGGTAGAATAAAAAAACCTGTAAAAAAACAACAAACAAAACAACAATAGCTTCCAAACAAACAACACATGTTTTTGGAGTGTGTTTGGGTGAAAATGTGCATGGTGTAAGTGAGCATGCAAAAACACATTACCACTTATGCATCCTTGTGGATATTTATTTTGCTCCTTCGTTCGACCCCGGGGACGAACATCGATATGGATTTGGGTGGTGGGACATAAAAGGACAGACTGAGAACGCCCTCGGTACAAAACCAATGGGGACATCGCAACAAAAAAAAGCCAAACAAATTGAGAGCAAGTATATTTCCTCGATTTACCAGGTCGATAAAAAGGGGGTGTGTTTAGTTTTTTATTAGTTTTTTAAATTTATTAAAAAAAAATTGTATATATATAATTAAAAAAAATTTTTTTATATTAAATTTATTTAAAAAAAATTGTATATATATAATTTTTACACTTAATTACTTTAATTGTTTTCTTTCTCCCCGATATTTTCGCAGGCCCCCCATTTGTGTCGTTAGTCCCAATCGGTACAGTAGTGCACCTATGGTATAATACGGCCTTGAATAGGCTTGATAGATCATGTTCTGTTTCATTTTGATGTACTGGAAAAAGGGACCTCAATTAAACATTACATTTTGAA
>CM021533.1:15516651-15538066 GCA_010994315.2 Pisaster ochraceus
ATCATTTCCTCTTTGAAAACAAATCAAAACGTTTATCAGTACTCGAGGAACTGTCTGTACATACAGCAAGGAGAGCTTTTTCTGTGGTATGTACGACCCAATAAAAGTTACCCGAAGCCCCCCAAAAAAGAGAGAAGAAAAGATCCAGCTTTATCTTTTGTAAATGGGCAACTGTTGCATGCACCCGCATGTTGATCTATTTTTTATGAAGGACACAAACAAGTAGATTACTAGAACGAATATGGTGCTGAAGATATTTAATGGCACCGGAATTTTATGTTCCGAAATACGTATCCCTGTTACAAAGCAGGACATGCTCTACATGGTCACAAATAGCCCATTTCACGGACATTGTACAATTCCAGAATTATTATTGCTCTGCCTCTTTTGGTATCAACCAACATCTGAATCATTCCTAATAATAGTGTTACAGCTTTCCGATGGGCTTTTTATTGCCCATGTAATGCCATAGTATTGTTGGCATTGAAAGCAATTTTTTTTTTACCATCTCACCCCCCCTCCCCCAAACCTCATTTGATTTCCCAAGTTACCCACGGTTGGCTAATGCTCAAGGACACGAGATCTCATCATCACCTCCGGCAGCGATTGAACTAAATTTGTGGCCCCTGAAGACTGGGTCATTAGAACAGCATCATCAGTAAACTGTCATGACTTTGACCGTCTCTCATAGGCCTTCAACCCGAGTGCCATTTATAATACCAATTATTCATAGACAATATAATAATCATCATGTTAAGTGCATTAATCAAGCATCAAAGGGCCGTAGGTACATTAAGGAGCCCCAATCTAAATTATTCCTACACAAAACAACTTCACCGGGTGCTTATATATGCTCTTGTAAAGCCCTTGTCCCCACCGGGCATGATGGTGGCAAAAAGGGGAAACATATAAAATATACAAGCGTATCTTCAAAGGATCGCTACGCTGAACCTAGCTGTTCTTTTTTTAATGCGAAGTAATTCAAAGAAGGAAGATGAAGAACAACAACAAACAAAACATCAAGTTGTTGCCGAAACGTGATGAAGAAAAAGACAAAAAGGACTTAAAAACTTAATCTGATAATCACAAAAACTCTTCCGTACAAAAAAAACACTTATTATGTGTTTATTTGTTATTGCAAATGCTGTCTAAATTATTATTTTGTTTGTTATTGCCCCCCTTTTTCAGGTACATGAAATATTTGTACCCGTACGAGTGCGAAAAACGTCAGCTGAGCACACCGTCAGAGCTGCAGTCAGCCATCGATGGAAACCGGCGTGAAGGTCGGCGACAAGTCTACAATAACACCAACGCTGCCTTCGGTCTGTCCCCACACTCCCCGCCACTGCCAACAATGATCCCTCACCCTTCAGTCATTCCACTCAGCAGCAGGGAGTCTCCTGACTTTGGTGAGAATTTGAATAATATTAATTATAAAAATAGTAATTAACTTGTGACGTACAAAGTCAATCTAAATAGATGTTCAACGCGCAGAAAACTACAAGTGATGTCAAGTAATAAAACATAATGAATCATAATCGAGTAACAGTAGGCAGTACATTTAAATGTAATTGCAAAACGATAAGTAAGCAAACAAACACAAACAACACCTAAGTCAAAACCTTCGGAGCTAAGAATGTGTTTAAATTCTGCTAATTTTGCATCTGGGTTAAAGAACACCACTTGTTTTTTGCCCTTACACCCATGTACATTAAGACCTTTGGTATTTGTTCCAAACATTAAAGACCATAACACGTTTTTTTGGTAAGGAGCACCGGAGAGCTGTTTCTAACGTTGTCTGAAGTAATGTAGTTTTAGAGAAAGATGTAACATTTCAACCAAAAAATTCGAACATGAGAAAGGTTTCAGACATAAAGACTTTCTCAGACATCTGAAAGCACACACTTCTATGCAAAGAGGGTGTTGTTTTTTTTCTTTCATTATTTTCTTGCAAATTCGATGACCAATTGAGCCCAAATTATCACAGGTTTGTTATTATATGCATTACGTTGGGATACACCAAGTGAGGATACTGGTCTTTGGCAATTACCAAAAGTATACCCTGCCTCTAAGTAAAGCTTTCTTAAAAGGTGACCCTTTAGAGCAACTTTGAAAGTGTGATCATCAGAAAAAATGACCCCTGACCCTTCATAACGTTTTGTCTTTAGGCACAACACTTAAAAACCGAGTGGGAAGACGCTTAGAACGATTGTTTTGAATTAGCACATTGGATAGTGTAGTGGCAGACTTTTGAATGTTTTTAGATATGGACCATTTTTTAATTTTTTTAGTCTTTATTCTTACTGAATCAAAAGACAAGAAAACGTAATCAAACTGGCGAATCTTGGAACAAAGTGTTTCAGAAAACTCTCTGGCCAATTAGCCATAAAAAAAAAGAAGAAAAAAAAAAAAAGGAAATACAAATAAACGAGAAGTAGAACTAAATTACAACAAATTTTTCCCCCTTAAATCAATGTCGATGAAAAGCAAGTGTTATGTGTGGCCAATCATGATCCCCAACGGCCTTCAAAATCCAATTAAACTCGCACCTCGTTAACCCACTAGTCCATTTTGTCTGACAAGTTATTATAGCTCAATCCAATCGTCAGAAAATATTATTTCTGTGTGTGTCCCCCCCCCGCGCACAGTGATTACATCCATTTGTCTTTCCCTATAATGATAACCTGTCTAAGTGTGAACCATTTACAAATGTGTCCCATCAATTTGCAACGGAATGGCGTGAGTAGTTATTAAGAAGAAGAAGGGGAAAAATACAAGAAAAAAAAGAAGGGGTTTTGATTAATATGGCCTGTTTTGCAATTAGTAGTTACAGGTATCATACAGGATTGGTAAGTATAAATACAGCATTGTTTAATTTATGGTCTGTAGGCAACTGATGATGAAGTTCATACTAGAACCATTTTTATCCTGAGAAATGTTTCCCTCTGACATAAAGTCATACGCGAGAAAACTGTATCTGAAAAACAGGTGATTTCGGTTGTTAACACCGAAACTACGGACAAACGTGTTGGCCTATACTTGCTGAAAATGTTGCATGGTTTTTCACTATTTTCTCCTGACTCACACAGCGGATTAATCCTAAATTTTCACTATTTTGTCAGCTCTACCAATCCTGTATAATAGCTTTCAATTTGGACATTCTCAAATCTGAGGTTGTTTAGTTGGACCACACCAACCACTAGACGTTAACAAGTTCTCCTCTCAAGTTTTTGTTCGCTTTTAGTGTAAAAGAAAATGAAGAACTACCAACATTCCGTTTTGAGTACAGATGGTTAAATGGTGTAGTTTTTAGGTTTTGAATCACATTTTGCCATTCAAAAGTTGGGTGTTAAGTGTTAACCCAAAGAGTTCTACTGTGATAGACCTAAAGGGTGTTATGATACTTGGAAAGATCGTTTAGATTGAAGAAATCGATGAGGAGCAAAGATTTACACGTCACTGACATCGTATCACTGACATCGTATCATCTCCCTTTTGAAATATGTCTGAAATGGTAACGTTTTTGACAAATAATACTTAGTTTTGATCTCTCGAGATACACACTTGATGTTCTAAAAAAAGTAACAAAATAACTTTTCCCCAGTATTTCTGGTGAATCTGATGATCGATTGAGTTTACTTTGTTTTCTCCTGGTTTGTTATTTCATGTAATGGGTTTACATAAAGTGCGGATACTGATCTTTCACAATCACCAATGTTGTCCATTTCCTGAAATCCTCTAATTTTCATTCAAATTTGTTACAAAAGGGTGATAGTCTTTGAAATTCCTTTCAGGCTAACGATAACCCTCCATTAATGACAAATAAATATCTGACTTTTGTTGCGAGAAGTTCCTGAATATTGTACTTTTGGTTGTGTTTATAGATGATGAACGTGATGCAAGAGATATGCAATACCCACGTGCCTTCATCCAACCCCGCCTCAGCAAGCACCCCATGAAACACTCGCTCTACGATGAACCGCTCACCCCACCTGCGAAGCGCCCTCTGTTGACCGAAGAGCAGCATCACCGCTACTTGCTGCAGCAGCAACATCAGATGGTGCCACCTGCTGCTCACATAAAGGTCACAAGCAGTCATGGTAAGGAGTCTGGGAACCAGATCAATAGATACCCATAAGAAGAAAAAAATAGGTAGTGCCCGAACGGCTGCGGCTTGATCTGGATCATCACGCGAACAAGCAAGCAATGAAGGGTAGGATGCCTATAGCGATACCAGTGTCAACAACCTAATTAACGGCTGTGTCGCCATTTCAGACTCGACCTTTTTACCACCAACTTCGTCCACAATGAGTTTGCTCACAAGCTGGAGGTAACCTACTCGGCAACAAAATAAACATATGTGACTCTAGTTATTTCCTTTCATATGAAGTATTTACTTGAGGAGTGGAGTAAAAAGTATCGATTGCCCAAACTTTGTACTTGAATTCATTTGTATCATAACTACACGGGTCACATTCTGTTCAGTGGGTGATGATACTATGTATTATGAATGCAAGCACAGTCACTACAGCGTCGTCTTCTTCCCAGTGTGTCTGAAGTGGGCCAAAGCACAGTGTTTAGCTTCTACACAGTGACAATCATGTGTGCACACTGCGATACTAATGCTCACAGTACGATCAGCAAGAGCTATGTATATGACATTTTTCTATGCGGCACTTATAAATTATTTTGTTCGAACCCGATAACTAACCCCCTTTTATACTCGGTTTTGTTTCATTTATCCAGCTCAACGTGAGACAGGACTGCCCCTCTTTGAGCTGCGAGGCGATAACTCCCTCATCGTGAGCATCGAGCTGAACGGGGTCCTCTACCAGGGAGTGCTGTACCCTCGAGGCACACCTCTTCATGTCTTGACAAGCCGGGCAGCGGGCTCGTCTTCTTGAGAGTAGAGAGAGAGAGACCCAGAACGAATCAACGAGAGAGGGAGTCATACCTTAGGTATGGATGGGCCAAAAAGTTGGGCCTGGTTTTTTTCTCCACCTTTGTAGGGGGGCAAGGGCCGTTTTCATTTTGCAAAGGGCACCTCCGTTAAAAAGTCTTACAGTTGTGAATGATTCGGAATAAACGTGCAGCGAGGCTTTCTGTAAATAAAGGTACACCAAGGCAAAGGGCATCACGAGCAACAGAGGCAGTGGCCCCGGTGGCTACAGTGTTATTCGAGGCCTGAACACTAAATGCAAAATTTTCTTGTGCAAAAACACATCTCAAGGGTAAACTGGGGTGGTGGTGGTGGGGGGGGGGGTACAATGTGCTGTGGATTTCTGTCCACTTGCCTTTGTTTTTATCTCATATTTTGATCCGTGGGATGAATAGAAAGTGATGAAGAAAAATCTCCCTGTAAAAAAATCACCGTATGATAAAGGAACGAATTGGTGAAAATACTACAATTTATGCAATATATACGTTTTTGTATATAAAGTGTAATTTATTAAGTGCTTGAATACAATCATTTCTGTAGACAGCTGTTACAAATACGCTGTTTTTTAATTTCATTTTTATAATTATTTTTATATATTGACATCGTTGGTGTATGGTGGTCTAGGGTTAAGAAAGGGTACACTACATTACTTATCATTTCAATGCTGCTGCCATTTTTGGCCAGTTCCCTGTATACACTATGAGACTGTGAAGCACAATTTATTCTACGGATCTGTCAATATCCCTCACAAGTGTGTATGATAACAAAGGTTGCATAGCTAAAAGTCGTGTCCAGAATCACGTGACTTCGGCTACGGCTATGGCTATTGGCTGCAAGGACAACGTTGAAGAATATGACTTTTCGGCGTTCCACTGCCGAAGCCATTCATTTCGGACACAGATGACGTCATTGCACCGTGCCATTTGGGGAGTCAGCTTTCCCATCTGGGACAAACTTCATGGCTCTGCTTATCGTAAGCAAAGAATCTGCGCTTACGGAAGCAGGGAATTTCCGTGCTTACGTCAAGCGTAATTCACGGGTTAGAAAGGAATTTCTGCTTGTGCGCGTGCGTACTCTACATTACTAGGCATTCTTCGCTAACACAGATAGTGCAGAAAATCGGCGCTTGCAAAGTAAGCGGAGAATGATGATCGTGAGCGCAGAATTCGGCGGTAAGCAGAGCCATGAAATTTGGTGTAGTGCGCCTTAACGGCCCGTGCAGTTCCAAAGACCTTTCTATTATTGATAAACAAACCGCGCTGGTTGGCATGGGTGGCCGAGTGTTAGCAAAACATTCAATCGTGTTAACAAAATGTTGTGATCAAATTCAACATTTTCTGCAAACTTTCAATTAAATGAAATACCTCCCATGACTGGTTGCTTTTGTTTCCAACAAATTAAACATTGTTTTTGAATATTTGTGTGACATTGTTACAAAATCTGGCGATCTGTTTTTGTTTTGCATTTATGGCTTTCCATAGTTTTCCAACCTCAGTTGGCAAAAACGGCCGTGACGTTACTATAGAAAGGTTGTTTACATGCATTTCGCAGAAATGGCAGTCCATTCGCGAACCGTAGGCTGCGTGTGACGTCAGTGCAAGGGGTCAAATGCAACAAACACCAACCAAGATGTCACAGGATAATACGTCACATGTCACAGGATAATACGGTTTGCATACGCATACCTTCGTTTTTTCTGGGCAATAAAAAACATTACATTCAAAATCAAGAAAGACAGAATTTTTGTAGTTGTAGAAAAAGTCCTGTTGATAGAAATACTGCAAATCACATAAGTGTACAAACGGGAAAGGTGTTCAGATGTAAATACGATACAATTGGTTTTATTTAGTATTTCTATAGGACTGTTTGTAAAATGAAAAGTACATTCGACAGGAACAAATTGATTGTATGTTTTTTCATTTTGGAGAAATATTTTCGTTTCAGATGTGGGAAAATTTTACAACATCATTATAATTTGTTTTTCTTGCTTTAATTATATTTTACAAGTCTTTCCTTTCATGATATCAGCTGGCTAAAGAAAAACAGGGGAAAAAACAAACAAAATGGAACTAATGTGCCTTTTTGTTGCAATAAAGTACCAGTAGCTTTTTAAAATGCTGATGACCACTTTTTAAATATATGTAAGAAAAGCAATAACTAAGTTGCATTCAACATGTTTTTAATACTGACAATCATCTTTGTAAAAATATTTTTTTTATATAATAAGAAAAATTCCCTTTTATCTGATTTAGTAAGAGTTATTCAATCGTGGAGTTTTGCATACTGACAATCTGTAGCTTTATAATTTATTTTATGATTAAGTAACAATTGAAGCTTTGTAGAGTTTGCTAAATAAGAAGCAACTTAGTTATTTTTGCGGTTACAGTCGCGTGAAGGTCTCATTTGGGATGAGTGTTGGCTCTGGGAAGAGCTGTTGATATGATCTCGACGTTTCGATAGGTCACTCTACTCGTCTTCAGTTTCTCCTATTGTACCTGCAAGAACTACTAGAAATATACTTCTTATGACAACTAGTGTACATTCGTGGTTTTAAAATGTGAATAATTCCTCTTGTGTCACAGGAAGAAAAAAAATAGGTTGGTGAATTAATGTACAAAGTGATGACAATCAAAAAGTTAAAAATATGGTATTGAAAATGTTTTAGAATCAGTGTTAAAACTTTGGTGTTAATATTAAAAAAGACGAATAATTTTTTTCCATAATATTTCTATTAATTGTGGCGTTTATAGAGACTCTAAAAAAACACATTCCTTCACTGGACTTACTACGTCATTCCAGTAGAACTTGAAAAGTTCCACCTGTTTAGATCTACATAATTCTCCTTAACTTGTATTGTTCTCTATTTTCGTTTGTCCGCTGCACTATAAACAATTTCCCAGGTCAGAATTTACCCAAATCCCATGTCATGGGAGACCTGACCCATGTTTGGGTTAGGCTGACTGGTTCAAAGGAGAACTGGTTCAAAGGTGTGTTTTTGGTGCGGATATTGAGTAATTTTGACCCATTTCTGGGTCATTTTTGACACTGATTCCTAGTGGGTCAGGCCCCACGGAATTCCGATTCCGGAGAAATTCTGACCCTGGATTTTTTTTTAGAGTGAGGCAGCGCCCTCATCTATAGATGGAAGTTGACACTATTTAAAAAAAATCCACAAAAAACAACAACCCAAAACAACAACAACAAATCCAAAACCAAATACAAGACACGTTATGCTAATTATTATTTTTTTTATCTTGTATTTATTATAAATCTACCTTTGAAATATTTATTTGTGAAAATTGCAAGTATGCATTTTTGTTAGTCTTTAAAAAAAAATTGCAATTTATGTTAATATCATCTTCTTTCCTTGAAAACAGATGAGACTGCCATAATTAATCATACCATAATGTATACAACTTGTGCACAATTTCCTTTATAAAACCTTGAAATCACCTGCGTGTACAATCTTCAAGATGCCTGAATAGAATATCTTTGTAGTTTTGCAATTTTGAAACTGTCATTTAAAAAAATAATATTTTGCAAATTTTTTAGCAGTTTGAATTCAAGTGACTCATAGTAACCTAAAACTAAGTGTACCCCAAAATCGAAACGTACGTTTGTGGTTGAAAATTGAGATTAAATCCTGGCTTAGAAATGCGTACCTTTTAATTTTTTTTTATCTAAGCAATAGCAATATTTTCCAGTATTCACTTTTAATTTCTAAAATCTACTACATTTTGTATTAATTAATTAAACAAATATTTTTCTCTCTCTGGTTGTGTTCGTATGAACGTAGACATGGTTTATTTTTGTTACTACCCACCCACTTTGTTTGATACAATTTAGCTTAACATTTTCTTATTTCATTAATGTGCAAGTTAGGGTTATTTATTTAATTCTTCTGAACCTAACTTGTAGTTGACTATATTCAGGTGCCTTATTATGTTTGTATGGGTTTTTGGCAGGGTTTGGTTGAGGTGTGGAGAGGGATAGCTAACCTCCCTTGTAAATTGTCAGTGTTTTTCTCCCACAGTCGGCATACCTTTGGAACAAATATTTGTAACACTGTATTTATAAACTATTTTTAAAAGTAGCTTCTGTGAAATGACAAGCGTTGGTTAAAAAAAGAAAGAAAGAAAAAAAAATACCATCGACCACCGTGCTGTAATTACTCATTAATAAAACACAAACAAACAAACAAATAATTAATTGGAAATCAACAAATAACAAAGGTGCCTTCAGAACTTTACAAAAATAAAGACTCATCGAGTTTCTGCCTTACTAATGAGTTGTACCTATGCAAATTTGTTAGTGTTGATGTTCGTTAAGATGTCCACACTTCTGGAAACGACTGATTCAGCCAAATGTGTATTTGGAAGTGAAACCATACTTTGTTGGTGGAGTGCCCCAAGGCCGAGTGGTTGGGGCCAACCAGACTCGAGCTCTGGTGGCTGAGTCGTCAGAATGAGGGATTGAACCCCTTTGCCAGAAGATTCTGTGTCTCCCCCTCCCCAAGCGATGAATCGTGTTGGAAGTTTGTCCGATAGCGCCCTCTTTTGAACCCACTTCCCTTTTCCGTATGGTGACATACACACACCGTGGGACAAAACCCCGTATGACACTAGTTACAGTGCTGACGTAAAGGCCATGTTGGAATCAAGCGACTACGGCTAAGGCTGATGGCTTTGGTGACTCTGTTCGATCCGGTCATAGCCACAACCGAAGCCGTCAATTCGGACACGGCCTTTGAAGACATGTCAGAATATGCCTTTTGCTTCACCCAGCGAGTTGCAAGGATTGGAAGGTAGTACTTTTACATGTGCGATTAACCCGTAGCGTTTCGCACGTAGCTGCTTGAGGTTGCATGGACCCTGGAGAGTTAGCAAAGTTTGGAGAATGGTTGCAGTAAGGCCTGCCGATTGTTTGTACGATTTGTTTTACACACATCACACACATAATCCTTGTCATTGTGATTAGTTGAACACTGGGTGTCAATACTGTCAACCTTTATTTTGTCATGTACATGTACATGTATTATTATGCTGTCGTGGCGCTCCAAACTATAGGAGTCATACAGGTTGCTTCGGACACTTCGAAGCGTCGTTTCCAAAATAATCATCCCTCGTCCGTTTGTCCAAAACGAGGCATGCTACTGTCACGGTGGACAAGGTTAGCGAGTATATTGTACATGAAATCGTCCATCTTGTTAAGAAGTTAAATAAAATAAAAAAAGTTATGTATTATTAATATTATCATCTTAGGGAATTAAGAGTGCGGGGCACGAGTTTCCGTGTCTATTATGTGTTTATGGTGGGGATCACAAACATGACAAGGATATGTGTGTGAATTGAATAAAATAAATGTTGAATACATTTAGCTCGTGCATTGTTGCAGATTATAACTACTCCGTGAAATCTGACTTTTCCGTTTCACTCGACTTCGCCCCGTGAAATGGAATAATCCAGATCGCGCTTTTGAAGATATCTTTCGACAATGTACTCACATGTATCTAATACTTGTATAGTGAATGTTGGTTTGTTTCCAATGTCTGTGGAAATTACGAAATGGCTTTAGCTTTCTCAGCACTTATTCAAAATGTACTCACGACAGATCAAATTTTGAAGTTAGGCCTAATAATAAAGACACTGTTGCTTGTTTCCAAATGAAACAATGGATTGTATGTAAAATAAACTCGTTGGATCTCAGAAGCAAACTTGAAGAAATTTTCTTGAGTATGAGCTGTTCTTATTGTGGTATAATTTTCAAAGTGGCTGACTTTTTAGACGGAATGACTAAATCGTGCATTTGGACAGTAGAGGGCAGCATACACAACGCACAGCTAGGGCTTTCAAACACAGTTCTGCGCACACCACTTCACCAATAAAGCTGCTATTTACAAAAATATGTTCAAAAGACAACCATAAACAAAATCTTAGCTCGCATACATCCAAAGGGGCTTAGATTTAAATAGTGTTTTTTTGAACAAACGCTTTGATCTTGTCATTTGGCGTTCTATCCAGTACGAAAGCTGCGAGATACGAAATTGGTATCGCTGGTGCTGCTACGAGTATCCTCTACACTTGTCTGTATAACTGACGTTTACAACCAATGAATGAAGGCTGGTAACACTAAGTCATGGCACCAGTTTTTTGTTTCACTGTTCGAATTCTCGGATAGGAGGAATGAACTGCGACTACAACACGGGAGCACATGTATCAACAGGCACGAAGGCTTCGTTTTCAATGACCGAAAACGTCAGTTTTATAGCAATAATATTCACATCCTCTGCAATGATGCATCGAGTGATTTGAGTCTTGCGCATTTAGTAGTAGCAGTTCTCAACGGAAACTGTAATGGGATAGTGTGTGACTGGTGAAATGGTAAGTTCACTATTCGTTTTCTCACGGCAGGTGTGACTGCATCGGAACAATATGAAGTTACACAATTAAATGTCTGTTATATTAAAATAGCCATGTTGGACTCGAACTCATTCTCGGTCAAGCGGTTCAACCTTACTATGCATACTCAACAGGAACGGCGCACTCGAGCGCGTCTCATGGCCGACCAAAAGTTCAACCAATATGGTGCCATTGTGTTACTCAGTTGTGTTCTTTTATAATCACCCAATGAGAAAAAGACAAGAAATGTACTTTCTTATGTAAGAATAAAGGAGTAAAAGTGCATCCCCTGTCACGTCAATAATGCACGGCTAAACCTTTCTTGTGCATGTTAACTGAAATCATGTTGGGAGCGGGGTAATAGGAAATGCGTCAGGCTTTGATGTTACGAGAAGGTTTGACGTCTTGGTTTTCATGTCCAGCTATACCTTATGTAGTCTCTGGTTTGTCCAAAATGCTAAATGACTTCCTATTGCATGGTCCCTGGTTGTTGGCGAGTGCGTGTGGCTGTGCGTTTATTACAACCTTTGGTGGATTTGGCCACAATGTTTCACAATTCAAAACCATTCACACACTTCACCGATCACGCATGAGTGTCTACACCTGATCCAATGGTAAATAGAGCAATTACAAAGCTATGGGCGATTGTGTGAGGAATGGATATTTGAATGGTTTCAAAATGGTCGATCAGAAGGAATGTTAAGCAATGTATCCAAATGCAATCAGGGCATTTATCCTTACAAAGCATGACCTTTCAAAACACCTCATCCAACCTTCCTCGATCATTTCTCCACTCGGCCCTGCCACGGTCATCCAAGGATGGTGAGACAGGTTGGTAAGCCTCACAGCCGAGAACGTGTATGAAGTACATGTATAGGTTTTCCCGTTCAATGTCGGCGAACAATCACTCGGTTTCATTAACACACATTCAATATCACTCATTTCCCCTACTTCGATCAAACTAGGGTTTCTTTAGCTACTGCGTACAACTTCGTTTTCATTCACTCTTGATTTTGTTCTTCTCATTCATGCTCGTTTTAGTCATTCTATTTATAGACATTCACGACGAGCACCATTGTTCAGTTGATTGTGCAATTGACGAAATTGAATGATTGACCAGCCTCTTGCTGTTGGCTTTTTGCGAAACTGAATGGGCTTTGCGACCTGAACGTTCTTAATCGACCATTGAATGCCAAATTGGTGAAATCGAACTACATCTTTTGATTGTTGAATGGGGGTGAAACAAAAGTATGTCAGTTAATTCAAGACATGCCGATGGTAAAAAGGTCACATGAAAATAACCAATATGAGTGCTACTAAATGTCACAAGTTTAATGTAACGACATGGCTAGTGGTGAACTGAAGTTGTTATTTTGCCTACTTTACACAATGTTTATCAAAGTGAATTTGATGATTTTTGTTGTTCTTCTCATCAGTCATCAGTTATTAGCATCATTTTGTTCTTCTGCTTGGGAGGTCATGTCAATGTGGTGACAAAGTTTCCCACCCAACCGGGGTCTTTAGTAAGCGCCCTCTGTACCTCATTGCTACATCGGCAAGGGCAATGGCAAACAATCTTGCGTGGTCAGGATGGCTCCAAAATTTGACAACATTATTGGAAGGGTATCGATGTGATTCACGGACACTCGATTGTTGGATTCTCCACCCTGTATCGTCCAGGAACAATCGGTAAGTCAGCAAATCTTTAGAGTATACTACTTCATTATACATATGTACACTGCATTCACTGAACGAACACCGTGCCACGTTTGTAAAAAGAACACTGTCTAGTATTAGGCCTAAGCTCACTTCGCTTGTGAAAAAAAAAAAAACTTTTCAAAAAAAACCTGTTGACTCTGTACATTTTGTTGATAATGAATACAATAATAGACAAATACATAAAATAAGACAGAGGTTAGATCTTGAGACTTTTATCGGTAGTCCAATGTCCCCCTGGTGAAATATAGCTGTTATTTTCTCAATCTATGAAGAAATCCTGCTCCGCGATCCACTTCAATATCTAGCTACACGTATAACAATCGGGATACTGTTCCCAGAAGCTAAAATGTTTAACTCCAGGGTTACCAAACTTAAAGATGAACATTCCATTACGTCAGCATACTTCCACAGAATTTAGATCCGATTTCAAGTTTCAGATTTTGTTTGCAAGCAATAACTCTTTTCATCGAAAGAGAGACAATCGCACTGTTTGTTATCTAAAACGAGAGTAGTAGGCCTATGTCCTACTTTAGTCCAAAAGTGGCATGTGACCATGAGTCAACCTTCCAGTTTAATAATAAATCGGCAAACCTGTGATCTTTGTAAATGTAAATTATGTTAATGGATAGATATGGAAATATGGGTGGCATTTGACTTTTGATGATACAAGCAAAGCAAGGTACTTGGAACACAGTCAGATATTTTTTTGCAAAAGGTTTTGGGCCATCACAGATTGAGTTTGAGGTAGAATACCCTAGCAATGTTCACTATCAAAATGGCGATCATTGCTTGTCCAACTACAGGGACAAATTTGCGATGGCTTTTTAATAGTCAAATAGTAATGTTGGTGTTTAGTGTCAACAAACACTGCAATAGTATGGTAGGTGGGTGATGAGATCTTGCTCACCACATACTCCGACTGTCTTCCAAATAATACCACGGTTGTGTCACCAAAGTGACAATCCCATCACCTACTATTTCAGTGTCGGACACTAAAAACCAGAGTATGATTAGATCGTTGAAAAAAACAAACCCCAAAACCCAAACAGATTAATTCGTCTGACTAACCTCAACCCCAATTTACAATGACCCTCCTCATACCTCGCTCCACTCCTATACAATTCTGTGCATATTTTTGGAGGAGGATTTCTGATGCTCTCTCGACACCCTGCAGTCTTGTCATGCAAAACGCGAAGCCCGTCCCCAACGGCCTCGTATCCCCATCACCACCACGACTCGTTTGATCGGCGGTGCACGCTCGTTTCGTGCTATCAAAATGAACCCGAACACCAAAAACGATCATAGTACTAACACCGCCGTGACCAACATGTAGATGCATTTTTTACAGACTCTATTTATAACTTTCAGGGTACATTTTTATAACGTGATGCACATCTGCCATAATGGCATTTGCATAATTAACACGTTTTTGTTCGTTCAATATTTATAACGCAAATGGTAAAGTCCCACCTTTAATTGCCTCACCGCGAGAATAGTGACGTCACACATATTCTTGGAAAGATTGGCCACTCTGATCTAGTTGGACATACGCATTGTTTTTATTTATTTATTGATATTCATGTTAAGGCATGCCTTACTACTTTTACCTGCAAGCTCGGAATTATAAAACCATTATAATAATATAACGATAACGTCATATAACGCTAACCTGTCAGCCCCATGCCATATTATTTTGTGCAATTATGAGCTCCCATATTTGTGAATTTGTACTTTTATTTATCTTACTTTTGTAGTAATGTCTGACAACTCGACTGGATCAATACCGGCAATGCCAATGAAAGCGAGATATGAAAATAACCGTTGATCTTTAAGTCTAAACACTTGTTTGCCGGGTTGGTGATTCACATGCACGCCTCAATTATTTTCCAAGGGAGCGCTTATCAAGGACGACGACTGTGGGTATATTTCTCCAAACGGTCTGACCAAGGTCGTATTTTAACAAGTGTATATATTTAATACAACACTGGGCGTGTCGCAAATGAGAAATAATTAAATAAATTAAAATGATCGATCCAATGAGAGTGCAATCCAAGCATTGGATAAGCCAACGATTTTAAGCGCCCACAAATGTGACCCATGTTACAATATTATTGCCGCCCTGTTGATCATGTCAACATAAACAACTTTGCAAAGTTTTACAACATTTGGACAAAAAAGACGTAAACTATGGGGAAAATATGGTTTTTGACAAAGACATTGTGTACGACAACAAATACCCTTTAATAATAAATTTTTGATACTATTTTGCGTCACCATGTCGAATTTGTCTAAAATTAACATTTTTGGCAAGTTTAATAACAATCGCGTGAGAACTTTGAAAAAAATAAAAAGAGGGGGCAATGGGCCACCCCGGTGGCCCGTCGCACAAAGTCCGGTCCTGGTAGCCGTAGTTTCTGTGTCCTTGAATTGATAGTGCTATAAAAGAACCGAACACACCTATCATGGAAGAGTAGGGGTTAACCCTGGTGTTTCTGGTTCACATAGCAAGCACCCTTGTTGACAGGTTTCCTAAGGCTTACGAGCTACAGTGATTAAGTTCACCTATGACTCATCCTTTGTTTTACTACCAATGATAAAATACAAGACGAAGAGACAGTTAACAATATACAGTTTTTGTTGGAAAATACCGTGCATTTTAATAAGCAATTTCACACAAAATGTATAATGATGATGCATTAGTTGTTGAAAAATGATAATTTATATTTTTTACAGACTTGGTTGTGAAATGTGGTTTATTGGCAGCACCAGTAGGCCCTACTAGATGTCAAATGCATCAGGGGATATCTTGGTGATAAACTTTATGCTTTTAGACTCAAAATCTGAAAACAATGGTTACAACCCATTTACATACATAATTGGGTTTTTATTCAGTTCAAAGGGAAAGACAAATAAACCACTGTTTCTTGGTTAATTTCTTTTTTTTTCTGTTTTATCAAGTCGAGATATTTTAAGATGACCGTGTCCGAATTAACGGCTGTGGCTCTTGCCGGAACTCTTTAAAGTCATGTTGTTCAGTGTTGTTGTTGCATTCAACTGTTATAGCCGTAGCCAAAGTCGCTTGGTTTGGACATGTCGAGGGCAAGTTTTTTTTTTTTTCCTTTTTTTTTTGGTGCTCACAATAGGTATGTCACGCCCTCTTGTGTTCAAGCATTGATTCCCAAGTTTCCCCAGCATAGTGCTTCCGTTACTTCAATTGACTATTGAAGACATTGAACCTTTGTATACAAAAATAGTCACCTCAAATACTGCACTGGTCATAATCAGAGAAGTTTTACAGTTTGCGTCATAATTTTCACATAAATTCACCAGTTGCAGAACCAACAGCTGAACAAGACGTGCCCCCTTTCTTTATGTAAAACGTTGGTAAAAATCATATATATGCAATTCTCATTCAAGATGAAATTTTAATGTTTTCTTCTATAATGAGCTGTGTACAAATCGTGCCTGCAGGACGTAAGTGGCTCTATTGTAAACATGTGGAGCCACAGGTTACACCGTCTTATGAGTAACTAAATTTCAGATGTAAAATGGCAAGCATTATTTAAAAAATTGCATACGTCGCTTTAAACCCAAAGACACCGTATAATTAACATCAATTATCAATAACATGTCCTCGTGAGAAGCGATATAAATCATACTCTCCTAAAAAGTAAGAGCTCCGGTGGCCGAATCATTAGAGTGTGGGTTCAAATCCCGGTCACAACACTTCAGCGCCTTGAGCAGGACACTTTACTATTATAATGGGAGACTTTTGAGACGATAGCGGGCGTCCCACCCAGTAGTAGTCTTTTTCTCGTTGTTCTCATCAGCGACGAGAACGCTCGGAAATGACCGGTGAGTTGGACGCCCGGTACCATCTAAAAAGTCTCCTGTTGTTTCTCATCACCCAGTTGCCCGCGAGTGTAGAGATTGTTTATGTCAATTATAATCAATAAATGTGGCAGCCGGTGCTGCATACTCCAAAGGAGCAGTTTTAGGGCCCAGATGAACAGTGGTAATATTTTAATACTGTAGTTCGCTTTGAGTGGCCAATTTGGCTTGAAAAAGCGCATAGTAAATACACGTTTATTCACAACCTTTTATTTCTTAATACCACATTTGGCCAATCTGTGCAAACGACTAATTAAATTTTGATTGTCATGTTATAATTAAAGCAAACACTTATAAGTCATGGTTTCGTGTTAAAAGTGCTGCCACAGTGCATGATGACTTTACGTTCCAACGACTTCTTTTATCATCAGTGATCGTAAACCATTGTGTTCTGCATTTTGTGCAAATTAGTTTCAACATCAATATAGCTTCAGAGGAAAGCCAAAATTATACCCATCGAGAGAAGAAAAGCACAAAAAAAAGAGTGAACGTAACCATTGTGTTCTGTGTGCAAACTGGCAGCAACATCAATATAGCTAAGATAGAAAACCAACATTGTACCCCGCAAAAGAAGAAAAGCACAAACAAGAGAGTGAAAAAGAAAGAAAAAAGAGAGAAAAGAACAAGAAGAAAGGTTTAGGCCCATATATAATATTGGAAATACCGCGCTCGGAAAAACTTGATCAGTGGTTTAGAGTTTCCCGTCAATTAAAAATAGAAATCGATGGTGCGCGAGCTACGGTTTTACTGTGCAGGCGATTAAAAATAGTAACTTTTTTCTTTTTAAAATAAATGTTTTATGGTTGGTTTGTAGTAATTTTAGTGTAAACGAGCAGAATGGCAAATTCAGAATTAAGAAAAAGATGATAGGCAAAAATATGCATTGCAAATTTCTCGTTACATAAATATCGTGTCCACGATCAGCACTCCTTCGTTGTAACTGCTTTAAAAGCAAAACAGAGAATTCTTGAATAAGTCTGAAGTGAAGTGGCTCATCATCTCCACACGGTGGAGCTCAGCAGTGTCCTTCAGCTATAACAGTCGAACAGTATCAGAAACCATACTAATCCGGCACAGCTCGGACAATATGGCGGCCCCCACCGAGGTACTGGTTGGTGTACCGTGTCTTCGGCGATCTCCCATTTTGAACATTGTGTCGAATGAGGTTGTTCATTTCTAAGGAGTACTGCGCCGACCCTGCTTTGGTCCTACTGCTGCACATTCGACTCACGGGGTTTTTGCCGGGCTTTCGTTTCAAACAGGATATCAAAAGAGAGCGATAGCTCCGTCCGCTGAAAGCGTACACGAAGGGATTGATGGCGGAGTTGGAGTACGAAATGCACAGGCAAAATATGGAGAAGTTGTAGTACGATAAATCAATCTCGGTCACACTCGTGGTCGACTTGAACAGCGCCACCAAGTGCACAGCGTGGATCGGCCCCCAGCAGATACCGAAGAGGATGACGACGAGAAGCGTCATGCGCGTTATCTTCCACCTGCGCCTCCTCTGCGTCTGCGTAGATGACGTCACGATGAGGTACTTACTCCACACTTTACGCAGAATCCGAAGGTAGCAAAAAGTCATGACGAGGAACGGGAAAACGTACAGCACCAACACGGCGTAGAAATTGTAGATTTTACTGGCTGTAATGTTCACAAAGTTCGTGCCACAGAAACGCCCGTTGTTCGGCTCTGACACTTGTTCGTAGTAAATCGCCACTGGCACGTGAAGTAAAAACGAAGCTATTGAAAAAGTAAGAAAGAAAAACAAAAGTCACACTAACTTCGGTTTATGAAAATGGAAACGACAAATCACTTCAATACCTTTAAGCAGTTGAAGTCAGTCGTTTATTTTTTAAAATATCGGGGCAAATTGGGATTTTAGACTTTGATGTTTTTGCTTTAAAACTGTGTAAAGGGTATGCACAGCATTTGGTTAGGTTGAAGAATTAAAAATAAACCATCGCAGATTTGCACATACAACTTACGTAGTTTACGGGATGGTCATGGTAAAATACACCACTTGAAATACATTATGTTTTTCGCTTAAATAGTACAGTCCTTGAAAAATGAGTTAAACAATTCGTTTTGATCTCTCGAAATGTTTGAAAAAAAAGTGAAAAGAAGTTAGTTTTTTTCTCTCATGTTTCACACTAATGTTATATTTCATGTATAAGTTGGGTCACATAAAGTGCGGATACTGGTTATTTTGACGGTTATACCAATGAATGTTATGATTTAAATGCAGCTAATTGCAAAACTCTGGAGGAGAAACTACTCATTTTCACCAAGGTTGTTCGTCTGAATGAAAGCCCGAAGTTATTTGAAGATCAAGATTAAAAATGTATACCGTAAGATTTTTTATCGCCATTTAAAGAGAACACGTTAGTTAAGTCCCTTAATAGCAAAGCGTTGGGCGAATATCGTTATAAATGATTTCAAAGTAATTATGCAAAAGTGTCAAATTTGACGATGTAACAGAAATCTTGTTCTTCGTTACTAAATCGCTCCTCGTCCATCTTCAGGTATGCCTACCAGTAACAACTGCTGCGAGGCCGGAGGGGACAGTGCCATTAAAAAGGGGAGTGTTGTGTGACAAAGGTGACAGTGTCGTGACAAAGGGGGACAGTGGCGTAACAAAGAGGACTGTGGTATGACAAAGGGGACTGTATACCATCATTTATTTGTTGATGTACAGATACGAGGCCTCCATTCTGTATTTGTACTCTCCTTTTTGGTATCTGCAACTTGAAATTTCAAAAGACAAAAGCTACTTACTTAACCAGATGACGATATTTATACACGTAGTTCTCCGTATCGTTCGAGCATGAAGTGACCGCATGGGATGAAGTATGACCATGTAACGGTCTATTGTCATAGCCATGATGGTGGAACAGGATGCTTGCACGGACACCTATGGAAAAATGAACAGTTAGTATTATTTTTGCATAGCGAGGGAATGTTAGTGTTTAGTTTGGTCATCTTTGGTTACCAATTAAGCTTTGAATTTGAAAAAGCCCTTTGTAGTGGGAGCAAGTAGGGGCCATACTTTTTTGGGGGGGATTAGTCTCTTTGATGACACAAGCATGGAATTTGACACACAGTCGGAGTGTGCCACAAGAAATATATTCGGCTATGGGACCATAACAGAATTTTCCTTTTGAAAAACTTATTTTTTGAAATACAGTTTTCATTGCTTGTAGATTAAACCTTTATTTTGTTTGAAGTGCAAACACTTTTTTGTTTTAAACATAATGCACAGTACGTTTATCTGCGTATATGCCGATCGTTCATGCTTTTAGAATTTAAGAAAAACGCATAATACAGAAATCATAAAACGGCCGATGTATCTCAAGTTACAGTGCTATATTGTTCAACAACCTGGAGCATTGTGGATCAACAATACATAGGGCCTAGAGCAAATATATATTTGCCATAATTTTTTTCTCAAAAACAAAACGACACACGGTCTCCACTCGGCCTTCAGACATGAATGACGCTGTTTCGCGGTAATTCGATGCACAAAACGTGCAGTCAGTTTTATGAAAAACTGCCTTTGGTGGTTTCATGAAGAAAACAAATCGAGTATTTTTCCCACATCATTCGATCTGGCTTTCCATTTCATCGGATGTGTACATTTTAATCCAACGCGATTGTTTAAGCGCAAGCTGTAATCCTCAACGTGGAATCTTAGATCCTTGCTCCGCGATGAGTGGGAAGACGAAGGATATTTCTTGTTTTTTTTCCTCTTCCCATATGAAATAGAGTACATTTCGCCAACTAAAACCTTGGAGAAAAACAGTTTTGTATTAAACAAGAGATTTATTTGTGCTGCTTTGAGACTCATCTGTATTCATGCCGTAAATATAACATGGACGTAACCTTCGAATAACAGACTGTTGATGGATTGCAAACCCGGTGAAGCCAACATTCTGACGTCACGTCTTGAGAGGTTTTTTCAGTCACGGGAGGCAGCCCAGATATAGGGCCAAATAGTGCATCAACCGCTCGTGTGTAATAACACGCGAAGGTACGGGGGCCGTAACAAGTGATTGGTGTTGACTCTTTCGCGATGCCCGTTTGCCGACGTTTGCCGAGTTTGTCGAAGAAATTAAAATTGTTGCACAAATTCTTTAGGTTTTCCTGGACATTTTCGGCAAAAAAGCTGGCTGTTCCACTCTCATGCCATCGTTATAAGGCGATTTTGCCTCTTCAATTCATTCAATCTTTAAAAAAAAAATATTTTATTTAAAACCATATTTACCGAAGGTGACTCATCCTGCACAGCTGCTCATTTGGGGCCCTCACATAATATCAAAATGATAAAATCTCGCTTTGGAAGCATTTGAGTTTACAGGAGCATGTTATACCATTCAATTAAACAGCGGAGTAACAGGCGCAATTACAAATGCAAAAAGCTGCTGAATTTGAATGCTGTTCAAGTGGACTGTCAAATTGAGCGATTATC
>CM021533.1:15546127-15580428 GCA_010994315.2 Pisaster ochraceus
TCAAATTGTTAAACCACCGGTTCTTTTCCGAAGCACCACAGCTCGTTGAGAGGGTTTTACGTACATGGTGTCTCAGAAAACCTCACCAGATTGTTTTCCCACCACGCAAAACCAAAATCTTATGACTTGTACACTTTTGTAACCGATTGACATCGGCTAAGATAGACATTTCTTAAGGGTATTATCGATAGTTTTATTGTGTTTCACAGTTTGACCTAAATCTTCGCGGTCAGAAATGACTGTGCGTATTAGATCTCGAACACAACGTTAGCAATGCACGTGAGCCTTTACGCCGATTTAATTGAGTCCGCCGTTAATAAACCCGGGATATCAATCCCGCAAGCTGTGTGTGGCCGCGGGCTAAACAATAGCAGTGCCAATTAAAAGCCAGCCATAGGTGAATAACTCTTACATACTTGTCAACATGATTTGCATTCAGTGCTTTTGTTTTGTTTTTTTCACTGCGAATCTTTTTCACAGCTCAACCCGTTCAGCAAAATGTACGGAGTCCCAGTGGCTAATCTCCACGCCTACACATCAATCGAAATACATCGCAATCCACACCGCGACCCGGCAAATGTTATTCCCCTGTTTCGACTGCGCAACAGCCCCTGAATGTTCACAACTAAAAATATCTTTAAAGGTGAGAGAGAAAGATCGACAATCAAATAATAATTACGTCAAAAAGTAAACCCCTATCACAGCAACAACAACACCACCAAAAGGTACACTGCAAAAGTTGAGGTGTTAAAATTGATACCATGGATGTTATCACATGTTTATATATATATACCGAGCAGGGAATCAGAATTAACATCGTATGGTGTTACAATAACACCAATGTAAATGTTTGGGTAGAAGTTAGTGTTATTTTAACACCTTATGGTGTAAATTGTGATTCCTTTTTTTTATACTAAAAAGGAATCAAAATTTACACCATAAGGTGTTTAAATATTACTGTTTGTTTGCCAAAACAATTACTGGTGTATTGTAATACCCTACGATGTTAATTTTGTTTTATGCGACAACTCCCGGGGTGTCAATTTTAACACCACAGTTTTTTAAGTGGTTGTCGGTTTTTGGATTGTATACACTAACAGGCGTTTGTCGTTGAGCTGTTCGGATTGGGAGATTATCTTTATACATTCGGAATGAAAAAAAACCACCAAATAATGTTGTCGCCCAAGTATTAGCCTGTTTGAGATATGGTGGGCACTACAGGAGTGCACTGTTTGGTTTGGGTGTCTACAGACAAATTTACCCAAACCTAATAGTGTCATAGTAGTGTGTCCACCATTATTTCAAAATGGCATATTGGTTTCTGACGGTAGGCGCATAATGTATTAAAAACCTCTGATTTCAGTCACATTGACTGACTATTCCCCCCTCCACCCTAAACTCACAATTTGTCAGGTCTAGATTTGATATCCGCTGCAGATAACCTCGTTTTTGTGCTAATTCTGGGTTGCCGTGTGTCTCCGTTCCATGTTGCCATGCCAACGTATGAGGAGAGAGGGAGAGAGCTCTTTTGAAAACTATTTTTCAATACAAAATCTCGCACTGAACTCTCGGTAATTATCTTTGCATAAAACCGGCTGGAATTTCATCTTCGCGGGACTACAAACAATACCTTGAACATTGAGATGTTTATAATCCTCGAAGTGTTTTCAGAATCACATTGAAGACAAAGACAAAGTGTCTATTCTTTCGATCTTTCAATAACGGATGCATGGCTCTCCACACAACCCGGTAGACCCGAGGGATCCCACAATAACAAGACTGCGACGGATATCGTCGAACAGCTGTAGTTATTGTCCAAACCATGTTCCTCTCTTGTTTAGAAAAGGCTTGTGCAAAGAGTTGATCGAAAACAATATTATTGACGAATCTATACATTCTAAATGGGTGTGAGACCAAGTACACCGGTGACCGTAATTGGAAAATGATGACGACTAATCACACAACTCAAAAATGTAAACATTTGCACACACGAGCGCAAACAGAACGCAAGCATGTGAGGCACAGTATCATGACTGTGTCGCATGTTGCGTAGTGACTAACCACATTGTAATTGTGTCTGGAACTGACGAATCGTTTTAGGTTAAAATTAATGTTGTTGGATGATTGTCTCACTTTGAGAAAAACAATATATTTGCATCATTTTGATCATCATTTTAGCTTTAGCTTTGAGTTGGTTTTCAAACGCCATGTTCACATATATCTTGTGTGAGTTTACAATTGTTTAATTAGATTTTGAGCGACTACTGCCGTTTTAAGTTAAATATACTTTTTTCTATGAAAAAAATGTTCCAACTTACAGATAAAGGGCGTTTGCATAATAATAATAAAAATTGTTTGGTTTTGAGTTTGCTCCAATCGCAATTTAATTTACGAGTATTCGTCTGGTGTCTTTCCTCATCGCGCTGTTATTCTATTTTTAGTTTGCAAGAATACATACATTAATGTGTACAATACAGTGCTTTTACCTTCTTTATTTTTAATGAGCCCCATTCATCGTCTGATAACTATACTGTGATTTATATTAAACTACAAACTATATACATTTCAATTGTCAGGAATTTGGAGCACCGACACACTAAACGGTAAATCAAGTTACTTGCGTCTCGAGTTTGTCTGCATTTACAAATAAAAAGGAGACAAACGTTTGCACTGATTCCCAAAACCTCGACTACTCATTAAATGCACGGCGTTCATTAAATGCATTTCAGTTGTGACGTTCGAAGCAATTTGAATCATTTCGTTTCGTCCAATTAAGTTGACCCTCTCTCTAACTGAAGAGTCACCTCACCTATAATTTGACTGATACCTTCACATTGACATTCCGATGATAATCAAACTGGACTCGCCAGTTCCAAACGTGGGTGGTATTGAAGGAATGAAATCTCCTATAACGTGTCCGCAAACGGGGAGGGATGCGCACTTTGGCTATATATAACGGTATCGCCTGGGGAGTCGGTTCTCAGCGAGTCTACGTATAAACTGGACACCGTGCTTTCCATACGTTGTCAATAGTTGGCAGCTTCTCTCTTTTTACAGAACACGACCAAGCACTAAATGCAAACTATAGCCTACAGCGACAATTAAAAGCAGACCTCACCTTCCCGCTAGTCCCGTACGGACAGGCGAAATCCCGCTCTCTGTTAGTCACAATGGGAGCCTGACATTTTACACTTTTTCTCATTCTCTCTTTTTTTCCCCCCTCTGTTTTTCTATTATATATAAAAAATTTCCAGACAATTATTTCCCAATTTGCAGAAGGGAAAAACGATAGTAGGCGAGCATGCACCCTCTCGTAGTCTTGAGCACCAGATTCAATACTTTTTAAGTGGGAGTGCGACTTTGGGTGTAGTGTTGCACGTGTTAGCAAGCCTGATATGTACTATTGCATTTCAAGGAGGAACAGACTGGAGAAACGGACACTCCGGGTCGATGCGGACCTGCTGCCAGTCGCCACTGATGCCTGCGGGTTTGCCGGGACCCAAGCTCGCATAGAGCTAACCCAATTTCCAACCCCTGGAACGGTCTTTATTATCGCGGTTGGTCGTCCTCTGATTTCGTAGAGGTGTAGGGGATCGTTGGGCTGACCTAGTTAAGGTATGTGAATTCATCTGCTGCCACCGAGAGCACAAATTATTGTGAAGGGCTTTCACGCAAACGCCCGTTTGGCTTGTAATGCAGTAATAATCCAATTTGTGGAAAGAATACGGCTTCTGAGAGTGCATAGCTGTTGAGATTTTATCAAATTTTCTAAGAAGAGCAGTTTCTCTTTGTAAAAAAAAAAATTCTTTGCAGGTTAAAATACATAAATACAAAAAGAAAAACATTACATATGCATAAATAAATAAATACAAATATAAAACCTATCCAACAACTATGTGATAATTAATAATACGAGCTTAACCTTTTTCTCGTAGTTTCTGTTCACTTTGCTGTGTTATTATTATTATTAATTTTTTACACTTTTGTATTATCAGACTTGGAGTTTGTAAAAACTGTTACCACCAAACAGAAATTTTAAATGACTTCGTGAGCCTCGGAGATTCTGTAAACTTGAGGAAGATACTTATGGCTTTGTCTTTCTGATGGGACTTTACGCCGTACGTCCCTTGTACTAGGATTTGTAATGAAAAAATAAATAAATAGTAATAATAAATAAATAAAAATAAGAAAAGAAGACGAAGGAAAAAACCCAACACTTAACGTGTAAGAGTACGTAGGGGTTAACCCCGATGTTTCTGGTCCACATAGCAATCATCGTTTTCACAGGTTTCCTCCAGGCTTGCCAGCTACATCAAATAAGTTCAGTTTGAAGGCAATCTTGGTTTCATTACCCAAAATATACATTACACTAAACCATTACCATCTGCGAATTACGGGTAAATTAAATTCAGTGGCACCTAATTAGATTGAACCATTTTTTACCAGCTGATGTTATAATCCATTCTCTGTTAAAATATATGATCGTATATCATTTCAAAATCTTTCTTCCCGACTGGGTACAGTTAACAAAAAGCAATTTAAAGTATTTTTCTAGACAGTTTGGCGAAATCATTGAATTGCAAATACAAGAAAGCCCCGGGGAGATTGTATTCCACCCGACAATACCGCAGCCATTGTACACAGTTTGCTTGCAATTGTACACAGTTTGCTTGCAATTGTACACACGCCCTTTTTCCTCCAATTGTAATATCTCAACTTGGTTTATTTTCAATTTCGTTCCAAGATGTGTCCCGCCATTGTGTGTACCATCTTTAAAAAAGCACCATTGAATACCCAACACAAAGGCTGGCCACTGCTGATTTTGTTGTTGTTGAAGGCATCATCGCTAAATTTAATGTGATGAAAATAGACAGTGAAAATAGACACCAAAAGGAATAAGAACGGTAAATAGGTAATCGCCCCGCCGGGTATGGGAAAGTTTGCCCATTCAAAATTGAGAAGTAAACTGATAACCTCGCCCAGCTACCGAGACGCACGTGCCAAAACAAATATATCATCCCCTCCGAATAAACAAATAAAATAACATAAAAAATACAGTTTCGAATTGTCCAGGAGGAAATACGATCACTCCCTTAAATGCTTCCACCCCCCCCTCAAGAATAATTGGGATATCAGACAGGATTCATTCGAAACGAAATGAAAACAGACGCAGCAATAGCGAATTGGCAATATCTAATTTCATTTAATCTGACACGCCTGGATCCCTCCCCTTTGCAGAGATGTATTTAAATATAAAGTTACTCCACCGGAGGGTTATATAATTTTAAAGAAATGGAAGTTGCCACAGTCCTCTGAAATTCTGTTGCGATACCCGCCCAAACAGTCTGTGTACTCGTCGAGTGGTGGAGCTCCAGACTGGGGAAACGGCCGGCCAATTGTCAGGCAAAGCAAACCAAATCTAGAATCACCCAAAATGACATTTGACTCCGGTTACGGTTTGGCGTTCCCCGTGCTGTTCGCGGGTTCGGACACACTCTGGCGTCGGGAGGAAACGTGTTAGGTGTCCCCTGAGCTGTCCTAACTGCGTCCCGCCACGACTTTCAGGTAATCGAGTAAGACGGACTCAGGGCGCATTGAAATCGTAACTGTTACGTCCATTTCTCGAGGATAAAAACAAACACACACACACACACACACACCGTGTCTCAAGTACAGTGGCATTTGAATTTGGGGTTGCCCACGTGATGAAGTCATTGACGGAGCTCTCCGGAATTCAATGGTGCTCTTTTCCAAGTGGTGAAGTCGTTCAGATAGCTCTTAGTAGTTATAAAGTCATTTGCAAGAGACAACTTAACGGGCAGTTTCTGGAAAGGATATAAACTCTCGTCTCGCCGAACTCGCCGTGGCTTATAATAATCCGGAACCCGGAGTTTATAGCGAGTTTACCCGGAACGGTAAGTTTCACTACCGGGTTTATAGCGAGTTTACCATGCTGAAGTAAGGAACATTTACCGTTCCGGTAAAAAAAAAACGCTCTGGAAACCTCACTTTATAAATATAGTTGTTGTTGTTGATGATCAGGTTGAAAGCCACACTTTCCAGATTAAGTGCAAGGGCAGCATGTCATTGCTACTATGTTTAAACATCGATTGGTTGGACCAAGAGAAAGTTTTAGAAAGTATTAGTATAAAGTATTTGTATTAGTATAAGAGAAAGTATTTGTATCTCTTAGAAAGTATTACCGATGCGACAATATACCCCGAGTTCCCAATCACTATTTTGAAGTTACCACGTGGAATGTATAAAAGCATATGGATTAAAAGTTAAAGATTTGTCCTCTGGTCGTCGGGCACCCTGGATGCATGGTCTAGTGGTAAAGACGTCTGTTTAAGATTGCGGTTGGGGGAGGAGGTGGGCTTGAAGCCCACCCCATTTCTGGATTCCCACTTCAGAAATGGTTTTACTAACTCAGGTTTAGATCCATTTCCTTTAATTCTTCGGTTAGTATTCATCGGCTCCCCTGGTGCCAATTATTATCGTCAACTTCGGATTCGGCCTACATCGCGCCGCCAATTAAGATCACGTGTAATGAGACGTACCCAACGGGCTGGAACTTGGCTGACAAACATTTCTCACCCACATAGAGACCACTTGTTTTGTAGGAGTTGAAATTCAATAATGAAGACAAAACTGTCCGAGTTTTTATAGAGTCTTCTGCTAAGTTTGCCGTCGGAGGGAGTCATCATACTGACAAGATGGCCCTCAGCATCGTCAACGGAAACCCAAAATTAGTCTCCAAGACAGCCGTTTAAGTACCGCTGTGCCGTTTGTAACCCGGGGCCATGCCGATAATTACCCTGTGTTCTTTACAAAAGCATGAAGTTTACCACGCGAGTATCTGCGAACGGGCTGTAAACTAGCCTAAAATAACCGTTGGACGGTTGGAAAAAATCGCCTGATTGCCAGATTCCACACATGACGCATTCGGTGTAGTTGTCTCAGTGCGGGACTGTGAATATACCCTTCGATAATAATTTAAACCGATCGGTGCGCAATCCAAACCAAATTGAACCAATCGGTGTGGCAAACCCTGCCCTTTTTTATGGCAGTTGACGAGCTCCTGATGATCATGGCGGGTTGATGCTAACCGCCCCAGCTCTGCAAGCAAAATCCACGAAACCAGAAAGTCAGCTTGGAATTTGATCACATTTTGACTGACTCGTAATCAAGTATCGTGTTTCACACGATAAATTGTGAACTCCGTCCCGAGTCGGAGCTTATATGTCACGATTTGAGCATTTTTGGCAGACTATGGTATCGATGACCCTTACCTCTACAGCTTCTTCTCTCCCCCAGGGAGCTGTACGTGGTTTGCTACTGAATTCGCGGCTGAAAGAAGAGAGAAAAAAGGCAAGAAGTGACCTGCAAGATGCAGTAGATGACCAAGCTGCAACCACAGTGTCGACCAAAGCAAAGCTCGCCGGTGTTGGTGAAATGTCATCGGTCATCAATTAGACACACGGATGGGGTAAGTTTGGAGTCTTTTTTGACTCAATGCCTACGTTACTTCCACAAGTGGCTGAAGCAATTAAACCAGCCTTTTTCATACCTCGTTTTACCCCATAGTACTTTACTCGCTCTGGACGTCTTTTTGATGTGAAAGCGCGAAGGCCGGAACTACTTGGCCCGTTTCGATTTTCAGTTCCCTGGTTTCCACCAGTCAGAATGATCTTACCACTGGTACTCATGGTTTTTTTCACCTCATGCGGGGATTTTTTTGTGTTGTCTTTTGTTGCGTAGACTGATCTTCTCGTCATCTTATATAGTGCTATAACTAATAAGGTTGCCAATCGCATATTCAAATGAATGATCAAAAGGTTATTAAAATTTGAAAAAGATAAATCAAAATCAACAATAGAATATTTCACTTAAAAAGTTACTGTTTCTTTTTGCTAAACGAATACTTTGAATATCACTCTTGATCAATAAACTTCATTTACCAGGAGCTCCAAAAGATGCAAAAGTTATTTGATGAAATCCGTACAAATTGCACTAACGACCTTATAGGCCGGAGCAGACATTCCGTAATGTAATTGTGTCAGCAATAATCATTATTTACATTTAATATCTAACGGAACCCGATACTAGATATTAATAGCGGCCTTCTGTAATAAACGTTTCCCCCACGCCACAGGGAACCTATCACAAGAACTCTTGTAAACTGCAATGTGATGCAAGTAATCATACCAACGTGTTTTAACCATATGCCTCTGGTATAAATCAATCAATGATTTTACTTGTAACTTAATGTCATACCAAGATAACCAATAATGATGGTCGAGAAAAGCCATAACACGACGTTACACACACGGAACAAGGGGGAAATACTCGCGCGCCATGGTAGCTATACTTGAACCCTAAAACGTAAACATGAATCCACGGCTGTAATGTCATACGAGAAATAACGTAAAACAAATCCACGATGTTGTCATTAAATGTTTCTGGTAATGAAACCAAGGATGCCTCACCAGTGAGCTTAATCACTGTAGCTCGCAAGCCTGAGGAAACTTGTTTAAAAAAGTGCTTGCTATATGTGAACCACAATCACTGGGGTTAACCCTTACTCTTCAACGGTAAGTGGTCTGTGCGTTCTTTTACGCGCAACCAATCGTATAGTTCACGGGACCCACAGCTTAATGTCCCATCCAAGAGGACAAGGCAATAATGGTAAAATATCTTGCTCAAGGACGCATCTGTGACGACCGGGACTCACCAGAGCTTAATTCCGGAGATCTTAACTGCTCAGCCACACGCCACAGTACCCCATAATTTATACCGAAAAACGTGCGATACTATTAAGTGGTACCCCGGGAACAAAGATTGCCAATAATGGTACGTGCACCCTGTGGGATATATAGTCTTTTTCGTGAGATTTCACCAGCCACCATTTTTAAAATATTAAATTCAAAGTGTTTCCTTCGTCACAGGTCAGCACCAGAGTAATGCATAAGTATCAACAGCACTGAAAATATAGAGATCTAAAACATAAACTTGGTAGTCATTTTACATTTCTTGCTCCTATACGCTTAAAGCGTAATATACTTTCCATGTTTACTTAAAAACCACAGAAAATCATTTTTTTTTAATGAAACATTATCGACATCATCTTGTTAAATGATGCTAGCTAGAGGTAGAGTTGCGTAATGTCCATCAAACCGGAACTTGGTTTTGAGTGTCAAGGCATTTCACAAGTTCCTAAATGCACCGGGGTAAAAAAAAAAGACTGAAATATGGTTACTGACCCGACCAGTAATAAATTATGAATGCTTGCATGCGTCTCAGTTCTGAGACTATCGGCAACGGGGAAATACTGCAAACAAATCATTTAAAACGTAGTGTTTTACAACCGGCACATTTTTACAGAAATCACTATTTCGCGATGATTATTAACTCGCGTGTAACAAAACCCATAACGATGTACCTTTTATACAGAAAAGCACCGCTCGGACGGGCCACGTTTTGTTTCACTATCTGTTTTTATACTGGTATGTTATTAATAATTAAACTTAGTGAGTAGGGCAGTAATTTTGATATTTCAGCTGAATGTCAGCCTTCGGTTTAAAGGATTAGCCAGTATCTCTATCATCTCTACAGTAATACTTGAGATGGCCTACACCTTTTTCAGATTGTTGTCAGATATTGTCTACGCGTCTACTTTTCCTCGGTAGATGTTTCTCAAGGATTTGATGACAATCCTACTTTGGTGTTATCTGTAATACCTCGTGGCGTTGTAACCTACACTCCGGCAGCACCTGTCACTGATATCTAACTTTAATTCGAGAGTCTAATTCTTGGAGCTATAAAATTCCTCATTATGAATTTTGGTTGGGAATAACACAAGGCAAGCTTTGCGTTTATTTTTTTGTAACACCTTCTTTTTTTTAGCATTGTTTTCAGAAAACGTCTTCGTTCATTTTGCGTGTTGATGTCGTTGTCGTTTGTCACTGCGGTTGCGACCACAGGGTCCGCAATTATTGTGTAGACAACCTTCAGTTTTGAACGCGCAAGAACCCCGGAACGCTTTGCAAGTTTTAATTAGCAATTACCGTTCGTTACAGAAGTTGGCAGACCACGCCCTGCTAGCGGTTGGACAAGACTCGTTTCCTCACACTCACAAAATAAGAAAGTCCAAGTTGGTCTCAACACCCCCCTCAAGAAGAAAAAGAAAAAAGTCTAAAGGCTACCTCCTTTCGGGCGTAATAAAACAACCTGTGAAAAAAATTTATCTAATGGCAGTAGTGCTCATGTATATGAGATCGAGAAACATTATTTCCAGGATAGAAAGATAAAAGATGCTAGGTCCAATATTTTGCCATTTTGACCCCATTATTTACATTACAAGTTGAAAGAGCTAGTTTTGTAGATTCTGGAAAGTTACACGCTTTCATTTAAGGTATTGAACGAACAAGTCCACCAATGGTTTTTGGCAGTTAATTAAAAAACAAACAATGAAATAGTGTCGGCATCCCGTTCATTACCTCACGTCCATCAGCAATGTACTGTGCATGTTGCATGCAATTTGTGCAGACGGAGATGTCATCCCCGTAATAGAACAAGAAATTAACTTCACCCTTAACTATTCAATGCTTTCAGATTTAGAATTATGAAATCAAAGAATTTCCGACTCCAGTATTCGTTGGTCCGTGGACAAGTAATGACGTTGTAAGCTCTTGCCATGACTCTCGAAATCCCAGTCTGTAAATGCTACGTCAATATTGCCACCAATTTTAACCAAAACGTACCCACAAATCCCCCGGATCAAGTTCAGACCGCAACCAATCATCGCGAAGTCCACGAAATCCAAGCCGAATTCCTACACAAATTCGAGGATTTTGTCGCTTATCCTTCACTGTAGTACTTACTATAACAAACTTAAGTCCAACCTAAATACAGCCATCAACTTCAATCACAATTTCATTTCGAGAAGATGATTGATTTTAGCCTCAGGTTCAAGTTGGGCCACAATATGAGTATAGCGAAAATGTCAGTAGTAACTTCTTTTTGACTATTCATGAAGTTTGTCCGAGTTCAGAAGATTGGTTGAAATGCTTTCGTCTCGAGTATACACTTCCAAAACTGGGGTATTAAAATTAACATGATCGGTGTTGTCAAATATAAATACCCAAGCAAGAATCAAAATTAACACCATATGGTTTTATAATAACACCGATGTAACTGTGTTAGCAAAAGTTAGTGTTATTTCAACACCCTATCTTGTAAATGTTGGTTCTATTTTGTGTCTATTTGTGAAAACACTTATGGTGTCAATTTTAACACTTCATTTTTTTGCAGTGTATGCGTTCATCCTGTTTTTAACAATGGTCACATTTTATATTTTCTCCTTGTACATGTACATAGTCCCTCATTTGGTTTTGTTAGAAACTAATCACGCATGTAATTTTTCTGTCGGCTACGCGTTTTTGACTCAGTTCCGGTCAATCCCGACCCGGCACTTTAAAGAGCGGTAAACTGTGTCAATGTCAAAAAGTAAAAGATTGTCTACGTCATAAATATTTGCAGATTTGCACATAACTTACATGGTATGAAGATGGTCATGTCGGAAAACTTCACTTCAAATATTTGTTCATGAAGCAATTTATTGGAAATGTGTAAAGACATTACTTTCGATACGGGAGACCAAAACTCGGTGTTCTGAGACTGTGGAGACATAGGCCCAAAAGATTCCCCTACTACTTTCTCGTGACCCAAATGACCGATTGAGCCTAAACTTTCACAGGCTTGTTATTTCATGTATACTTTGGGTTACATAACGTGCAGATACTTGTCTTTGACAATAACCAAACTAATCTCCACCTTTGACCAAACAAATCCAAACCCTTGCAACTGTAACATGCAACAAATAAATAAATAAATAAAATTAAACAAGAAGAAGAAGAAGAAGAAGAAAGCAAAAAAGGCCTGTACATCTTTAACTGCACAAACGGGCTAATATTGCAAACAGCAATTTCCATGGAGAACAATGCCGTTTTCCCCACTAGGCAGATCTATAATTTTAATATCGAATATGGAAGCCATTTCGTCCTTCAATGGTTTGGTTTGACCCGGTTTTCTTGTGAAGAGTGAACCAAAAAAGCTGCAAAATTCAACGTTACAGAGATGGAATTTAATATGTAACTTAGCAACATAAACATAAATATTATTTGGAGTTATTTATTAGGTTCAAACGTGTAACTGTGGGAGAAAGATATAAAGTAGAGGAGATCTTAAGTTTGGAGATTAGATTAAAATGTAAATTAGCAAAGAAACATAAACATATTTGGGATATTGGGTTATTTGCAATGGCAATATCTTGTAACCGCGGGACAAGTCAGAGAAAATGAAACGTTACCTGGGCGTCATCAAACACCAGAATTTTGAACATACGGCCGACATTATCCATGTGAAGTAATGAGTGATTGACTCAGTCTGTGCTCCGGCGCTCAGAGGTGAGGTGAAAATTGACGTGAACATACAGTCAATCAACAGTTACCAATCGCGACGATAGCCCTTAATTTACGATGAGTTCCCATGTGGGAACTCATGTAGAGTGTGATGATTGCGCTGTCCTCGTATAATTCCAACTATATATTAATGGTTATGGCTGGGAGAGGGTTTCTTCTGTACTTTCCCGATCGTTTTGGTTTTTTTTTCATTCATTTGTCAAAACGATTCATAACGGAGGATTTGTCTCATTGCTAAACATTATTCGCTGCTGATATATTGACACAATAGTTTACCATTAGGTTACACCTCACTCGCACACCATCTCGATTTCATGGAAATTCTCCCTTGGTGATGACCGCCACTTGTGTTTGTTCTGACTTGTCTTCATCAGAAACGTGATATCGAGCCGGAACTTCTTCCTCAAATCAACACCCGCTAGTCTTATTTACTTATTTATTTTTGTAATGTTGATTTGCCCGGACTGTGCACCCATATTCTGTTTCATTCACGTTCCAATTATGATTGGAAAATGTTTACACTCCTCCTTTTATAAAGAAAGTAGGTTTTGGTTCTACTACAGTATACAACTTTCACAACCATGTTGCGCTCTCTTAGATTTGTTCGTTTGTAAGTGTATTCCTCTTGAAAAAAAGGAGCTGGTCTCTTTTGTGGTATTTTGTTGTAATGGTTTTACTTTGTTTTCTTTGAAAAATGGGATTGCTCTTTTGGACAGCAAATTGGTTCACTTTTGGGCAATTCCTTCAGGCTTCTGTTTGGTTTTCATTGTCCTTTTAATTTCTCATCTTCATATAGAGTCTAAATGAATTAACAAATCAATTCATATCTTCTTTAGACAATATTATTTTTGTGTGTGTACTCGAAAGAAGACTTTTCCAACACGCCCACTCCCATGTGAACGCATCCATGTGCTGTAGACACTCTGTCGACATTCCTTGTGTTCTGTGCACTTAAAACAGAGTTACATCGGGGCCGTGAAAGTTGAGTCTCGGCTAGGGGCGGTGTGGCGCGTTCCGATTGGAAGGCACAGACCGTATTTCTTTACCTCGTTGTGAGCAATCCCTCAGGGAAATCCAGATTTGTATCTCAGAACCTCGGTTATTAAGACTTCGTACGTAATCGTCCCAGTCTGGTTGTTCGTATTATTATGGAAGGAACTGACAAGGAATGCATTCTAAATCGCAGTAGAGTTGTCTGGATACGCGTTATGCCCCAGCTGACTATATACTAGGTAAAAACTGTTTGAAATGTGCAAAACTTGTGAGAGTTAGACCGTAACTTGGCCCGCTAGGCTGTGTCCAAATTAAGCGACTTTGGCTACGGCTATGGCTATGGCTGTGGCTGTGGCTGCAAATATGACTTTTCGGCGAGCCGGTCGTAGCCAGTGCCGAAGCCATCAACTCAGACACGGCCTTGTTAGACATTACAGCTTTGAAGACCGGTGACATTGGCTTCCGGCATACTCAGCATTCGGTTTTTTTTTAATCCAAAGCTTATACGAGGAGGTATAGAAAGTCCCTAAATCCGCATACTTTAATGTATTTATCACGATAGGTATTTGTGCTCAGCCATGTAAGGTACAGCTTTCTCGAGGATCATCCTGCCTCCAACTTATTAAACCCTGTGGGGCACGAACGTTGCCAAAAGGCATAACTTGTGTGTGGAACTTTATCCACACATCTAATTAACGTATATAACCCCAAATTTGCCCCCATATTGTTCTGTATCTAATCTACAATGGCAAAGCAAGTAAAGGGAGAACCTTCATAATTACAGTCACACTGTGGTCATTTGACCTATGACCTTTAGTGCATCAAGACACAATCTCCTTGGAGTTGTACTTTGCAGCTCAAAGCCCTCCCGGGTCAAATTAAGGGTGAACGAATTTTCCAAACCCAGTCAACCAATGTCAATGAATAGATTTACTGGCTGGATGTGACGTGGGATTATGTGTTAAAAAAGAAAGAAAACGAAGAAGACGAAGACAAAAGTAAATCAATAAATACAAAACACTGTGTGGACATGTGTAAGTCCACATAGTGTTTTGAAGTGCCTACATTATGTGGGACTCCTTTGTTCTCAGGTCGACACTTCGTATGTAGCGTGAAAACGCATCGCTTGCCAGTGAGTGACCTAATATCATGAAGTAATTTTACTATGGCGAACCAGCATGACATACGATCATGCTGAAGGAAATGGAAATAGGTGAACACCACATTGTTAGTTGAATAGAACTTTTGTGTGATTTTTTCTTACTTTTTATCTTTCTCATCCTGTTTTTCTATTTTATGTGCAGTCATAGTTCTATCGAATACCCTCAAGACACAAAACGCAGAACATTATGAAGTGGCTTTCTTCACACTGCAACGCATCGTGTGAGGTGTCTCGCAAATAATTCTCACGGGCCCAAACGTGTAATGTAAGAAATAAACATGGATTGCCGCGAGGATGCCTAACTGGGTTATCCCGTCAAGCCCACATGGGATAAGGGTATATACACTCCTCGCGTTGTACTCACTTTTCTTTAGCAAACCATATTATTTCTAGCTTAAAGACACGATTCGCCTTTAAATCAACATTCCTGCTAGGAACTGGGAGGGGAAGAAGACAATTTGGTATCGTTGACTTTATTTAAGTACCGGTAAATCAGTTTAACTTTGCGAAAGTTAACCGGTCGTCCGGTTCAACCATAGGAAATGAGAGTCGCCATTAGGGGAAATTGGAAACCCTAAACCGACCATCTCCCCTGACGTAGATCCCCTTCGGTGGGCTGGAGTCGATACCCGAGGAGAGACGACACCGAAAAAAGAAGAAGAAGAAAACAAAAAAAGACCCAGAGCGCATCGACATCCTTCGTCCAAATGCTGTCGATTTCACTTCCTCTTTTGATAAGTTTATAGGACATCAATTTTGGGTAATGAATCGCGAAGGCGCCGGGGCAAGCGTGGAGTCCGTTAAAATGGGTCCGTGGATGCGACACCGTGGGACACACATCTCGGGCCGAACCGACACAGGCGGGCGCGGTAGCCGTGTGACAGTACGGCGTTTTCCTGGTCAAACATTATTTGTTGGCGCAACAAAACATGCTAAATCAACAACATCATGGGGGGAATCTTCACTCTGGACTCGTGTATTTGCAGTTCGATCTGGTTGGTAATAAATGTAAATGCAGGGTTGTGACTTCCGTGCACATACTCGTAAAGTGATGGTAAATACCGCAGGAGCGTATACGTTCGTCATGTCGCGAGTAAGTATAGCGTTTTCGATTGTTCAGTAGAAAAAAAAACTGCAAAGTAATGCACAAACTAATTACAGTAGTCTTGTAAGTAAAAGGTGAACATCGAGTTGTTTGTGAACACACGGATGACAGATATAGATGTTGTCAGATACCTCCTGATTTATCTGAAATCAATCTTCAGTTACGAAATATCATGAGATTCAAAAGGTACCCTGACATGGGTTCTCTCCATCATGTTGTCAGAGCTTTAGTCCTCTCGATCGTATAATGACTATGATTGACTATTTAAAAAAATAAAATAATAATTATGGTGCTTCGCCACACATGAACAGAGTTCAAAGATAACAAAATGGTGCAGCTCGTTTGTTCTACACCCTTCAGGGAACATAATTACCTCATCACTCAGGGAAATTCATTGGCTACCGTTTATAAAGGCTGGAACAAAACTACTAGATATCTGTCAAATTTACTGTCAATTTACTCCTCCACTTTTGACGTCATTCACTTGGATGTTCCCCGTGCAAACAAAGTTCCGGGTCAAACGGCATTCAGTGCAGCTTGACCAATGACTTGGATCATTTTGATTTGGAGCATTTTTCCGTCTGTCATTAGGGAATCTAATTTATCTCTGTTTCGTAAAGCTCTTAAGACTCACCTCTATCCATGTTAATTTGTGTTATGTGTGCTATGATCTTGATGGAACAGTGCCTTATAAGTTTTAATTGTTATAGGTATACTTATGCTATTTCATGGAATCAGTGTAAATCGCAAATGAGGAGTTGAATTCCAACATCCTCGACTAGTGGTAAGCGCCTTGTCACCGGTTATTTTGTATTCTCTATATACTGACCGTATATATATATTCGGTCATTATAATGTCTTACAGTGGGGGAGAGGTTCATCGACTCAATGTTTTGTCGTGGCTATTTCTAATGGGAGTTCTTGGTGAATACTTGCCCAGATTGAAATATTGACAGCTTCGTGATACCGCATACTACAAATCATGGTTCACAATCTTTTTTAGTATTAATAACAATACGGTAATGTACATTTGTAACGCGCAATGTCTGCCATATAGGTGACACTCTCGGCTCAGAAATAGCAACGTTGGTGGCGCTTGTTGATGACACAAAGCAAGCACAATGCAACATATTGAAAGGGATACAAGTAGATAATAACACTAATAGTAAGAATAATAATAGTTTATTTTTATAATAAGCCATGTCTATCAACACACTCCTGGTGCCGAAATATAAAAATTGGTGGAGCTTGTTAAGAATGATTTTATGAGCAGACCATAATAGCTCGTAAGGTACAAAAGGTGAGATGGCGCATATTGCTGCCGGACCAGCCAGAAACACCCAGGCGAACCTCTTCTCTTTTGCGATAAGTGTAACTGATGAGTTCTTTTACGTGCATTACACGACACACGGGACCAACGGCTCTACATCCCGTCCAAAGAACGAAGCAATAATGGTCAAGTGCCTTGGTTAAGGACATAGAAGTGACATATGTCTCAGATTAAACTATGATTGATTTATAATACAATTGGTGTCAACTAGCCATTGTGTGGTCAGATTGTCGAGCTCGTTTGGGGCCTGCTCTCCAGGGCAACTGTATTAAATGAAAAATGCAGTCACTGGTGATGTGGGCAGCTGCCTGATTGAGGGCAGCCCCACACTCACAGGCTGGACTTGAAAGTGAGAGAAATAAACGATTGTCACAATGTGACAGGTATAGAAACATTCCACGAAGAGCACTCAATGATTGTGCTATCTCCCCTCGTTATCACAATAATACCATTTTGTCTTTATAGATACCGATTGCAGGAAACTTGCAATTCCAAGTCAACTACACCTCTCTTCCGGTGCATGTCCTGTTTTGTTTTATGCGTTTCCGCGTACGGGCAGCATCCCAAGGGGTGTGATAATTTGTTGTGTTCAACCAAGTCTAGCCAATCATTTTTCCCTGGAAATTGCAATTTTTTGTTTTTGGAGATGGCCTCCGGTGGATTGTTTAAGTTAACGTAATATGGAACACACGCTCCTCGGGCGAGAGAAAACAGCCGGGTTCGAGGAACTATTCTAGCCGCAACCGCCCCTTGTCCGCTAGCTGTATACTTTTATTTGAAAAGCAATATCTTCATCCATTAAGGAGTAAGCGCATACATGGGTACATGTCAACAGATATGTCGGTTAATTAAGTTCACCTGCTTCCCCACTTCTTCCTGAAAGAAGAAACAATTCATTCGTACACTTCTCACTGGCACGTAATTATTATGAAAACATTAGAGTGATATGGTGTCGGCGGTTGTACTTGTACAACTTTCATAAACAGCCCGAGGTGGCAATTCATGTTAGTGTTTTTAATAGGAATAATGTTTTCGGGGTTTGTAGGTCGGGGCACATATTCGGTTGAGCCTGCAAGGCCAGAGAAGTGTTATCGTGGTGTGAATTTCAGTTGGTGTACGTCATGAACATGAGCTCTGGTCTGACTGAAGATCCGGTTGAAGCGTTTCTGCTGTGTTTCCTTTGCAAAAAAGTAAACAACAAATCAACATGAAAAAATGCTTTGTGAGATAAGTCTTTTTGTTAAAAATAAAATTTTACTTTTTAAAGTTAGCTTGATGTTGGACATTGGACATTCACATAAGGATTTTTACAGCGAATGTTTACTTTGCCTCTTCGATACTGGGCATTGGAAATTCACAAAGTGTTACATCGAATGTCTTCTTAAGGCTTATTGTGAATGCCTAATGTCCCATATCGAAATAGCAAAGTAGACATTTGCTGTACAAACCTACGGTGAATATCCAATGTCCATTATCAAAATAGCTTACTGTCGTTTATACTTGTGCGTGCGTGCTGTGTTGCCCTACTAGCATTTTGAGAAAGATTCTGTAAGCAGGTCAAAAAGTGACGCCATTGAGCTTTTGTTTTGTATTTACACCATTATATTGTTTTGGTTGGTAAACAGCTGTATTTGTCTATCTACGGTTTATTAATTCATTAAGTGAGTAATTACAAAACCTAAATATGGTGGTCCCGAAGGGCCTTAAGTTGCCCTAAAAAATATACATAACTGTTATGTATTGATATAGTGCTGTAATTGTAAATCGCTTCTCTCGCAAACGGCTTTTATTTGAACACTTTTCCATTGCCTAGTTTTAACATTAGTTAAAAAATACCACAGACATTTTTTAAAACATGCAAAACAAACCATCTTAACCCACGGGAAAAGCTTGTCAGTATGCGCTGAAAACGTAACAATGGTACAGCAGCTCTGTCGTAGAGCGCTCCTGTCAAAACTCAGCTCTGCTTCAGTCTACAACTTAAGCTTGTAACAATTAGGTAACAGCGCCACCAAGCGTCATTATGACTTCAGTTTGTAATGCATTTGTAAGCTCAGAACAAAGAACGTCAGCTTTAGCCATACAGACATTATTTATAAAAGAAGTATTGCAGTTTCGATAGAGAGAGATGTAGCTTCACCGCTGCAGTGAATACACGTTTCAGCCCAACAGTAAGGTATTCACAAACATCGCAATTTGTACACATTGTTTTATTCAGTTGAGCAAACGTATCAAGTCAGGATTTGTCAGCGTATTTATTAATATTTTGTAATCTGCTTTGGTGGAACAAATTATAGGCGCAACATTAAAGGAAATTGTAATAAAGAAGAGGCCAGCTATAGTCATTCCATAAACACATTCCTGTTTGGTAAATTAGAGGCAAGTGATGAAGGGCAGTCTGAAATAGTCACGACACTAAACTGACGAGATCTACCGCGGAGCATCAAATCGGATTGTTAATTGTGAATTATGCTACGTGGGTGATATGTTTCATGCCAGTCGTATAAGTTCCACGCCAAGTCGTATCAAACTAATAATTGCATACGGTATGATAGATTACATGTCCTTCTGATTTTTGTCAATGATGCATCATCGGTTTTAAAAACATGGTCTGAATTCTCGAAGGAATACCACCTGAGCTTGTATCTTCGCACGATTCCCAATTAGAGTTTTTAAACACATAAAACGCATGAATTTACTTTCCCCTTTGCTCCTTATTATAGTTAAATCCTATGTAAATCTTTCGAGTATTGACATTTACCCCACTGCTATAGGCAGTAATCAAACTAGTCGTTTAGTCTGATAGTTAAAACAAGGAAGATCAGTGGTAGAACTTAAAGTATAAATAATAACATTAAAAAATGCATGAACTTTCGTATCAGCAACTACCTCACCAGATGCAATCAAGGCGACAACCCAAGTATATGTTACACATACAAAAAAACCGTCACCGTTATCACCGGTAAGATGTAACTGGCTTGACTCCCCTCATTGCATCAGATGAAGTAGTTGTTGCTACGAAAGTTCATGCAGGTTTAAAAAAAAAAGTAATTAGTTAGCCTTTAAGTGCAACCACTATCTTCCTTGTTCCAACTGCTGTACAAAGTATGGATTCGAAGAAACTAACCATGCCTTTTGAAAAAGCTGCTTCAGTAAACTTTTTTTCATGTTACACCTTATCTTTGTTCAAAGAGAGTATGCGAGCAATCATGCACTGGCTTTACCACAGAACCAATTACGCTCCGTGTGCCTATATTTATCCCTCATTGAAATTTGATCGTTCCAGCCGAGAACAAATATGAATGATTAAAACCATAATAAGCCCGTACACGATGGGACTATAACCGATGCGTCTTATACTGGACGATTCCCCCAAGATTTCTTGGCGTTACGCTACAAACCTTTTGTAATGGATTCAAAGTCAACGACTTGCTTCAAGGGAGCCGGGTGCAAATTAAACCGTGCGGTCATTTTTTAAAGGTAAAAATACGTAATCTAATCATATCTAATCAAATATTGTTTTAAGTGCACCACATACAATTATCTCAGCACACTGTACAACGGTGTTAAAACAGAGCCAATAAACAGAACATTAATGTTAAAAAGGTACAAAGAGACGGTTAAAAAACTAAAGTAAACAACGACTTCCATAATAAAAACGAAACAAATGCGTTTTCACCAATTAAACGATTGGTGAAAAAGATTCATAGCTACGGGCTGCACGAATGTTTGATGGAACATCATTCCATACCATGGGAGCAACAACAGAGAATAATACTTAGTCATTATAGAATTCACAGGTGGAGGCTCCAGACGAATCTCACTACTCTGCCTTGTAGATCTCCGTGGAACACGGAGAGCGACCAGGTCAGTGAGATAGATCGGCGCAGTGAAACTCTCAATTATTATATAAGTTATGGCAAGGATTTTGAATCGAATCGTAATTGTAATAAGTGAAGATCAACACAACATTTTTGTTGTGCTTCCTTTTCATAAACTTGATACGTATGTACCAAGTGTCTTGAGATACAAACAATTCCGTCACAACTGCACATTACGCCACTGTCTCATAGCAAGCGCAATTTAAAGGTCTACCAACATAATGATTCAAGAGGGATTTTATTTGATTTGATTATCTATTTATTTATTTATTTATCTTATTTGTTTATCTTGTTATAAAACGAATAGCACGTTTAGTGCGAATAACAGGATGTAAAGACACAAGAAGGAAAGTTCAGTTTCAAATGTGGGAGGAAAACCCCAAATGGGGGAAAACCCACGAAGTTAGGTAGAGACTAAAACATTTAATACACATGCAAGGCTCTGGTCTGAGGTGGGATTCGAACCGGGTCCACAAGGTGAACGGCAGGGAAACACTTTACTAAACCAACATGACACCAAGACTTCAACAGGGCTCTGAGCGCACCATCCAACATCTTATTAACTTTGTCTGTGTTACTTCAGGCAGGGTCTATGAATTTAACGAAAATTTACAAAGATGAAAAAAAAAATTATAATAATAAAATAAAGATTGAAGCTCGCGATGATTATGGGAATATGGTGGTATATTGTCCGGCAGTAAGAATTAAGGCCCCCTAGCGAGACTAATGTCTTTATGTGATGGCACGTATATAACATTTCCAAAAGGGAAATGACAATACACAGAATAAAGGTGTGGGGGAGTCCTCTGGAGGAAGGCACGGACCCCCCCCCCCACCGACACACCCACTGTGAATCAGCCCCTGCACTTCTCTCGTTAATAATAGAAAATGACATGCATTTAGAACGTAGCCGCGCAGTTTCATATGAACACTCGTAATCTGATCAACCTAAATGAACGTATATCAGGTACTTTTCCGAACTACCCGCCTCTATACGCAATGCAGAATCGCCACCGGGTATTTTGAGCCGGCAAGCTTGTTAAACTATCTGCTCTAGATTCGCTTATCGTGCATTGGTCTGTACTGGAAGGTCACTGTGCCTATACTGTACACGCTCACAGAATTGTCCCGCAAAATAATTAAATCGAAAGAGGAAACAGTTATTCCAGAGATTGAGTTTTACGGTAAAGGTTGGAGGGAAACCAACTTTCAAAACAAGCATACTCTGAGTCTACGCAAGAAAACTCACCTGAAAGTGTTTGGCGAGTGTGGTCACAATTACTCAAATAAGACTGTTTCAGGTGGGTGTTTGTACGGAATTTATTCGGATAGTGTGGGTGCGGATACGGAATAAATTCAATCCGGAAAGTTTTATCTTACGATTTGGAAAGCTCGATTTTCAGATTCAATATTCAGAAGTTTCATTCCCCACCGCAGTCCCCCTATATGGAACAGTTTGTCCAGCCTCCATTGTTGGCAACATTATTAAGGGAAGGGATTCAGTCCTATGCCGCGTGCATGAGCACCTTATTCTGACATATTCTTACGTGTCCCGGATGTCCATATCTTGTTTTCTCTTCTACTTGTCTAGCAACACTGAGCTGCTGTGAGCCATTTGATTAGCACATCGGAGTCCTATTAAGAGCTTTCAGTCTGATTCTTGTTTCCACTCAGTTCATTGACCTCTCGTTAATGTTTGTTGGGCTAATTGTTCTCATTTGCTCCTTATACTGTTCGCCTCTCCTTTCCCTCTGCTGCGGTGCGATGCTGCAATCCTTTTATGTATATTGTAGTAGTTGCTTAGTTCCTGTTTCAGATTCATGCACCTTGCTTTTGTGATGCGGTTAACATTTGTTTTTTTAATTGTTCGTCTAAACTTGTCTTTTTTTGTTTCGGTTTTATACATAGTGGTCTGTTTTTGGTTCGGTGCTTAATTTTGTATTGCTCTGCATTTTACTATTTTACTTGTTACTGTTTGTAAACAGGGCATTTTGGTGATAGCAGTGGTATTACTGATATGTCTAATAAATAAATATATTAAATATATATTTATATATTATTCATACAAGATAAAATGCGCATAATCTCCTCAAACACAGCCTATATGAACGTCGCCTTCAAGCCGTCAAAATCTCACTCTGAAAATCGTTGAGCACAAGATCTCAACTGAGTTCTTGTCCTAAAAAAAAAAAAACATGCTCAAAGTCAATATTTATATGTTAATACCTGTATATAAAGGGCATAATGAAATGTGCCATTTAGATCAGCCAGTTACGGGTGTGTGGTGTTGAGTGGGGTTACGATGTCTACAGTCCTCAGTATAAAGCAATATTAGTCAATTGCCAAGACTCGAGTACTAGGTTTTAGTCTCCCAATCTGTCATGATACAAAATCACACTAAAGTACAAAATAAGCATTTATTACTATCAGAGTTTTTTTTCTACTTTTAGTTATTTTGCTCACATGGCAGGATCTTCAAATCCTTCCCGTAGACTCAAAGTCGGTTTCTTAAGGCCAAGTGGACTTCCGAACTTCGGTATATACAATGACGACTGCTCCGAACACAATACGCATTTTGCCCGAAGAAAACACGATGTATTTTGCTAACATTAACAATACTTCATTGCTGTGACAATATGGATGGGATTATTATTTCCACACAGTGAACGATCCTTATTTGTTTGTTATCTTCAAACATCAACATCAAGTTGCAGGCCAACACAATGTTTGAATTCGTAAAGAAAAAGGGTTAACGATTGACCTGGGTAAGCTATAGGACTATACTCTACGATTGCTAGTAAGGAAGTTTGTTTGGCCGAAGGGCCGTTTGAGCGTCAATAGTTCCCGTCGTATGATTAACCTACTTCGTGCCTCAACTGGAAACGGCGGCACCATTAGAAACAATTTACCACAAACGGCCCCTGTGTCTGCTGACAGATAGTACGGTTACCGTGGTAAATCGTCAGCGGCAGTCTGACTGTGTGTGTGTGCACGGACTGTTTACCCCGGTGAATTCGGTCCCAGCTTAGAGAACCTGTGTTCCGCTTCGGAGGTGGGGTATCTACATTGTTTGTGAGATGAACATGAAATAATTCGAAATCCGATCCCTTGTGGTGTGGATGTATTCACATTGTATGAGGGTTGCCGTGGCATTCCCTGTGGATATGATATCCCAGCCAGTGCATAACACACACACCCATGAATAATGGAACCTCATCACCGATACTGCTCTCGATGTGCATCGTGACCATATCATCTCAACGCGGGGGTAACCTTTCTCAAATCTCCCGGGAAACGAATCCCTCTCCGTTGTTTGCCTCTCGACGGTGCAATAACTGCATTTACACCAAACACCCCTCAAACTGTGGACAATACAGCAAGCAGCGCTCTTTCACGGCCTTTTATTTTTCACCCATCTCTCCGGACATTCACGCTCACATAAGAACAAACCGACAGCAGCCGGCAAACTTCAGGGGGAAACAAAATGCTCGCGAAACGATTTCTGAAATGTATTTATCGACTGCTGAGAGCTAGAAGAAAATTTGTCAGCGATGCAAAAATAGCCAAGGGGGTAGAGACATCATGCCGTGTTTGTAATATCAAGTACCGGCTCATTCGAAGGAACCGTTTTCGTCGCAGTTCCACTATTTTACGCCGCATTTGCAAGTCAATATCCAGAAAAAAAGATACCGACTGATGCCGGTGGGAAAAAAGAAAACCTCTACCACAGACGCGAATGTCCTCAAATAACGAAGATCACTTTCTCTTTTCAGTAAAAAAGTCGTCCTAATTTGAGTTAAGTTTTCTTCGCAGATTCGGTAATCAAATTGATTGCATACAATTTCATAAAACGTACAGTACGTAGCCCAAGAATACGGGGTTTATTGAAACGCATTGTTTTCCCAATCAGTTTTTGACATTTAAAGCAAAGCAGAACTTTAAACTACACAGAACCATTAACAATAGGAGGACGTCATTAATTTGCAGGTCACTCTGCCTGGTGAATCCGTAATAATAAAGAAATGTGAATCCTATAATAATTTTTGGATTGTGAATCTGTTACAGCGGTTCCATAACAACTGGTTGTGAATCCGTAATGAAAAATTGTGAATCCATAAAAACGGATTGCGAATCCATATAAAAGGTTTTGGGAATCCGTAGTTACGGATTGTGAATCCGTAATTATGTATTGTGAATCTGTAATCACAGATAGTGAATCCGTAATAACGGATTGTAATTCCATAATGAAGGTTTTGTGAACCCATAATAACGGATTGTGAATCCGTAATAACGGATTGGAAACCATAACAAAGGTTTTGTGAAACCTTAATAACGGATTGTGAATCCGTAATAACGAATAATGAATCCGTAATTATGGATTGTGAGTCTGTAATCACGGATTGTGAATCTGTAATAGGGGGTTGTAAATCCGTATTCGAGGATTGTGAATCCTTAAATACTGGTTGTGAATCTATAATAACATATTGTGAATCCGTAATACCGGATTGTGAATCCGTAATAAATAAAGACTTGTGAATCTGCAACAACGGATTGTGAATCCACAATAACAAATTGTGAATCCATAATAAAGGTCTGTGAATCCATATTATGAGTTTGTGAATCCATGATAACATACTGTGAATCCTCGTAACAATAAAGTGTTGCAAGTCCGTGTTAAAGGTTTGTGAATCCACAATAACAAATTGTGAATCCATAATAAAGGTCTGTGAATCCATATTATGAGTTTGTGAATCCATGATAACATACTGTGAATCCCCCTAATAATAAAGGTGGCGAATCAACTATAATGGGTTCAAAGAGAAATGGTTGTTTGTGCTTATTTGTGCTTAATGGTTGTTTGTGTTTGGACTTCGAAATAAGCACTGTACCCAGACATCTGCAAACAATCTTTATATTCCAAAGGGAAAGCCTGGCCATTCCGGTTGAAGCCAATGACGTTATAATGCATGGCAGCCCGTTGAGTTTCGCGAAGGGTTTCTATTATTACCAAGAACCCTGTTTTGCAAAAGAGTTTTATTTTTGAGGTGTTGCCATGGAAACTGTCCCTAACGTATTCACCATGGTCAAAAGAGAGGACGTCTATAGCCTTAAGTACTGACTTGATTGACAATAAGCACCTTGTATCAAAAACCATAAATAAATAAAAATTAAAATAGATAAATACTCAAATAAATAAAGGAAACCCCGCCCCAATAGCCTAAACGCACGTTTTTTGTTACTCTCGATATAGCCACGGAAACAATGAGAGGGTTTATTTTTGTTTAACTTCAGAAGAGTCGTGTAAGCGGTAGTTTTTTGAATTTTTGTTTTGTAATTAGCACCATATTTTTCCAGTGTCTACTTTGTAGAGCTTACCCCCTCCAAAAAACAAACAAATTCTAAACCCCAAATAAACCCCCAAGAAACCACATCAACCCCCCCAAAAAACCACCCCAAAACAAACAACCAAACACCCCAACAAACAAACAAACACCCCAACAAACACCCCAACAACACCCCCCAAAAATAAATAAATAAATAAATAAATAAAAATAAAATAAAATAATAATAATAATCTTTAATAATAATAATAGATACAAACACGGTAAATTGATATCCAAGTATACTGGGCTGGGTTGTCGAGAAAGTTCACAGTTTTAAAATGTAATCAAGATATCATCAATATTAATAACGCTTTATACAATTTATGAATGGAAGAACTTGAAAAAAAGAAGGAAAATTGATACTGGACGCGACGTTCATATTCATTATGTACAGCGGTTAGCAGAACCTCAATAGTTACGGCTATTTCCTCGTGACTGCGATAACATCGTCATGTGTTCTATTTGAAGGTTTGCTTCAGAAGCAAGACATTTGCTGATAATTCTACCCTTGTCCGCTATTGTTTTCTTCTGACAGTTGTAAATAGACTAGAAGGTTGCTGTCTTTTTTTTCCTTTTTTTTTCTTTGTTCGATAGGTTGCCTCCCTTCAAAGAAGTACCTTCAGAGAGGGATAAGTTTGGTTGCCACGCCCCGGCTGCCAAGCTTTTTTCATAGGTTAAGAGGGCTTGTTTTACTTCTTCTTTTTTTCATCGTCTTTTTTTATTTATCTATACGTGTTGTTACCTGGATTAATTTACGCGTGTTTGTTTGCTTAATTAATTAAGTTTTATAATTTGGTATCAACTACCATTAACAATTGACATCATTTTCAGAACGAGTGCCCCTTCTAACCAAATCACTGACCCCTGTTGATTGACATCCCCTCTAGGACGTGTGGCACGGTCCAGCTTAGCATGACCATTGCATATGAGCTTACCACTGTGTAAGATTATAGTAAACACAACATATTAGCATGTGCTGATAGCGGCACTCACTGCTAAAAGTTAAAACAATGGTAATTATTAGTCACTTTTAAAGAACAAAGTTCTCGAAAGCTCGGTCAGCACCGTGTATTTATTACTGAAAACCCGCTTTGTCCTTTCTACACGAAGTCAATTTTACAGTTCAGTTTTACAGCGTTTCTCGCTGAAGCATATACGTACTGTGTGACTAGACGATTAATAAACCATAAACATCACAACATGGAGATGTTTGTGTACAATTTCTGTGTTTTGACAAACATGTTTTGGGGAAAGTGTCCGGAACTGGATTGCAGACTAACATAAATACTGTTATTGCCTTACATGCACATAGATATCCTACACGATCATCCAACTTGGTTATTTACAAATCCATTTACAAGAACCACACAACACTTGACGGAAAGGCCCGAGACGAATATCGCACGCGTCTGTCAAGCGCGTCATCACGTTACAAGAAATTAACCGTTTCAGAACGAGTGACGATCGCAAGCCATTTACCCCCCTTTTCTCATAAATATCTCTCTCTCTCCATTTTGGCGTTGACATGACGTCAAAGACCTTGTTTCTACGGCAACTGAAATTGAGCAAACATCACATCAAGCCTGAGTGATATTAAGAACGCTCTTATATTTCTAATTGAGGTTTTATGGTTGTAAGTCTAAGCTCGCGAGTGAAAGGTCGCAAACTGAAGCAGGGAAGTTGTTCAAAATGTATTGTTGTCAATGATTTAAAAGGTTATAATTTAAGCAATGTAACAGCGCTAGAAGGATGAATGCCAAGAGCTCACATTCTGATGAGGTTTTAGTCACGTACACTCACGCTTGAGTTCACGCAACAACATACAGGGAAAAGTCAATGTATACAAATCCTGGTACTTGCATTATACTTTAATGCTTGCTTTTTTTAAAAATAAAATAAAGGTTGGACTTCTCTCTTGAAAATCCAATTTAATGCTGGCAATAATCTTCTGCCCGAAAAGGTTTCAGTTGTTCTTTGGGGATATGTCGCTTTGAGAAGTGGAAATCTTCGTTTGACTTTACTACAGTGATTTAAATTGTTCTTATCAACAGTCTTTAAAATTGAATATATTAGGTATAAATATTAGCGTCAGTGTCTTGTTTGTAGGTAGATTGTAATGGTCATGAATCAAGTATCGTAACCCCCCCCCCCCAAACAAGAAAAAAAAAATTAATATTTTTAATGAATTAAATAAATAAACTAAAAACAAAAATAGATAAAAAAAATAATAAATAAATTATACACTAAAATGAAATAAATAAGTAAAAAATAATAATGAAAACAAATAAATAATAATCAATAAAAATAAAATAAAATAAAATAAAAACATGAATAAATATATAAACAGCTACATCACAAATGCCAACATGTTATAAAGAGTACTGTATCCAATCCTATAAATGTCAACAAGCATACATTTAATCCATGAAGTGAAACTTGAACACGGCAAATGACGGTGAATGTTGTAGTATGCAACATTTATTTATTCATAATCTTATCGATGTGTTTTGAGGAATGTTCTAATTACTTTCGATGTTTATTTATTTATTTCTTATTTGTTTGCAGCTATTTTTATTAATTTGAAAATTTATATGCTTTAATGTCGGGGATTGTACACAAAATAAGCTATCAATAAGATGTAGGTAATTAAAAAAGTAAAATAACTTATTTCTGGATCCCAACATTGTCTTAGTTCCAAGTACAAACAATTTTGCATGTTACATGTTTTTAAGCATTGCCCGTGGCATATTATGCGAAATTTGTTTTTTTGCTTTTCATGTGTCAAAATTCGTTCAGAAAAGAAGGAGGAAACCCCCCCCAAAAAAAAAAAAAAAAAAAAAAAAAAAAAAAAAAAAAAAAACCCAGACAAACCAAACCAAACCAAACAAAACAAAAACAACAGTCATAAATTCTTTCCGCGAAAAACAGGCCTCATGCAACTTTAATGCTATTTCAAGGCGCCGTTGAAATTGAAGGTTCAAGCCAGAAACAAAATCGATCTAATGAAATTCACCCAGGGAGGTACAAGATCAGCGAGCTTTGCTCCCAGCATGGATAAATAGATATTCCCAAGCATCGATTGTGCCACACGCTTCCAGCTTCCAGTTTCCAGCTCGCATGGAACCACTGACCAAGCAAGTTGACTAATGTAAATTATTGTTGAAGGGTGTTGGGATGGGCGTAAGCCCTTTGGGGGTGTAAGTGTGGCATGATCCCAGTACTTTGTGGTGGCTGTTGGAGGACGAGGTGTGCCTGCAGAATCATTTCCCGCATTTTGATCCAGTGATTGAAAAAGGTGGAAAGGCACCTTGGGCCTGCATGAGAATCTCTCCAAAGATTGAGACAATCTTTAAGATGAGCCGTGGCTGTTGAGCGGGAAAGGGGACGCCCTTCTCGATAGCATGTCGTGACCGAGCTATCAAACAAATCAATCTCAGTTCATGATGGGTAATAGCCATTGGAGAGTCGGTTCGAATCCTGGTCACGGTACTCGTGTACAATTTAGGTGAGACACTCAACCTAGACGTGAACGGGTAACCTTTAAAGATGAAATTGTCTACTTTTGACGAGGTTTCATCGGTTTTAGAAATCCGCATGGCCCGTTGAACGCTGGGGGTAGTTTTAGTGTAATGCGCTTTTGATACTTGGTTGAAAATGTATTATTACAGTCCTCATACTATTACAAAACACAAGTATTTCATCCATGTACAATTACGTTATAACTATCCATTTATTTACACGCTAGAACTGGTGACGAATCTCATATTTAAACATCCATTATCCTTGGCTTAAATTCACACACACACACCCCCAAGTTTGTAAATGGTATTAAACCGAGGACATCCCATGCTGTGGACTTAGTTTTTTTTTAGCCACGTTCCCATTGGACTGTCCCCGATATGTCATTTTCCCGGATCCCTATTGGTAAAGTCCTCGGTTTGAATGCGTAGACATGTTCACACATAGGAGCTGTGTGAAAATAAGGAAGAGAATTAACTGTTCTCTAGAGATTCGTCGCTACAACTTCGCCGGAACTGTAGGCCTAAAATAAGAGAAGAAAAACAAAATAATCCAAGTTTTGTCGTGCGATATTTACGGAAGGGATAATGAACTACAGGCGCCAGTGGCATACATAAGCTTCTCTCGGCAGGTTGTTTCCGAAGTTTATAAACATGTTTTTGTATACGAACCCCTTAAAAAGTTGCATATTTACATGTCTAATCGATTGAGCTCGGCACTTGATTTTCACCCGAGGAACGGCTGATGGAGATACTAATGCAAATGTACAGGTATGTGGAAACCTGATCCCCTTCGGCTCATCTTTGGATTATGGAAATTACTTGGCACACGCACCCGTACACCTTTTTCTTCCCGTATTCTGGCAATTTTTGGGGGAAGCTTGTCGAGAGTGCCTGGTCGTGGGACAACAGATCGAAGGCAAATATTGTTTAGGATGTATATCACGTTGTCGGTGCCTGGACGACATCGATGAGGAAACAAGTTCATAAAAACAATATGTGAGTTGGTATCCAGTGAAAAAAAAAAGTCCTTTATGGTCATTTTTAGAGGCACATTGCCGTCAAATCTCTCAACAATTCGCTGCTTTGAACGCTTCTGTCTGTTCAAGTACCTTGTGGGTGCACCCCCACTATTAAACAAACTTCCATAGCATACATTAATATTGAAAAATATTCAAAAATTGAAAGGAAAAAAAAATACTTAGAAGTCTCGCAGCTTTTTACTGTAAAGGGGAATTTATCCATTGACTCTTGAACTTTTATCCCCTGCTCGATTTAATATGGGGAGTCCCTTGGCCCGTCGAGTTATTCCCCCTCCAATTATAAACACCCCTACACCGGTGTAATTTTCCAAACGTCCGAGCATCACTCTTGAAAAATGACCCTACACCTCAGGGCCTATGTCATCGATCAAGTTGGAAGTCAACAATCCCCAGGTCACAAACGGGGCAAAACATGTACACTTATGCCATTTTATTGTGTTCTCAAATCTGTATAATAGAGAATATTTTGAGAGCCCACAAAATGTTAATGAGGCCGACGCTCTTTTTTCCCCCTTATTTTGTGGAGTGCACTCTTGTATACGTTATACGCCTGTCTTAATATTTATGCATGACGTCATCATTGTAATCCAAAACGAGGCTACCGGTGCGGCGTCAAGTGGTAATCACACATTTCGCGGCTGTGATTGGGCAATGAGAATTGGGGTGGGGCTTACTTTTTCGGTGTACTGGTGGCAATGCACCCGTAGCCTCGTTTTTGGATTACAATGATGACGTCATGCATAATCATTAAGAAAGGCGTATTGGTAGATACGTACGATTTATAAGACTGTATACTTTTGTTATCATTATTGTTTATATACTCCTCCTTTTTAAGAGTTGTTCATGCAAAAAGTCACCTACAAGTGCAATTAGTAGTGACTACAAAAACCCATACATTTTTATCTCGAAGTACAACCATAGCGGAACAACCGGTCCACCATTTTGTGAAGTCAAAAATTTGCTCTTACGAAATACCTGCTCGTGTTCTGTCTTGAACTTATACCACACAAAAAAGCCAAACAATCTCAAGGGATATTTATGTAAACCATTAGTTCTACTTATAAATGCGTTTCCAACTATATTACTTTTAAAACAAACCCTTTTATAAGCCCCCAAAGCGCCCATTTCGAAGGCAACGTGCCCCCTTTGGAGACTTTAGCATCACAATGGTAAAAAAACCAAGATTACTAATTAAGATTAATTTTAAAACAGTCAGCTGACATGATCGTGATTATTTTTTAAAGGATACTTTGCCTGGGCAGTTTTTTCAGCATGTTGTAAAGTGAGAAGTTGAATGGACCATGCATCGTTCATGGAAAGTTCGATGAGAGTTCCTCAGTCACTCCAGACCCATGTGTTTCGAATCTGGTCAAGATTTGTTTTCTCCGGCTCGATTCACATCACTGCTGATGAAAATTTCTCGTTAACAGCTTTTCAGGGCTTGCAATCAGTGAAGACTGTCTTCCCGAGCCGCGTTCTCATCGGTTTTTTTTCTCTTCTATTTTGTCTCCCTTGTATTCTGGCTGGTAAGTATAGTAGCATAGAACATTTTCATGACGTGGTCATTTGTGTCAGGTACCCTGCATACAACAGTGACATTCGCAGTTCTAAATCGCACTTTATGAAAGGAACCAGACCTTATTTTCCCCTCCAGCCTCGGTTTTGGTTTGCATCGCGTTGCATCGGTTCGAAAAGAAGAAAAGCAAGACGGCCGCACCACGATAAAGGTCAATAGAGTCTGTAGTCTTCTGTTGCCCAGTTGTTGCGTGAGTTTCCCACTGTCCAGCAGGCAGCAGTTTCGACTCCCACTATTATAGTTATGCGTAGGCACGTCGCCTACAAGCAATATTTGATCCCACCATGGCTCTTTAATCAAACACAGCAAGTAAATAGCATCTTAATATCTTAGCTTATAATAAATTCCGCGTTCCGCCTTCGCTTATCGCCACAAAAAAATCTGCAGTGATAATGCAACTTTCTTCTGAGCACGAAACAAATCGTACGAATCGAAACGTCGGATTGATTCACTAAATTGATAGAGATTTGTGAACATTTTGATACCACAAACCTTACTATATAATACTATCCTCGCCTATAACTTAAAAAGCACAGCCTTGGGCAAGGCCTCTGGACCCTAAGACAGGCCTAGACCTGGCATAATGTCTATAGGTTTACCATTTTCATTTCTGAGATATCGTAGCAAATTAGGGTGGAGCATTGTTTACTTCTCACAATGAAGTAAACTTGAAGCTTCTGATAGGAACCATATCTCGTTACAAAATTGTTTTGTCTGGTCGAAATCTCGACAGAAACAAATTGGTAGAAGTTAAATGTACGTCATATTACTTTAAAACAAGCCCGTGTTATACAAAGGCACTAGGTCTGAAAAAGACGACATCCACGTGGAGCTTGTTCGGCCGCATCACTTCTCTCTTGATATTAAATCCGAACGATTTGATTTCAAAACTCATACTCTTCAGTTAGCCAAATGTCAGCCTATTCTTTGGCCGGTGTTTGAGCCTTCTCTTCCTGTATCGATCTATCCAAGCAGTGGGAAAAGTAATAATCACACGGGGTTCGTATACAGCGCTCACATCTCCTATAGTAGCTAGATCAAGTTTAGTTCTTTGCACAATTTATTATTCCTGTTCATTAGACATCTAAGATTATTCCTCAAACTTTCTCAACTCCCGGGGGAGCATACAACCCCGAAAGCTTCTTAAATTGGCGATTTTAAAGGGACTAATCCAACACAATACACTGTCGCAGCCCTCTCACAGGTTCCCATTTATACACCTGGGTTAGGGGAAGCAATTATGGTTAAGTACCTTGCTCTAGCACATAAGTGACAAGACCGGGAATCGAACCCAAAGTCCGATGATTCAGTCAGCCAACAGAACTCGAGTCGGATGCACTATAGACCGCTCGGCCCCGGCGTTAGCTTGCCACTGGGCTGTCTTGCAGTATAGGTCTGTTGCTGATGACTGAACCCTGAGATAAACACTGCAAATCGAAGAGCCGTAGCAAGGAACTTAAATTTCGGTTATCTTCATAAGAAAGTGCTATTTAAATATTTTTCGTTTGACTAAACAGTATTCTAGACTACGTTTATTTAATTTTTTAACAATAATTCTAAATGTCACCACAATGTTGTAGCTAAGTAATTTAACTAAAGTCTTGGTCCAGATTTGTGTGTATTTATCTTTTAGATCGTACCAACACGGGTAAAAGGGGACTCCTTTATTAGAGGTGGGCAAAATGGACTTCCCGAAATTTGATACTCTAACACAAGTACTTATTTGTAATACCGGTTAAACATATTGTTTGCTTTCTCTGTCCATAGTCTTTTCCTCTTTTTGCTGTGCTTGAATTTTCCCCACCGTTTCCCCCAATTGTGTGTGTG
>CM021533.1:15595262-15611611 GCA_010994315.2 Pisaster ochraceus
GGCCCATTGTATCTTCCAATGAACGTATAGGCTACTGTATGATCGTGGTTCCTCTGAGACGAGTATAATACTGTGCGACGAGTCCTACTGTAGTCGTGTGTTCACATAATAATAATGATTATTATGCAGTAATATGATTGCCTGGTTGTTTTAACATTTCCAAAAATGCAGGTTACAACCAGTGTACAGAAGCACATTGCTATTGCATTTAGTGTGTATACGTATGTACACAAACTGTAAGCGGCATATGATTTCTCGGTGTGTTTTTGTTTTCTTCAAGATTACAGGATTTCCCCTAAACTTCTTGAAAGAAGTACAGCAGTCACCAGAAGAGAAAGAAATGGTATACACAGCGTGTCAAAATCTGTAGTTCTGAATTTCTGGTGATGCAGAGTCTGTAAACCTCCCAGAGTGTGGGATGTCCTGAGTCTAGAATAAGGAGGGGGGGGGGCTATTCGCAAGCTTTTCAGGAATGTTTACATGCGTCAAATCTAACCCCTGATTAAATTTCAAATCTATAGGAACGTACGATGACACATCAACTTCAAAGAGTTCTTGCTTTTACTGGAAAAGGAGCTCCGAAAAAATCCTCTGCTTGGCATTGCATGTATTAAGCGGGAGCCACCCACAAACACAAACCACACAGCGTGAAATCTTTGGTTGGTAATTGGTTTTTGTGCTCCCGTAATTAGCATGAACCTTCACTAGTGCTGAGCCGAGTTTAGCCTCTGAGAAAAATGAGATGAGACAACTTTCTAAAAATACAATGCACTCACTTTGAGTCAAGCAAAGGTCCTAGATTAATTTAGGGTGTTTGATGGAATATGCAGCGGGGCGTCCAAAATAATTTCCCATGTGGAAGTTTGAGTTAAAATGTAATCTGCGTTCAATAATCACATGAAAAAGCTCGGTGGAGTTTATAACAGACAGCATCCCGAGCATGAGGAGAAGTTAACGTGACAGTTGTTTCCGTGATGACAAGACTAGTGGTACCTTTAACATTGGCCATTCGAAAGGAACTTTCGAACAACAGCGGCAGCAGCGGCGGCAGCAGCAGCAGCAGCAGCAGCAACAACAACAGCAGCAGCAGCAGCAGCAACAACGGCAACAACAACAACAGCAGCAGCAGTAGCAACAGTAGTAGCAGCAGCAGCAACAGCAACAGCAAAAGCAGCAGCAGCAGCAGCAGACAGCAGCAACAACAACAACATCCACAGCAGCAGCAACAATAACACCTTTAATAATTCCATTTTGTTTTCCTTGTTGTGCATTACACTAGCTGATTTTCTTTAATGTGTTTTACATGAGAAATGATTCATCGGAACACGTCATTAGAATACTGGTGCAACGAGTTAATTACGATGCACACAAAGACACCAACAGACATGAATAATAAATATCGTATACTTTATAAAGTACTTAAAAACCAGACACTAATTAAATATTTTCTGTGTGATGACATAAAAGATAAAAAGAGAAGGTGCTAACTAAAACTGAAGAGGTGCACACACTGGGTGCTGATTCTGTAAAGACCCGCCTTACATAATGATCTTGATTGAAACGAAAATTGACTAAGCTAGTGGCCAATGCCTCAAACTAGTTCTCGACATTTTTAATATAAACTTTCAATATGTGTTTTTTTTATAATGCCAAATTGACATTACGGTAGTGTCGAAAACCACTCTCCGACTGCCCACTGAAGTAACACTTCTAGTTTCTATCAGACTGCACGACGATAGGATCCACAAGCGGTACAAAAAAAAAATCACTGGACAACAGGGAACATATAGGTCTGCTATGATGACGTTCCTCGATTCCTGGATCTGTCAACTTGAGCAGACCATGGACCGATGAATCGATTTCTCTTACGCGGGGTGTGATGCTCGATTAGTCGGTCAATATTCCGCATGTATTCTTGGTCCGATTTCAATGAAGCGACGTCCATAGATTTTCGACTGCGTTTGCGTCAGTACGCAATGTGTCGGCAGGTGCGACATGTCCAGAAAGAATTTCATTAAAACTCAATCTCTGAGTAGAGACAGAATAGTGAAAACGAACATGCTTGCATTCGATTTAAAGGGCATATTTTGAAATGACATCGGAGCTTAGGCCTAATTTAAATGTATGAACACAACCAAAGACATGAGATATTATCGTCTGACCTGTTTGATTTTAGGATTGTAGTCTTTACAACGAGTCGTTTTGGACACTATGAGTCGAAGCCATTTTGTTTGATAGTTCAGTGTATCCTGGAACCAGTGACGTAGCGTTCATTGAGTATTAATGCTCTGTACGTACGTGACGTGGTGGCTTGGGTCCACGCGTGTCCTCACCCTAACTCAATATAAACGGCAAGATGCACAGTGCACAACTTAATAGTTACAAACAGGTTTTTGTCTGTTTGGTGATTTTTCGTCAACCAAATTTTACAGCCACTTTTTAAATTGACGTGGCGATTTTGTTAATGTTTTATTTTTTATATCAATTGGTGATGTTTTACAAGCCTAGTACTATACAGCCGTAAGGGTCATGGAACTTTCCCATCTCATATTACAGTTTGAATTCGTTGAATGTTTCTTTGAGTCTCTCCCTCCTTCCAAGTTAAAAATATTTTTACAAATTCACAAAGCTAAATGAGGAGTGTTTGCAGATTGTCTATAATTTGTTTGTAGTTCTTACATGGCATAATTCCAAAACCTAAATTGAACTGTATTCAAATTAAATTAGAGTGTCTGTTGATAATGTAATTTGATTTGCCATTAACTTTTTCTCTTTTCTCAATTAAGTACGGGTACGAAGTACAAAGTACAACGTCCTTAGTTTGGTCATGACATAACAGCTTTTTACTGAAGAGCGCCCTCTGCCGAATATGGGAAAGCAGCTAAGTAACTGCGAACTAAGGGCAGCTTTGCCGGTATTAGTTCGTACAGTGTATCGTTGCTTCTGGTTTGTTATTTAATTGTTGACGTTGCTGCTGGTGGTGCCGCTGCTGTCGATGCTGCTAGTGCTGGTGCTGGTGCCGCTGTCGCTGCTGCTTGTTGGTTGTTTCTTTGGGTGTTTGTTCGTTGGCTTGGATGGTGGGTGTTTTTCTTTCTTAAAAAACAAAAAAATCTTCAGAATTTTTTTGTTTGCATTGTTGTAATCAGCAGCATTAACCGGTATTTTTCAATGGTTGTTATCTTTCTTATCAGCTTTTCAATGATTACCATCGATCTGGTTTGAAATGGCTGCGAGATAAGTGTCTATACATTACACTGCACCACACATAACACGTGATATTCCCATTTGAAAGAATGCCTTCAAGTCGATTTCCATTGAAGTGTAAACCCACAAATGTCTGCGTTTCTCCCACAGTAGAGAAAAAAGAGAGAAAGCGGTGCCAGAAATACATTCTTTATACCTGTGATTCAATACAATGACTTAATGATTAACAGCTAGTAAAAATCTTTATGTTAAAAAATAAACTAAAAGTATAAAAAACATTGATAGCCAGTCAGATGATTTGATCTTTTACGAACAGCAAACCTTTTATAAGATGCAGGCCTGTTTGCTCAAGGTTTAGACTTTGTACGCTTTGTACAACATTTTACCCGAGATATTTGATAGCATTGTGAAGGCTACCAATACAGGATTATAGGCTTATATGTTTTGACAGCCGGTATCTCAAAAAGCGTTCACTGAGTGCCATATCATTTCTACTTGTATTTCACATTCTTGTTTATAGCTTTTCCGACCGTCTTATCGGTTCATCATTCTGTGTGAACGTTAGCCTGTCATTCAGAACGGTTAAAAATGACCACTCTGTTGTTTGTTGTTTTCTATTTTGAATGATGGAGTGATTGCTTATCTTTATCGTAAAACTATGGTTAGGCCTGCTTGCTTTATACCATTACCTATACTACACGCATGGCAAGGATTTATGTAACATTTGAAGTCGCTCTCTCTAGAAAACCAGATGTTGATGTTTTTAAATGTTCTTTCGGAAGGAGGAAAGTTCAGTGTCTAACTCTGAACCCAAGAAGTAAGAATTCAAGTAAATTCCACCCTTGTCCTAAGCTCATGTTTGCTTTGAATTGCTCTGTTGTTCCCAAACTGGAACTACCACGACTTCGACTGACTTTAAGCTGTCTCTTTAAAGCCGTAATCTCCCGGAGAACGGGTGAACGCAGTATGCAACATTTCTGTCGAGGGACAATGTCTGCGTGAAACAACTATAGTTCACTATTTACATGGGATATTTAAGCTGAGCTTTAATGGAACGCTAGCCAGTTAAACATTCATGCCCGAATTGACCGGGCCTTCTAATTTCAGATAATAAGCTTCGCACTAAAAATACCACATTCCAAAGAAGTGACAAACAGAAGAAGAAGAGAGAGAGGGGAAAAAAACAGTCGTATCAAAAAGTGCCTTTCACCCTCTCCTGTTGTCAAACTAGAGGGACACTCATCAGTGATTAAGGGGGTGGGAGCATTACCAGTGTTTTTCCGTGCTGCTACGTAAACCCCATGAGAGGTACACAGAGTTGTATAAATCTCGCGAGATAATGAGGAGGATAAGACGTCAGAAGAAGGCTTTTCGAGTGTGAGAAGTCAATCGGAAATTTGATGGGATTTTGTAGTAAAGCCCCCCTCCCCCATTCTCCTCTATACAGCAATCTCGCAATTTGTGATCCGTTTTGTCAATGCCTAGGCCTATCAAAAGGACGGTGATCTCCATGCAGTCTGCGTGGACTGTAGAAACAAATCGCCTTGTGACAAGCTGGAAGATAGGCGTAAAGCTTCTGTACACCCTTGTGACCAGGCACACACAGTACATTCTCCCTCCCCCCTTAACAGAAGGTCGCAGGCAACAACAACAACAACAACAGAAACCCTGGAGGGACATAAGTCCACTGACCAGTCACGTTATCTTGCCAGCAACTTATACTAGACTTGTCAATAATCTTACTAGCCTTTTAATCACCCTTTTTGAAAGAATGATCTTACGTTGAGGTCATTCCTTACAGGGGTACATTCAGGGGTCTTCATAGACATTGCCGTCAACTCAGGTCCAACAACAATCACTGCTGTTACTAACACCAGCACAAAAAAAAAATAACAATTACACTTCCTACACTGAATCTCTTAAAGCGTGTGAACTTGACTCTCTGTCTACCAGGAGCAGTCAGCACTGTGTTAAATTTGCCCAAGACTTTACCCATAATATCCGTGCCCAATCCCTTATTCCACCTACTAGGCAAGAGGTTCATGGGAAAACCCTTCGCAACAGTCACCATTTCTCTTTACTGCCTACCAGAACTAAACGTTTTTATAACAGCCCCATCCAATTTTTTACTAGAATTTTTAACAAATATTTCTGGTGCTTTGGGTTCTGGTACTTTTAAATGTTGTATTGCCTTTGCTTCAAATTGCTTGTTTTGTTTTGTATAATAATTAATTTTTTTTATAATAATTTTTATAATCATTATACTGTTTTTAAAAACAATTTATGTTTTCGTATTTACTACTTTTTGTACCTTTTAAACATTTGTGTAAGAACGCATCCAATTTGGCCTGCGGGCTACGATTTGTGTTTGTTTTAAATAAAATATTAAATATCAAATATAACTAAATAAGATTCTTAACTGTCTAGTTACAGGCCAAACTCAATAATAATCTTAACCCTTCAATCACCTTTCCGAAGGAATGATCTTATAACTAAGTTACCGGCGTAATTAGTTAGTAATCTCAACCTGCCATTCACCGTAACTAACTATTACTTAAGACTTGCCATCAGTAAACTAAAAAAAGTCAATGACCTTAACTTGTCAATAATAGACAATACTCCTTCAGTCAGCGGTGATCTTAACTTGCTAGTAACCTTTACTTGTTTTTCGAGAAAGCAATCATAATTGCTTATCAAGAGACATGATACAAGGTCGATCCAAATGAGATCCCTCTCAATCAGCTCTTTAAATGCATCGCTCTTTATCACCTCATCGCTGCCTAAAACCTTGCTGTATAATGTTTAACAATAGTGGGCGTCTCATGCATCGAACTTCAACTGGCAATCGCAAAATTGCAACTGTTAATATTCAGTGAGACTGCATCTTTTCCGTAAAATATAAAAAAGATCACAACCATTTTAGGAACGCCGAGCAAACAGTGTCCATTTCACACGGGGATCCATTCCAAATGTTTATTTGGATGGTTTGTGTCTCAAAAACATGGTGGATTTACAGAGGGAAGAGGTCGCTTTGCTAAAAAGGAAACATGATGACGAGGTTACTGACACATATTTTTTAAGGGGAGGACATTAGGTTTTGTTGAATTAAAGGTAGGGTCATTGATTTGTTTTTGTTCACGTACTGATAAAAAAAAAATTATATTCAAATAAAACAATGATTGCCTAAAATAAAAGTCGTAATATAATAATATGTGAAAGTTTCAGCTGAAAACAGCAACAATCTGTCACGGTAGTTTCACACGAACGTCGAATCCATCCACGTTTAGCGAGGTGACAAGCGGGTACCAATCGCATCTCTAGCCGCAGCATTCGCAAACGGACACCAAATTCTCAGAAATCTGAGAAACGATTCATGTATGAGTCGTTTCTCAGATTAATTTTTAATTTTTAATTTATTATTATTATTTTGTTGTTGAGGGGGGAAGAGGTAAATTATTCAAACCTTCGAAGGGAATCCTTTCTCAAAACATTTTATACTATTTATAAGCTGCAGTGCTTCTCACCAAGCAAGTTTTTTTATGGTCTTTATGTTTTGGAGTATTTACCAGTATTTGCCTTTAAACTGGTGTTGTGTGACTGTTGTTGTTATGGGATAGGCACTCAGACACAGCTAATTGCCACGGTATCCAGTCTCAAAAGATGAGTGGATGTCAGCAAAATATGTTTTGTGCAAGTCTTAATTTAACAAGGACAAACAAAATCATCTCCCTTATTTTCCTCTGTTATGTCACCCAAAGGAGCTTATCACAAAGCTCCCCCGCGATGAATGTTTGTTGTTTGACTGATATTCAAACCTCATCCCGAATTCCACCCTCGAGGTTTTTTTCCCCCTTCGTCTCCAAACCTCGAGTTAATCTTCCCGACTGTAACCGCGCGTTCATTTACCTTGGGATGGTGAAAATTTAAATTCGATTTATGGCTTTTCTTCTTGTAAATCAAAATTAAATCTTCCTAAGAAACAAAAAAACAAAAACACGTGAAACTGCCTCACACAGAAAATAATAATGACAGCACTTTATGGATACACGTGAAATCCCATCTTTTAAAATTAAACTTCGTAACTTCCATCAAGGAACAGAGCGTATGGAAGAGAATGACACGACAGTTTGCTTTTATGACTTGTTTTCTCTCCAATAAACCAACTTTAAAATTGTCACATTCACTCGAAATGGATTAACAAAACTGACACGTTTTCTTTGTGTACGTGTCAGGTACAAATTTGCGTAGATGATCATTGGAGAGAATTCGGGTTGCATTTGTAGGCATTTAGTTCTGGGGGGAAATCGGTGCTAGGCGCCAGCATTGTGGCGTTTGTTCGTTTCTCTTAACCACGAGCAAATAATCATCCATCATGCTACGGGTACAATGTTTGCATCAAAGCATCCATGATCTTCACACACTCGAGTGTAGAAAGCACAAGTGATAAACGGGGTGGGGGTGGGGGTAATCTTCATCTCGTGTGGTAGGAGAGGCTTGCAGAGGTGGTGGTCAACCTGTTTCTCCTTGCCACTCACTGGCTTGGTATTCTTTACAATTTTGTCAATTTGTACATACTTTTTTTTCCTCTCAGTCAGTTATATTTTATGGAATATAAGCTTATGTACGGCTTATAGTCATTTTGCCAAAGTAAAGTGTAAACACTAAATAAAATAAAGTAAATATCATACATGGCAACATGTGACGGGATGACTATCTGGGAGTTTTCAGTGGAAAACATTTGTGTTGACCACTGTTGGATACCCAAATCGTTTATAAATGCATCTTATCCTGATAGCAACTATGTTAGCAATGGTATGGTAATGCGTCTGACTTGTGAATATTAGCAGCAGTCGGTGATCGGACGGACTCTGGCTCCATTCGGCTAACGCTGTCCAATCCTGAGCCGGTAATTTCGTGAGCCCAATAATCCTTACACATTCCCCCTATAGCCTGTTGATGTGACAGCCCCCACCCCACCCCTTTTTTCACGAAATAATCCCACGCGATGCTAGCGCTGATCGCTTTTATGCCCCAACAAAAGGGTTACTCCCAGACCATGGAAAGTGCTGCTCGGACTCCTATTATACAGTATATCAACTCGTTAGTACGATCATTGTCAATTTGGAATTGCAACCATCCTCGGAAGTCTGTGTGCTAATCACACGCGGGAGCCGTTTGGCAGTGTGTTTAGATGCATTGGAGGCCTTCGAACTTCGAGCTGTCAATGTGTAGCCGTGGAGAGTTTTTTCTCTCTTCATAATTCATGAATGCATAATCTATTATTTTTATGCAACCCAATCGATGCGTATATAAATTACTTACAAAGGAAAATCTCCAGGTCAAGTGTCACGTCAGAGCCGAACAAGTTTCGTAATATTATTATAAAAACAAGTTATACAGGAACCTTCTCGTTTGAAATAAGATGTTATGGAAATGAAACACAACACAACACCCACAGATGAGTCCCTGTGGTTTGATTTGAGGGATTGTAGGTCACGTGGCATTTATTGCCGGTATTCAAACCATTTCTTTGCCTGTGTCATACACCATGCATTGATACTATTCACAAACTGTGTTCAATCTTGTATGTTTGTATTTATTTATATATATTTTTGGCGTGCCAAGCATAATACAAAGCAGTACACAACGACCTCGCAGTGGATGCCAGAATACTATCGTGTACATTTTGTTTATTCTTTAGCCCATAGTTCCATTTTCAAATCAAAATGACAAGCATATATACATTCGAGTGTTGTTTAAAGTAAGACATTAACTTGTTTGTATTTAAGATGGACAGAGTATTTTGGTTCATTGAACGATGGATTGTTCCATTTCCACTTGGCTTCTCCTCGATGAATGGAATATTCCACATTTCAGCTCGTGAAAATGTTTCCACCATTGTACTCATAAACATTCATTATTTATATAATACACTTCCATGACTGATGAAGAGTAGTGCTGATCCCGTAATGCATGTTGCCATGACACTCTTCCTGTGCATACACGATTGAGTATCGTGTTCACATCGTTTATGTTACCGTCATTAGTTATGTCATTAGTTACGTCATTAGTTACGAGCATGATTTAGTGAAATTATATGTAACAATTTGGACCGTTTTGGCAATGGCATCGTTAAAAAAAAAGAACAATATGACTCTGTCATCTTGGGGGAAAATTTTGATTGAGAAAAAATATATAAATAAAAACGAAACAAACAAAATGTAGTTCGGGGTTAGTCAGTTTAATGTACGTCTCATATTCTAAAATCTAGACTCCGTACGTCACAGAAAACTAAAGTGTTTCTTTTTGAAGACAATCATGGACACTGTTGGTTTTGGAAGACAACTTAGTCCATTGGGAAAACAATTATTCTTCTATAATTATGTTGGGAATGACAATGAGAGCTAGACAAGTTCTGTATGTATTGTATTTGCAGTCTTGACAATTATGTACTAATTGGTTGATCTAGATTATGTGTTTTGCTGTCAACTTTATACCGACAGAGGGGGCTTTTTTTCTTTTCACATGAAAGAAGTCTTCTTATGAACAATTAAATGTTTCACTGTTTGATATTTCACAGTTGACATTTTTCTTGGAGTAAATGTTTCTGTTTTAAATGAAAAGAATACCTTTGTTTTTGGAATCGCTAGATTTGTTTTAATTCTATATAAATAAATGTAGATACGTACAATAAAACTTCTCTGTGAAACTTCACTTTAAAAAGTGGTGGCGATTTAGAGATTTCGCCGAAAACCTGGATCGGTTATGTCCATGCAGGAAGAATAATCCGCAATTGGAATGCACAATCTGAGAAGCGTTTCATGCATGAATCGTTTCTCAGATTGACATTTGTTGAATCCCTTTCTCTAAAACCACATTCTTTAAGTGGGAACCGTTTCTCAAAGTGTTAACTATTATCAACAGTTGCGGTACTTCTTACCAAGCAATGTTTATATGGTTATTTTATTTTTTAGTAATTACTAAAAGCATACCCCTCCCTTTAAATATCACTTCTACTGCGACGCTCGACAGAGGTATGGCGTACTCACCGCTGGTCTCTCGATGTGAAAATATTTCATTCTAATTAGTTCTACTTTCTTCTTTTTTTAAATTTTCGCTCAACAACTACCCGAACACCTTTCAATTATCTATATATTAAGTTTGCATTTTGTTACCATCTAAAAAGTAAAAAGCTGTACAGGCAAGACGGACTTTGCCGGTGTCGCTATTACACGCGTCATCTTTACCTCATTGTGTCATAGCCTTACAAAATAAAAACAGTCCGTCTTCCTGTTTTGTTGTTTTTGTTTTTCAGGCTTGACTGATTCAAGATAAGGATTTTCCACTTGATCGGGACATCATACTAGAGGAAAGAGTTAGGTAAGCCGAAATGTCAAATGACATGTTCTTCATTTAAAGGGTGTGCTCAACAAAGGTTGAAACAATAAATATTTATGTATTTGCAAAAAAAAAATAAAGAAAAATAAAATAAAATAGGGCCTTTATTGTAATCGCCATCGTGGAAAAAAACACATTATTTTCCCGGAAATGCTCTCTTTTTTTGCAAAATTTGTATTACACCGAAACATATCGATGTTTGAAAACAGTGAAGTTCTTTCCCCCACTAAAGTCTTCCGACTCCGACTTCAATTTTTTTCCGGGTATTTTGCGTTCACATTGAGTTTAATACAAGTGCGTTTACTGGTCGTTGACAAAAAAACAAATGCTGTTCCATGTGCAGTCCTTTTTTTGTTTGCATTTCAAATTGTTTTAGCTGAAGCATTTTCAAAATGAAATGACGCGCGAAGACTTATTTAGTATTCAAAGCAAAATCATCAGCATGGTCCGCCATGGGGGGAAAAGGGTGTTATTTAAAAGAATACTATTTTGAACAGCAAACTTGCGTAGACACTAAATCAAGCACCGCACTACCTGACTAGTGGCCAGATAAAATGCATTTCCGATTATCGTGAGAACACTTTTGTGTGTGCAGATATTATTGTCACCACCACCTCCACAGCGAGCAAATAAACGTGTGATAAATTTAATTTAGGCAAACACAATTAATAAAATTCCAATAAATTTATCTCGAAGATTTGCACAAAGTTCACCAATTGCTGAAGAGGTGTTCATTTAGGATTGGTTGCAAAGAGTCAAAAAGATTGATTCAGCAACGTGCCTTTTTGGTTAGATTCGATTAGATCAAGTAGACCTTTAGGGTTTGGACTGAGTAATCTTATTGCTACGGTGAGGGCCATCTCGCCATCAGGCTCGGTCGCCGTAGTGTTGACGTTAAAGACAGAGTCAACTTTTACAACCACACACACCCCAAAGTGACGAAGAGGAAAAGGGTGTTTTTGTTTGAGTGACGTAAATATTAATAATCCGAGATCGAAGGAAGGGCCTTGCCCATAAAATGCCGTTGTTCTTATGGACAGTGTAGAGAGAAATATGATCATAAAGGGTTTAATGATCGGTAGATTCGGTTTAAAGCGGACCTTGACAAAAAAGGGTAACTTTTACTGGGAGCTTTGCATATTTTGGGACCGTCTACAATGTCAGGGTACATCCATTGATGTACCTCTTTACAGGCAACAACACAATAAATTTCTGCCATAAATAATTAAATTTAAATTGTAAATCCCGTACACATCCTTTAACGCTTTTATGGGTTAAGACTATAGTATGTAATGCATCAATGGATTTTCACAGAAATTGTCATTGAAAAATAACAGCTATATAGTCCGTATCAACAAGGTTGAACTTTCTATCTGTTTTTTGACTGGGTACATTTTGTATGATATAATTAGCTACCTGCATTTGCAATTGAAAAATATCTAAACCGAAAAATTACTATAAATCTAAATTACTTCCTATCACGTTCTATATATAAATTATGAGCTTCCAGAACTAAGTAAATTCTTGATGCCCAACTCATTAATGCGATCCGTTAAAAATAAAACAAAATAAAATACATTAATAAGTAAATAAATAAATAAATAAATAAATAGTTGAAAAACGGGCAGTAACTGGTTGCGTCGAACAACGAATCTGATAGTTAGATTGCAGGCAGGAGCGCCTCGTCTTGATACAAATCTCAATAATAATTAGCTCAGAATACATTACAATGTTCTTGTGATATAACTCGTCCACTTGTGATGTTCTGCCGGTTCGGGCGTATCTCATCCGATTTCAACTTAGCGACGGTTTGAACTATCGCCTGCGTGGATTACATTGTAACATCGCACGTTGCTTAGCAATCAAGCTCGACTTATTAGATTGGTCATCAAGACAGACCTTAGAACCTTTCCACTTTCAGACAGGCTGCACTTGCTGGCAACGTCTTCCATTTTCTGTTCTCAAGAGTTTTATCGGTTTCTAATTCTGAATATCTTTTTAAAGATTTATGTTGAATGTCATAACACCTCGTCTGTCTTATGCGTAGTGTTCTACCAACAGATGACCATAAATTAAGCCGCTTAATTGGAACAGCTTTGTGTGAGTCCAAAGGACAAACACCTTAATGTCTAGTTATTAATGTTATTCTTTCTTCTCCCCGAGCCCCGTTGACACCACGTGGGGAAAGCCGTACGGTTGAAAGTGGTGTTTATTGAAAGAGAGAAATCAAACAACATTATCAAATCTGATCACAGGGCAGAACACAATGGTCCACGACATGTTCGTATAGAACTCATCCGGGAAATAGACGTCTGCTTGACACGTCGTCAGCAGACCCCGCATTAGGTGGACACTCACTTTAAGAATGGATCCGAAGAGTTGGGGGTTAGCAACACGTCAAGAGGGTGGCACGAATCCGAGTTGAGGACTATGGTGGGAAAAAGGTCAACAACCGGCACAGTATCAAACATAGGGGGCGATTATTAAAGAAGCTTTCTATCTATAGAGTTGCAACGCGGAGTGAGCAACAGCAACCACTATATTTTAATAATGACAACAATAGCACCACCACCAACGACACCAACAAAACATAACAATATTTGAAGAGTGTGGGCCTATTAAATATTTGAATTTTATTAATAACATGCATTTCTGTGGATCTAATAGTCGACCTATAGTGGAGTAATAGCCGATCTATATCCAAAATGTACGTAAGGAGTTAAGACTGGCAACATTACGCATCTGTTCCTTTTTGGGGGGAGTGGAGCAGGGTGGTGATAACATTCACCTATCAGATGATCACGGTTATAGTTCTTAAGATCTCGAAGAGTTCATCGGATATCAGCGGGCGCAGAATTATTTTAATGTGATTTTCGCCTCAAACGATTTCCCCGCTCTTCGTCACAAAAATACAAAACAAGAATGATAGTTCCCCGTGGCCCAGCCACCTTCGTGGGTCTATATAAGTTATATAGACCCACGCCGCATAGACGGTTCAGGGGGAAAAGGTTACCGATACATATCATTTTTCGGTAACAGGATAGCGATATTTTTCGGCGTCACGTCCTATCACAGCGAACAGGTGATATCATTGAAACGTACAACAAATTCTCCGAAGACGAATTACAAATTAAATTTACAATATTGAAACCACCACGATTTTGACTTCTTTTTTTTCTACAAAAGTTACAACTGATATCTTTATTTTAGTGTTAACGTCATGTTTTCAAAGGACAGTGAACAAGACCTTGCCGTCGTTTTCAAACCTACTCAGCATATTGGCCCCGCTTTACGTAAATATGAAATTCAGATCAATGTTTCCATCGCCGGCATAAGATTGTTTTCCTCGAGTATACATTGTATAGTGCACTGGACTTGTTGCGTATAGACAAGATTCCTGTTTTGACAGCCTGTCCGAACTCAGCCAAGACGTATGTTTTCACTCGATAGGTATGCCCAAATGATTACAGACAGTTTGATCGGTATGTGCTTGAGTAAAATCTAGCCAAATACCATGGTGCAAACGGAACGCTGTGTTTTTTCAAATGGATATTGGCTTACGCATGTGTTGTTTTTATCAACACAAAGTTTGTGTTGATAATACTCGGTTAAAAAACGGAGAGCAGCTCCGCATCATGCACATCATATAGGTGCGTCTAATCGTGTGAAACAGGTGGAAGACCAAGTTCACACCCAAACTCATGTCTTCCTGTGAAAAGCAAAGGTCATGGGTGAGCCTGGTATGTCAAATAACAGTGCCAATAACTAAGCAATTTAGTACAGTTTGGACTTGTACTAAAGCAAAGGTAAGATTAAAGAAATCATGAAAAAGATAAAGACCCTCTTCATGAAGACACGGCAACAGATGGGCAAAGAGACTAGCCGAATGGCAACTCAGAAAAGGTGATGGAGAGACGAAATCCAAACCAACAAAGAACATAACAATTTTGGCCAGATTAGCAAGAAGAAGAAGAGAATGTAAATTGCCTGAGGAGGGCTTCATCCAAAAATAAACGAACACAGCCTGATGATGAATACAGTAAGAATCCAAATACACAATTGAGGTTTAATATCGTGTGGATAGAAGTCAACATATACACATTTTAAAGTTACACGGTAACATTGCCGATGATAATAAACGTAGGTCTTAGGACAGCCGAAAGGATATGGTTGAATGTGCGGGTGAAGAGATGGCATTACAAATTTTGTTCAGGATGACCCCATAACGAGACCTATAGGGTTGCAACACCAAAGGTGACCATACCAGTGACAAATCCTCTGCAAAATAACCGTACATTTTATTCTGTACGTATTATTATGCGATGTAAACCTATGTAGCAAGGAAACACGCTCGGTCCAAGGTTGGGGGGGGGGGTGGGGAGTTAGAGGCCGGGGGCGGGGCCACCATAGTGAAATGACACGAAATTACACCGGTTGCTTATCCAGTCAATGGAGTGTTGTGTCAGTGTTGAGTAAATAAGCCACTTAAAAAAAAACTCAAAAGTATTAAAGTTTATTTACAATATTAAAGGGCCATCGCACCAATTATGCAAATTATAAGCAGTCTTAGTTATATGATCCCTAGATGTCCCCTTAAACTGCGCATGACAACACCCCGCCGCCACGCCCCCCGTGTAGGGAAATAACCCCGGGTCAGTCTTTACTGAATGTCGTGTCAAGCTGATTCGAAATTAATTAAGGGGGCGTGGTCCAGATTCTCCGCTATTTCTGACCGAGATTCGGGACCACAGACGGGTCTGAGTTAACATGAACGTGGCTCCTCCGAGTGTGTGTGTATAGAAGAAGAACCGCATAATCGTCGAATGGTTGCATGTCAACTGCAACGAAATACTCCAGAAATACTCTTGTATCGACCGGGGTCATTGGTCGAGGAGTATTACCCGCGTATTTTGGCTGTGAGGATCAATATCGTGATTTGAACCCCACGCGACCTTGCGAAATGTGATCCTCCCGGTTAGGTATTAGTGTGAGAAGTCAAATGAAACTGGAATTACCGAGTTAAAATGTCGATTTAAATGTTGAATTGGTCACCGACTGGAACGTCTCAATTTTTTTTTAAATAATAATAATAATAATAATAATAAAGTATATATATATATAAAAAATTAGTAGGGGAGATGGCCTTAGCTTTCGATCCAAACCGGACCTTCGTCAGAGGCATAAACAAGAACAAACACAAACATATCAATTTTTAGCAAAAAGAAGAGCAAAGGATTAAGGGAGAGTATCCAGAAAGAAGCGGGAATATTATAGCTAATCAGAGTTGTAAATTTTACAAACAATGGGGTGGCTAAGAACCAATCAGAGTAAAGTTGTCAGTTTGAAAGGGTGGATCACTGGACTATAAAGGTGGTACCGCATTGTAGGCATTTCAATGCGGAAAGCATGAAAGGGTAGGATTAGAGGGCAAGCTGCATAAGATAATGCAACTAATATATATACATATATATATGTTAATAATAATACAAATAAATAACAACATTCGTAAAAAAAAACCTTCAAAAACATATAAAATACTTTAGTAAAAAAATAAAAATAAATAGACGCGCACACAGCGTATATGCAGGTTTTGTTGAGGAGTGTAAGATTTGTTTGTCCAGTTTTAATTTGTCTTTTCGCCTCGAGCCACAGTGAACTTATATCTGTATGTTTGATTGTTTATTTATTAAATCCCTTTAAGTGGCTCGTGTGCTGTTGGCTGTCGTTTGAAAAAAAAAAAAAAAAAT
>CM021533.1:15646911-15657272 GCA_010994315.2 Pisaster ochraceus
AAAACTGATGGGGCAATAGGGCCTACCATTACAATATCAAAACTTCTTTAGAAAGATAGCTAGTTCTCACCGAAACAGAATTATCCGCCTAAAATTGCAAATCCAATCGGACGATTGATTCACAGGTAAACTTAGAACAATCATTAATTTTTGCAATGAATGTTTTTGTCCGTGACGACTTTCGTTTTAGACTTATTAGTTAAAAGGCAGTCGGCAACAACTGTCTGGTGACGTCTCGTGGGTTGTCAATTAGTCTCCACGACTTCACGAACCAACACCCCTTGAAACAACATTAACCACAGCGTCAACTCCCCCTTGTCATTAGGAAAATTCACAGTGAGCACATCCATTGTTCAACCTAATCACGTGAACCAGTGCTTTTTAAGCACGTTCTCTTGCCAGTCTTGCGTCCATATAATACTAAACATTGTATGACTAAATGATGAGATTAAATGAAGCATTCGGTGATGTGCGTGTGTGTATGCGTAGGTAACGCACAGCCAGCCTGGGAAAAATAGGGTGAAGCCAAATGCGCAGGACGACGATGGACGTATATAAAAACGAATGGCCCTTTTCGGCCTGACCGTGACGTAGAACATGAAGACTTTGCAGTCACTTCTCAATCAAGTAAAAATACTTCACTCTGTATAAAACATTTTGGCGGGATTTTGTTATCCCTTTCGATGTCTTTTGAGCGAAGCATGAACATTTTATAGAAAGCAGTCTGTGAGCTAAATAGAGGACCCCTTGTGCAGGGACCTTGGCGTTCATGAGTTTGTTGAAGTATTTAACGCCACCGCTCTGAAGGTTTACCACACGAGCTTGTGGCGTAACTTCCAGCCAGAAAACAATTAGATATCAAGGTTGTCTTTTAGATAGCTTCGTAAAGGTGTTTATTTATGTTTACTCAAACAAAATGCAACTCAGGATCAAAATACGAATAAATCAGTCTAGTTATAAATCCAGCTTCCCAACAACTGAAAGTGAAAAATTCGTGGACCCTATTCATAATGATTCCTTGCTTTTATGAGACCAAATCAGAATTCCAAAGCGGAGCCGCCAAGCTTGCGTCTTATCCACCCATGCTGAGAGTTAATCATTTGTTAACATTATCAAATATCTATTCTCCAGGAACAGTTCACGTGTATGGAGGTCGTGTTCGTACGGCAGTGATCATCTCGGAGCTGACGAGTCAAACCGGATAAACTCTGACTGCAGACACAATCAAAAGGTAAGCGAAGGAACTATATTTTGTCTGATAATTGTGAATCAAACTTCACGGAACTTCGGGATCGAATAAGGTTCATAACAAATGAAGCCACTATGAAAATCGGTTTAGTTTCCCGCCTACTACTCCCAAGATCACGGGAGTAATAGCACTCTACCCTCCGGCCAAAGCACTGGATACGACGCAAGTATACAGTTCATAATCTGTTTGATCGTGTGTAAATAATAACCACAAGAACGAGGATCGATGATAAAGTTTGTAGCCGGTGGATTCAATATTAAAAAACTTAGGTGGAACATGGAAGATACCACCTGACCATAAAGATCAAATAATAGCAAATCGTAGTGTGAAACTGGATTCCGTTGAAGTTATTAAACAGGATAGGTACAAGTGACGAAATAGTCGAAGACATGTCAGTGTTCATGTTTTAGTGTTATCAGCCATACGTGAAATAACAAACCTGTAATAACCTGTGCTTAATTAATCTGTCGTATGAGTCAGGGGGGAAATGGTGAACAGCCATGCCCAAGTTTCAGCATGATGTTAAAAGTGTCCCTATTAATTTTGGTTGTAACGCTCGAAATCAGCTGTTGCGGTTTTTAGTTATTGTTTTATGGTTTTCAGATACAGTTTTCTGGAATATGTATGAATTAATTTCAGAGGGAAATAGTTCACAGAAGAAAAAAAAAGGTTCTACTATGAACTTTATAATCAGTATTAAGCTGTCAGACTAAATAAACACTGACTATTTTTCCCCCATCAATCCTGCATACAACTGCATAAAATTTACCCAGTCAGTTTTTTTACATGAAAACCTTTAAATAACCTAGAGGTTTGCGGTGACACCATGTATTAAATCTCGTTGGTGAGTGTGTGGTTCTGAGAAGGAAAAACAAACCGTAAAGTGTACTCGACGTTTTCAGAAATAAACTCTCTCCGTCATCAAAAGGAAGCCCATCCTCATCTCCTGATGAAGACAATGTTCGAAACGTCGAGTAAACAAACATCCGGTTCTTCTCCGAACCAAACACTCACCCAAGCAATTTGCTCAGTAGGAGGTCCTCGCAAACCTCAACCATATCTACCTCCGTCAAGCAAACCTCCAAATCAATACTGCTGAAGTGGCGTACTTAGTTGGGCAGAGGGGAAATGTTTCGGGAAGTTGTGTTTTTGATGATGGAATTTGGTACACACTCAGTCAGAGTGTGCCATGAAACAAGAAATTTGGCTCTACAAGGCCATCGCAGATTCCAATTTTGAAAAACTATCACTTTAGGATAACAAACAATTTTCTAAACTTTCAAAGTGGCTGTCATTGCTTGTTATTATTCTATACCAAGGACAAATTATGAGGACAACTCCGGTGGCCGTACAGTAAAAAAAAATCCAGCCATTGCTCTGACTGTGTGACAAACCCAATGATTGCATCAGCAAATGGTCATTTCCTAACACCTACCTGTCGTACTAAAATGACAAATGTACTGATTCTGATCATTTAGTAAGCCCTTGAGTGCCTTACGTGTGATGTGGACTCCTTAGTTTTTATTCTTAGAGTCCTATTATGAAAATAGTTGTAACTATTGTAATGTATACCATAAAGGCCTGTTGGCTTCACTTTAACCCGAACATCTGACTTCACACTTCGGGGCTCGTGAATAACGCCAGATACCAGCCAGACCGAGTGTTGCCAGATGTACCCTTTGAAACAGCATTCATTTCACACGGAGACTCGCAGTCACTTCACACGTACAATGTTCACATTACTTATTGACTAAAACAACATTAAATGATGTACAGAACATTGTCCACACGCTGCATACAGCAGACGATCGAAAGGGCAAGTTGACAAACTACATCGCCTCGTAACCTCGACCAATCGTAACACAGATATGGAAAGCTTACGTCACAGCACTTTTATCCAATGCTATAGTTGGGCCCTAAGACCAGTCGAGCTTCACGTGCGATCATTACTGACACATATTAAATTGATAATATTGAGGGCGCTATATACAACTACTTTGCATATTTGATTATCGCATTACAAAATGTCCACATGTGGACATTAAGGCTATTAAGAATTCGTTATTATAGTAAATTCAACACGAGGTAAGAAATTGTCCAAAATGCAAATTATGTTCAATCAATTCCTAACATTTCACATAATGACTAAAATGTTCCGACTCTAGTTGATTTTACAACCCAACAGCTCTAAAGAAACAAGACTATACTCCAAATCCCACATAATTATGTGCACGTTTTGTAACTCAAATAATTTACTTTCCTGATTAGTGTTATTATCAAGGATCACTCATGATGCAGAATTCGAGGTAAACAAAGAATAAGATATTTTTTAAAACCACGTTCCGGGTTATCCTCACTCAGGAATGGGTCTGACCCCTTGGGGATCCGGAGTCGGGATCAAATCTGGTCCGGGAATTTGTATAGTGTAAAGGGCTAGCCCGGGTAAATTATTGATGCAAAATGTAAGATATTTATCTAACCCGAACCGAACTAAAAATGTTATGGTTTTATAAACAAATTCAGCAGAACAACACGAACTAAAAATTGCATCGAAGAGACCCCATAGAAATCCGGTTAAAAACGTTAACGCAGAGATCTCATAATGTAAACCGATTCGTAATCTTAAACAAGCACTTTGGGCTGCACAACCAGAATGCGTAAATCCGAATCCATACCACACAGCAACGCGATACATTAGAAATTCAACTCGTGCCATTTAAAGGGTTTACAGGTTACAAACAAAACACATTTTTATGTACCCAGAATCCCAAATCCCAGGCTTTTGAAATGTTAATAACTGAAGCGAAATCTAATTAGCCACAAATCCCCTAATCCGGAGCGTAATATCAAGGCCTTACCGCACAGGGCAATTTATTCCGGGTAACCTGGAGGCGGCCACCTGCGTGCACTGTATGCACGAGGAACACTTCGTTAGCACGTTACATTTTATTTTTTTCTCGTTGTAACTATCTCCAAGAAAATAATGAGAAAACTGAAATGTTTTTTCTTTTCTTGTTGGGGATTGCCTGAAGAGACATGACCTTAAGGCCAGTGATGGGGTCTGATATTAAATAATTACATACAGACGGATATTAGATAGTTACACAAAGAAGGACAGAAGGCCCGAATACTCATAAAGGGCCTGGGAAACAATCCCTTGTTTGTTTGATTTTGTTGGACTGAGGAGTGCACCGGTCTTTATTGATCGTGGTTTACAAGGAATCAGGCACATCACCATAATCAGAGTCCAAACAGTTTTGGGTGTTTGTTACTGAACGGTGTTGAACTGAGGACTGCACTAGTAAACTGGCTGTTTTGTACATGGAATCAAGCATACCACCATAATCAGAGTCCAACAGTTTGGGTGTTAAGTTGTTGTATGGTGTTGGACTGAGGACTGCACATGGAACCAGGCATACCACCATAATCAGAGTCCAACAGTTTAAGTTGCTGTATGATGTTGAACTGAAGACTGGCCTAGTAAACTTGTTATGCTTTACATGGGATCAGGTGTACCACCATAATCAGAGTCGAACAGCTTGGGTTCTGACTAACCGTTGTGTTGGATTTAGGAAGGGTTTTAGTAAACTACGCAATGAAGTTAGGATTGTACCATGATAACAACCGTGATTGCCACGTCTAAACGAAACGTCCGGACAACTAAACGTTTTACGCTAGGGAAGGTTATTAGGTTGCCTGGATGTCTAAACGTTTAAGGGAAGCTCCGAGGTTGAATTTAGTTTTGTTATTCACTTGTTTTTGCAATAGATAGAGTCCCTTTGAAAATGGGAATTTTTTTTTTGCTTAACAAGTCTCTAGTCTCTCGTTTAGACGTTGTATTTGATACCATTCCAGCGCGAACATTGCCAATTTTGTAAAATTTTGTACAATGTATCGGAAATTTGTTTTTCATTCCTGAGTGCTGATGATATTCAAACAAAACATGTATTGAATGTGACCTTTTGGCTGATGCAAATTTTCGGCATCTTAGTGTAGCTCAAGACCAAAATGCAGCCCACCACTCTTGTGTAACTTCAGACCTAAATGTTACCTCGAACCAAAATGTAATTCCGATCCAGCACCCCGGACTAACAAAATAGGCGTCACGTACCTAAATCACATTGTAACTGCAAGGGTCGCCCACAACGTAGGAACCGAAGTCTCCTGTGTTTACCGAAACTCAAACAAGAACAGCGCAGCGTCCCATAACTGCATTTTGTTAATTGCTGCGATACCCAAATTAGTCCTGCTGTTATCTGAATCGATAATCGGGTATTAATTACACTCAGGTTATCAGTTGACACCATAAGCGCAGTCTTTAAAAAAAATGCTATAATGAATTATTCGCTTCTTGTGACTTAATATCTGTCATTATGGATTTCATGTCAGTGTATTTGACCAGCTTGGATTTATGATGGATGTAGTGATATACCCGAACATGTCGCTCTAATACGAATGTCTTGGTTGCTTCGATCTGTCAGACATCTTTTTTTTTTCTTTTCTTTTTTGCGGTACCGTTTTCTCAATATTGAGAGTGGTGTAGTTCTATTTTTAAAATGTCTTATAAATATTATTCCATTGTAATGGCTGAACCATAGACTGCCTAATATGATTGTTTGCTCCTTATTTTATATTTGATGCCTTTCTTCACTGAAAGGATTACATTTATTTGACCTTGGTGTGTGCTTTAGAGACCATAGTCCTGTGGGATTACAAGAAGTATAGTAAATACGTCATCAAAGTTATTACTAAGGGGGGTATATGACTAGTAACAACCGCACAAACACAAATGGGTTAAGTTTTTATTTCTCTCGAAGATCTATTTTTATTTTTATTTTTTTCTCCTATCTATAAAAGCAATAAATTTCACTTAAAACAATTTGCTATTTTCGTTGGCATGGTTCTCTTCTTTCTGGAAAGAGTAAATCAAAACAGTATGTTACATAGGCTAGTAATCTTCCCTGACGTCTTATTGTCAACATCAATGAGCGAACTCTGAGTTCAGACTTTGTACGAACCTTTCGTGAAAACCAACATAAAACAGAATATATGACTATAAAGAAAAAAATACAAGTGATTTTTTTTTTAATCAAAGAATACGAAATAAGACCTGACAAGAAATGTAAAGAGCACGCACAATTAAGCGTTATTAATGAGAAAGCTACCTACTGCTTTATTGATTGAAGATTTATTCTTTACAAAAAAGTCTGAAAGACTGAGTCACCGCAATTATATTGAAGTGAAATCTCTCTGCAATTATGTTTTTTATCCTACGGCAAATAAAGCTAAACCATCGCTAAGTTTGTTACCGTAACACAGTGGTGGGGGTGGACACGCCCCCTCTAAATTGTGTCCTTTCAGACTCTTTCAGTACTAATCTACAATCAATAAGATAGCTGGTAGTTTTCTCATTAATAACGTTTATTTTTGCACCCCCGTTTTTGAAACAGAAAAAATACCTTCGTAAAATGTCATTATTCTTTTCTAAGCTCATGTGATAGGCCTATTTGTAAATTCATTTGTTTTTTATTTGTTTATTTATTTATTAATTTTTGCACGCAGACAACGTAGAGTTTTTACACTCATGTCAGATTGTCTTATTAAACAAAATTAATAGTAAACGGCATAAAGACAGCGCTGAAAATGGGGTTGTTTATCAGAAATGCAAACGCAAGTCACAGTTTTAATTGGCAAGAAACGCCCGGCTAGAGAAAAAATAATAAATAAAAATGGTGCACCTCTTGTGCCCCAAGAAATTTTAGAATAGTTGCGGTGCAGCTATAATGGGATACCAAGACTATGCGTCTGTGCTTGCGAAACAAATACTAATCATTTAAAAAAATAATAATAATAAATAAACAACAACAACAACAACAAGTTGCTGCAAGATGATTATAATTAAAATTGGGGCTTATAACAAACGTCGAATCACGCATTAACTTTCCCAAAACAAAGGTCTCCGCATTGAGGAGGCATCTTGATGACGACCAATGCACGGAGCCTATGATAGGGGACTGTCACTTCAGCAGTCTCTTTTAATCAATTAGATACACATCGATCTCGCTCATCATTTGATATGTTTGTCAGAGAAACATTTTGTCCGACATCGATTACACGTCAATAGTACACCTCTGTTTGTCCCAGCGTGTTGGAGACTGACTTAAGATTCTCGCTTAAAAATATCAACGACCTTGTCCTGCAGGGCTGTGTCCAAAGAGTTTCCTTGTTGCCGAACACATTTCTTCAGGGAAGGCTGGCATTGAGTTTCATTGTGAGTACAACATCTGTTGCACTCGGTTTTCGGCCTTGGTGTCCTTTTAAAGTCCCAGAAGACTTTAGGATTTTACAAAGAAAGTACTGCCCTTTGCAGAAACAAAACGGCCTTGGCCCATTAAAAATGAGTCACTGTAAGATTGACTCGGCAAAAAAATTCGTACACAATGTGTATCAAACAGAAGGATAAAGCCAAGACTTTTTGGATCTTTATCTCGGGTACACCAATTGAATTGTTAACGGCACACACGGAGCTAAAACCATGGGTTTCGAACTGGCCGCCCGTCACAAGACGAGCTCGTGGTGAAGATTTCTGCTCCAGTGGGCTAAAGGCTGTGTTTTCAAGTCTCACCAAAAGTGACTTGCTTAAAAGCACTGAATAAACAGTCCTTTTTCACACACATCAGTGTACGGAAAGAGTAATATTTTCACTGAACTCACACTCTTTCATTAAAGGGAAGGTATACGTTTGGTTGTCACTCTTAAAATTAATTGCAATAAAAACTTACTTAGTTAGAAGTACAGTAAGTAGCCTTCGATAATATGAAGCATTTTGAAAAAAATCATCTCACTTCGAGGTAATGTGGTTTATGGACAAAGATATCAGTTGTTATACCCCTAAACTTGAATCTGAGAAATGCTATACTGTTAGATACGTTTCTCATATTGTGTATTCCAAGTACGGATATTCTTCCTGCATGGACATGACCGCTCAGAAACGCTACCACCTTTCGAAATGAAATTTTCACAGATTAGTTGTATTTATATATATATACAGTTGTATAGGAATAAAACAACAAAACGGTTCAAAAAACCAAAGGTATACTTTGCTTTTAAAATTGAGCTATCGCAACTTTTGAATAAAGGTATTCCGCAAAGCGTGAAATTACTTTCGTAGAAAATCCTTTCAAAACATTTGAGCAGAACACGCGATTATTTTATTAACGAGGAATTATTATTCTTCGCACAGCCGACAATTGATTAAGGGTTTGTTTACCAAGAGGTGGTAACTCCACCCCCGTTTTTCTCCGCTTGTTCCCCCTCCTCCTTCACTTTGGAATGTTGGGGTTGGGGTTGTAGCAACATTCTTGGCAATCACATTATGTTTCACATTTTGAAATAGAATACCCATTAAATTGTATTATGGATTTACCCCCCAACAAATAAGTCATGAGTTACGGATATTTTGTATTTGAATGGACTTCCACGTGTTCGGACTACTCACGGCTAGTCCTTCCGACCCGACAGACACGGAGCGATCGCTCGCTAAATAGCCCGCCGTGTAATCAGATATTCACCGGCCTAAATACAGCAGTGGGGTTTACCACTTAGTTGATTTAGAAGCCCCGGGTATTTATAGCCGTGCAGAGCCAGATTCGCACACCGCGGGAACAAATTTCAGTAAGCATTCCTCAGCAGGGCATTTTGTGAAGGAATTAGGGCCTGGATTGGGCAATCCAGAGAGGATTCGACCTAATTCTGTCTGCAAACATTTGACGGCGGCACGCTCGGGTCTTGTAGACAGATGGCGAGGTAGATGATGAAGCGAATCACAAAATGATGACGAAACCATCGGTATTGGCTAATTAATTGATAAGGAATGACAGCGCAAGTGTTTCCCTCTCGGCCAGCCGAGAGAAACAAGCACAGCCTCAAAGATTCGATTTGCGGGTCAGCAAATTCGCTTGGATTTCGCCAAACAAAAGTATTCTAATTCGTTCTTCCCCTAGTGCAGATTCGATGCCTGTTTAATCAGGATTTATGTGTGAAGATAGCCTTGTAATTGGAAACACAGCCCCCCTACATCAGAAAGGAATGATTACTTTTGCGGTACTCAGGATGAATCCTCGTAGACTGAAATATGCAATTACGTTGAGGTTTTGTGTTTGTTTGTTTGTTTGTTTGCTTGCTTTAGTGGTTTGTGTTGTTGCTGTTGTTGTCGTCGTCGTCGTTAATGTTTTCAATAATGCTGTTTATGCTGTTGCTGTTGCTGTTGCTGCTGCCGCTGTTTGTTGTTTGATGTTGTTGTTGCTGTTGTTTTTATTGGTGGTTGTCTGTGTTTGTTTGTTGGGGTGTTGGGGTGTTTGTTTGTTTGTTTGTTTGTTTGTTGGGGTGTTTGTTTGTTTGTTTGTTTGTTTGTTTGTTGGGGTGTTTGTTGGGGTGTTTGTTTGTTTGTTTGTTTGTTTGGGGCGTTCTTTGTTGATGTATACCAACGCAAGTTCGTTAAATTTTTATTCCCCGAATACAGAGCAAAATAAGTAATTAAAGCTTACTCTAGGCCCAATTTCATAGAACTGCTTCAGCAGAAAATATTGCTTAACAATAGTTTGCTATTACAAATACGGGCGCACTATGCACACATCAATGGTGAATAAGAAAAATACTCCTTTTATGTTCGATTTTGAAAATAATTAAATCCTCTTGGCAATCCGATCGACAATTAATTTCAATATCTTTTTTTTTTCACGGGGTGGGGGTGGCAAGTTACACACAGGGGTCTGTAGAGGAGGTTAACATAGCATGACAATTAAAATGTAAATGGCGCTACTTCGTACGTGATATAAATTACGCACATTATAAATAAACTAACAGATTTCCTAGTGACAGGAGGAGGATTGTTCCAAATCATTGGTCTAGCTACACTGAAAGCTTTTTGACCCGGGAACTTCGTATACGCGGGGAACATTCGAGCGAGTCACGGCAAGTGTGGACCGAAGACAACGCGGAGAAGTTTAAAATGAGTTGAATCAGGGTGATCGGTATATCCACATTGACACCCAAAGCCTTTTCGAACCCATAGCTTCGGCTCCAGCTTAGCTCCTGGCTCCAGTTTAGGCCC
>CM021533.1:15666263-15679151 GCA_010994315.2 Pisaster ochraceus
CTTTGAACATGCTGCCCCGACTTTTGACCTGCTGTCCCAACTGTGAACATGCTGCCCCACCTTTGAACATGCCGCCACGACTTTGAACATGATGTGCCACCTTTGAGCATGTTGTTCCTCCTTCCAGCATGCTGTCCAAACTGTGTACTTGCTGTCCATCGACTTAGAACATGCTGCCCAACTGCGAGCATGTTGTCCCGACTTTGAACATGCTGCCCAACTTGTTAACAAGTGTCTGTAGAGCTTATAGAATGTCTTTGCTGTATAGTTGCAGTACAGTAACAACTATCAGTATCGATTGAATGTGCATAACAATGGTAAGATGAAATATTTATTTATTCACAGATTTACACATAACTTGCATGGCACACAGATAGTCATGGTGGGAAACCTTTGTTATGCAGAATGTCATGGTGGAACACTTTTGCTAGAAAAGACATAGCTTTTGAGAAAATGAGTAAACTAATAATGTTGGGTCCGAAAACAGACGTTTGAAAACAAGTGAACACGTACACAAGGGAGCCTTTCATTATTTTCTTGCGTCTCTGGTAGCCAATTGACCTTTAACTTCCACTGGTTTGTTAGTTCATATGTTGGGTTACAAAAAGTGCGGATACTGATCTTTAGCAATATTGTCAATGTTTTCCACGTGCTTTAAAGTCAAGATGTTCCAATCAATGAATCGCGTGCATGCTACTGATTAAACCCTTTTATAATTATATTGCAGAATGTTGATTCTAAATATACGTTTTTGGTTTGTTTTGTTCTGACTTTTGGTTTTCACTATACCTACCAGTTTTTCTCCTTCTGTTGACGATGGCCCTTTATGGATTTGGCTCAAGTTTTTTATCAAAACTCTGCCTACAGGTTTAGTTATTGTCAAAACAAAGGATCCAGTACATGCATGTACATTTTGATTCCATTGTTATATTCACGATGTTGCTTTTGCAGACAACAACCAGACATTTCATTTCTTGTCCGACTTCCTTCTGCGTTCCGTAATTGATTAAGTTAAGGTTTTTTTTGTCAAACACATGAAATGACTTCTTCTGTGCATGTTGTATTTCAGCACAAAAATACCCATGCATAAAAAAACCCCGAAAGGTTGTGAAATCTGTGAGATAGTGTGCTCTGCGCGATCATCGTGTGTGGGTGTACCAACTTGTTAATCATTATCTGCCAACGTGCGACCTTTGTGACGGTGTTAATTTGAATGTCTTTATAAAAGAAAAAAAAATCATTGATTTCCTTTACTTACAGGTTGTTGGGGACAATTTATTTCTAGAAACGGGTTGATTGATTTCCGTTTTCACATATTTAAAGACCGTCCAATGAATCAGAATTCCCACTCTAGTACAATGTTACATGTCGTTTTTTTTTTTTTTTTTTTGGGGGGGGGTTTACATGATGTTGAAGGTGGATTTGTTTGAAAAAGGGAGTAACTCCGTATAAAGCTGTAAGATTTTAAGTTCTCGTCGATTTAAGCGACCCTCTCCTTGACTCTCCCCGATACCTTGGCATAAATGAATGTTAAAGGGTTACGTAAAACGCACGGGTTAAACTCCATACTATGTAGAATTCATGAGCACTGGGGGAGTGGAAGGCTAATCCGCTTTACTGTGGGAATAGTTCACAATGTCAGACAGTACGCCTTGAACGTGGTAGTCAAAAGAGGGAATTATTTCACCAATAAGTAAAGGAATTTTTACATGAGCTAAAAAATGTGATGTGAGGCAATGGGTTAATCCATGGCTCTGATGCCGACAGCCGCGATGTACGCGTATACCACAACACTAGCACGGTTCCTTATTCGTACACGTAGATTGTATTGAAACAAAAAAATGCACCGCTTTATATTGAATACAAAATCAAAACGCGCATAACGATTTGACGGAAATAACTTTATAGACGGGCGCGGTAAGGGTGTGCGCTCGCATGCAGATCTGAAATAATTTCCACTTAAGCCTTCACGCCGGAAAAGTTCTGCCGTTCTCTGGAAGGCAAACTAGAGTTTGCAAGAGAACGCTTTATACGAAACAGGGTGGTATTATCTCGTCGTAGAGGGCCCCAGGTACAATGTGAGAAGCATTGATCTACCTTAAAAAACCCATAGGCCTTTTATTCATGTTGGGCTACTTTGAGGGGTGTGTTTACCCCCCTCAGTTCAGCACCAGATCGAACAGGGAAATTTTTTCCCCAAGGCCCTTCGGAACTCGATTCAATTAGGCGCACTCGCCTGGTATGGATGCTTGAAAGTAAATGTTCTCTCGGAGGGGAAAACGAGCGCCGTGAGCGCTCAAAATCTCTGCTCATCTGAGACCCCAGGACGGGCTCAGAGACAGGCGACCGATGTTGGCTTTTCACCACAGGTGGACACAAAAACAGAAAAAGTTTGTTGGTTTTTTTTTCTGTTCTGATTTTAGTTTGAAAACTACAGTATCTTTATCCTGTGATTTACCTGCCAGTCAGCTTTTCCCCCTTAAATTGAGGTGGCACCCATTTGCAACGTTTAAATTGTTACGCAAAAATCTGTTTAGTAGAACTTTCAATAAGTTGGGACCTCATTTTAACATATTTTGCACGGTTTCCCCCCTTTATTCTCTCTCCTGCCTGTTTTTAATTCTAGCTTGTCTTGATTGCATTTTTTGACGTGTCTGTTTAATTCTGCCAGATTGGTTGGCCATTTTAAGTTAAGCGATTTAAAGGCCTTAATAGTGTAAGAAACACTTGTTTTTTAAAGTGTTTGTAAAAATCCACAACTAAACAATGAACTATTTACAAAATCCCCACTTTTTTACCAGACATGAACAGTAATTGTACAAAATATATTATGAGAAATATTTTGATTCCACAAAATGGCAAACCGCGTTAGTTCACGAAGTAAAAAGGAAAACAACACACTTCGAGGTAATGTGGATCATCAAACCCAACTTTTAAAACAGCTTTCCAATAATTTCATAACAAACACTTTCAATTTCTGTATAGCCCGAAGCGCCCAATCCAAGGCAACATGGCCCTATTAATAATTAGTGGGCATATTAGTAGCTGGGATTCGATTTACAGATCATCATCATATAATAATTCTGATAGATTTAGAAGAAAAAAAAATGCTTCGAACAGCACTGATGTATGACTTCCAAGTTAATCGACTTCATGGTTACGTTCGTTACATGTAGTGTTACAATTATGAAGACTTGTGTGTTTCTGTGGCAGAAAATCATAAAGTTACATTAACTATAATGAATAATCTGTTAAACCACTCGGATACATTTATTTAAACGAACATTAGCATCAATAAATAAGGAAACCAAAGTGTCCCTGTGAGAAAATAAGACATGTCTAACGGCTGCATAAGTAAGAAAGAAAACGGGTTAGAAATTACATACAACGTTATTAATGTAAATTAGGAATAAAATGAGGGCTAAATAATGAACGCTGTGGGACACCGCATACTATTTCAGACGGGGCAGAGGTTGGATTGTTATTGTACAATGAGAACGGTTAGATAAGTATAGATATACAACTAATCAAATGTCACACCATGAAAGAAGCCACGACAATCTAACTTGTCTATCAAAAGGCGGTGATTGATTGTGTTGAAGGCTTTATTATTATTATTATTTTTAGATTATAAATCATTCGGCGTAAAGACACCAAAAAAGCAGCAGTACACTTACAAAAGCACATTAAATCAGTGCCATATGCCAATAATTCAGTAACTGTGACCCAAGGGCCTTAATAATTATTCGAGATAAGTTGTAATAATTATGATGTCCGAAGTACACGCCTTACAAACTATAAGGACCGAATTGAAGGGGGGGGGAAGGGGGACCAAAAAAAACCAAAATACCAATATACGCTCTTTTATTCTCTGAAACTGCTCCTTTAAAACTTTTATTTTATCCACAATACCAAGTGAGCAAAATAGAAAGATATGCCTGCCAGCGTTGTATCCGAGATTGCGCCTCATGGCCACAGCGTAATTGTCGTCTCTTGAGAGTCGAAGAGAACGGTTGTAAAAAGAAAAAACTCTTAGGGAGTCAGGCAGGAAGTTGTCAAGAAATGAGACAATAATATGATGCGATATCTTTCGGCCAAGGTGAAATGATTGCAATGAAAAACAGAAAGGAATTCACCGCGGCTAAGAAATGGGATTAGACCGATGTAGGATCTCATCTTTCGTTTCAACTTTGTTTCTTTTGGGGACCCAATATCTTAATGGATCTGCAGCTGTCAGATCTATACGTGGCCATAGCAATGATATAGCTGGTAAGAAATGTCGTATGATAGCTTGGGGAAGGGCAAGGAAACGGAGAGTTGTTATTGCTGTGTTTGTTTGTTTGCTTGTTTTTAAAACAATGTCAACCAAATAACCTTGGTATGAGATGATGGGATGAGCTAAACTGCATTATGCAGAAATTATTGAAATTAATGTGATTTGGCAAGGTTGCTCTTACCATCTGTATGGGATTACTTTCGTTTCAGCTATTTATTTATTTATGTTTTTGTTTTGCTTAAACAAACCTTGACTTTGGGTTCGGTACAAAAGCGAGTTGTCCAACTGGAAAGTGTTTTTATAAATTGAAAAGATAGCACGGTGTAAATCAAAACACAGCTGTTGTATTTATCAACAGCAATTGTAAGCTTAACAAAACATTGGACTTGATAATGTTGCAAGCAGTTTGAAGTAGGTCAATAAATTTTGCAATGAAACTAAAAATTGGGACAAAACGTCGTTTCACCAAAAATAAAGGGGGGAAATAAACTTAGGAAATCAAATACATTGTACTTTGATCGTCCCTTAAAAAAACACTCAAATTAATACTGGAAAATTACAGAATGATCTTCTTGAACTGAATAGCAACTGTTTCACACAGCAAAATTGGTAGTAATTAAACATGCCCAAATCAGTACCTGAATCTACAGAGGTGCAACCTGTAAAGTTAAGGTATACGACGTAATCAGTTTACAAGGTCAACGTGTTATTTTCGCATAATAACGTTCTTGACGGATACTGTGCAAGTCTCGCGCGTGTTTGAACAATGGGTTCCGTTAAAGCGCGTGAGTTCGTTTCCTTCACGGGAAGTGCTACTAGTATGCGCACGTTTCCATGCACAAAAAGAACAGCTATCGTCCAATGATCTCCCTCATTTTGGCCTCAGTGAGGGCGCTTTTTGAGAGCGTGACGTCATATGTAAGGGATCTATACCCGCGAGACTTGCACGGTCTGTACGAATTGCATGGTCGTCTCTTGCTGAGGACGCACGTTGGTAGAGCTGGTGGTATTGAGCGCTTTGCTGGTGGCATCTCTTGGTCGTACATCAAATGAACGATGACTAAAACGTTCACATTGACTTTTCGTAAACACGACTGAGTAATCTTGCGAATCTGCCCGTATTGTCGACAAATCGAATGTTGTGAAACTATTACTCAATACTTGGCTTTGGAGGGAAAAGGTTTGAATCAGAGACTAGGCCTAGACTCTAAAGTACGATGTACTCGCTCTATCCACGAATCTTCTCGTCCACTATCCTCAGCAGCTGCAGTTTATCTAGCTCTGCATCACATTGTACCGATTGTTGGACGGGTAAAGTGTACAATCTGATTTATTTCGGCCAAATAAAAAATATAAAAATAAAAATCTGTCATGCTTTCGATTCAGTATCAGTTTGGATAAGACACTCTTTTTTGTATTCAAACTTTCAATATACATTTTGTCTCTATTCTGTGCCCACGGCAAAAGCTGCATTTTTCTCTCCATATAGTTGCGGGAAATATTCAGGATGAAAGCATTTAAGTGTTACCCTCGCATGCTCTGCAACAAATCATGTCCTCTCGACAGTTTAGAATCCATTTGTCAAATAAATTCCCTTCAAATTCACGAGGTCGCAAATATCATTCAATTTAGTGAAAAGCCAGCAGCAGGAGGCTGGTCAACCAATCCATTTTATCAATTGTAAAGAGGTAGTAAAAACTCAACTTATGAAGAATTGTAAACATGTATAGTCCTGAATACAAATGAATGACATAGAAATGGACCCGAGAAGCAGAAGATCGTGTGTGAAGAAAAAAAACAAAGACAACAAATACAATAAGAGCTTAAAATGAAACCATATTTTGATTGAAATTATGAGAAATGAGTGAACTTTATTGTGTTTTAATGGAACTTAATTATGCCGTAATTGACCTTTGTGGAGTCAAACAATTTGGTTCTACAAAATTGCGGGCCGCGTTACATCACGCATTAGAAGGAAAACCGCTCATTTGTTGAGGCATATTTGTGTGGATCATTACAATTCTACTTTGAAATGATCTTTCCAGCCATATTCATTTTATAACAGACGCTTTTTATAGCCCAAAATGCCCAATCCAAGGCAACGTGTCCCTTTAATTGGTTGTATCCAACGTACTGCGTATCTCTGTTCTTCCGTGGAGCAAGTAAAAGCGTTGGGGAAGAGTTTGTTTCCAAGCTTAAGAAAGTTTACAGAGAAATTCCTCAATCTATATTCTGAGGTACCTTCACCGATATGCAAGATGACTAAGTAAATGTCAAGGTGTTGGGATCTCGCGAGAAGAGGTGATGCCGTTGGCTATTTCATGTCTCACTCTCAATATTGCCTGATCATTTTTTGCTTCATAAAATTTTACGCTCATAAAAGTATCTTTTGGGCATGATAACAAAAGCTTAGTCTGGCAAGGCTTGCGGTAACACCTTGTGTACGTACAATCTTTCGCACAAGATGTGGTGGTTCTGAGAATATTACTCAATCGACGTTTCGATAAAGATATTTTGACCGTCTTCAGGAGAAGAACCTCATACGAGAGATGTGTCTACATGTCGTTACCGCAAACACCATGCAATGTTTTAAAGCCCACCTATAACAAGACAACACGTTTTGTCAAATTCAACACAAAATAGCGCGGCGACAAACGTTGGTGTTTCCTTCGCCCTTTTAATAGACTGCTGATGTGCAAAACAAGCTAATCCCACCATACTAATAACCAGCTGCAGTGCTTATCCCCAAACTAAAAAGAAATGAGGGAAAAAAATCAATTCAAAAGTCTACTCAACGTTATTACAGAAAACACATTATCTTCACTCTTCCTCGTGTTGAACCAAACATTTTCACCTTCAGAATTAAGTACTAAGAGCTCCACTATTTACTAACTTTTTTTTCGGCCGATCTCCTTATATTGCATGCATTCTAAGATGAGAAAACTAAAATAGCCGTAACGGCGCAGCTCCGTTGAATCAACAACCGCATGCCCAAGATGGACGAACCCGACCGCTTTGCATATTTACTTCTGAGTTTTAGACTAGCGGCGGGGCCTGTCATTTCTGAGTTTGTTTTGTCCTTTTGTTTCCTCTTTTTTTTCCCCCATTCTTTTTTTTATACTTGGGGTCCGCGGCGCGTGTGTAGACTGTTAACTAAGCACATTTTAAACGCAATTCGTACCTCGAACAGACTTGTAGCTCATTTCCCTCAGTTGGTGGGGGTAGATGGATGTCCACGTCTAGGCAGTTGGGAATCAATTCCATTCATGAGTATATTATATAGGGCACAATTGGCAACATAGGCAACATTTTAAAGATTGCACTCTGTAACTAACTCGTCTCTGTCGTTACTTCATATGGATAGCATTCGTAAATGGATAATTGGAAGTGAAGTATTACTCATCTGCGCGGATTGAACAAAATGGACGAATTTGGGTTTGGGTAGTCAATCAAAAAAATAATAGAAAAGGCAGTGGTTTTCAGAAAAGTGTATTCATTCTCATTCTCTAGTTTTTTTTATAAACCCACCACACTACGAAATTAACAAGTTTCCCCGAATTCGGTGGTCAAGCTGTTTTTGTTATTGATGTTGTTGCTGTTGCTGTTGTTGTTTGTTGTTTGTTGTTTGTTGTTGTTTTTGTTGCTGTTGTTTTGGTCTTTTGGGGAATTTCGCGCATACTCATTGGACTTGTGTCGATCACGGTAATCAAAATAAGGTACCGTAATAAGTGTGGTCCTCAAATGCTCCAAGTTCCATTAATATTAATTTCAGGCGCCAACATTTTCATGGAGAATTGGTATTTGTATACTTTATATGAACTTATGAGTGAGCTTTCACTTTCGGATTGGAACCAGTCAACTTGTTTATTCGATGACAAACAAGCCTATACTGTTGGTAATCTTTTTTTCTTTCTTTTTTCTTTTCAATGTTTTGCTTTCGCCATATCGTGCTTAATAGAAGTAAATGATGAGGAGGCTGTAAAAGTGTACAGTGTTCCGATTGAGGCATTACACAAACAATTTTTAAAGTAAAATAAAAGTGTTAGATTCACAGGTTGGGATGTTTTGGGGAATTTTCTAAATATGTTGGATGCAAAGCACCCCAAACCCCTTCCAGGAACAAACCCACGAAGCACTCTTAAAAGAAACACTCCAACATCAAACTACTCCGAGAACATCTTCAAGACAGCGAACAATACCCGTACAAATTGAAAACTTACAAGGACAGCTTTAGATTTAAAGTAATAACAAGAAAGAAACTCTGCGTGGTGAGAAATAACCTGAGACAAATAATCGTATTCATAAAGTTAGTCTTTATAAGTTTGACAATGAAACAAATATTGAGAAAAAAAACCTGATTCTGTCTGTTCCGAAAATGGCCAACGTAAAAGTCCGAAACCAATGAGTGACCTATTGAAGGTGAAACTCGTCTAAACTATCATCCTTTTCAGCGCATCCTCTCGTTCGAGGATGATAACAGTCTGAATCCATTGTGGGCTATTTTCAGATAAACCGCCACAGCTCTAATAGACTTTCGCTTTCTTGCCAGCATCTACTCCGGCAATTAATCAACAAATATAATCCGTACTTTTTTTTATTTAACCAACCCTCTGGGTGCTCTTAGCGATCCGAAGGCTCTAGACAAAAAAACTACTGTTAACTTATAAACCGTATTTAAAAGCAGGTTCGCCCTTTAGTTCCGGGTATGTATGATTAAAGAGCCAGGCCAAGCACAAGGCCATATTACGATGGGAAAGCACAACTGGAGTCACGCATTATACATGAAACAGTGCCGATGATTATGGGATGCTTAAGTTGATGATTTCTGTCTTCGGAAGCAGGTTTTTGGAAAGGTAGAGGAAACCATTTTTGGTGTAGGAAATATTTCCAATTTAAATTCTTCTGTCTCCTTATAAGCAAGCTGTATTTAGAGGTGATCTCAGGTATTTATGCCGAGAGATTTGGGTTAGGCCTATATATAAATATGTACAATATGTAAAGAATTGAGAGTCAAATAAAGTAACTTTATTAATTTAAAAAAATTAATGTGTTCAACGCTTCTGAAATGACTTAGATTGGGCCAATAAGAGCATTTTATATTCAAAAAGTGAAAAATACGCGCCGTTAAAGTTTGCGTCCCCGCCCCAATCCTCTCCGGACATCCTCTCACAAGTTGCAAGGACGTTTGCAAACTGAACTGAGTCTGTGTGTAGTTTGCACAGGAAATGTCAGGCTTTAGGGTCCAGCTCCCGTTGATCAAGACGCATGTCCAGGTCCGTGTTCCGAGTCTAAAACTTATTCGGAATAATTGTCCGTAGCGTCCTTTGACAGTGTTATCTTTAACTCAGATCCCAGATTGAATCTTGAATCGGGAATTCGTTTTATGCATTAGGTTGATAGGTTTGTCGATTTATCCCGTTTTGGGTTTTACTCTAAGTAGAGTTCTTTCAAGAGAGAGAGAGAGAGAGGGAAAAAAGATATCCAATTTTAGTCTGTAACAAGATTACTTGAACAGGAGAGGTGACAATTGTGTAATATGGGAATAAATGTTCGGGAAATGTTTGTACGGGCCACTGTTGAATGAAGATTGAAGTAAATACCAGCCACACTATCAATCTATCTCGAACCAGCTTGGCGTCCACAAGTTGTGGGACCCACCATCGGCAGAAAACTGCCCGGGAAATGTCCGCATCTTCCATCTTATAATTGATGGGGTGAAGAAGAAGGTGCCCGCCTGCGAGCTCCATCTTCCCCCAGCGTTCCCGCGTTGCAGCGGTTGGCGAAGCGGAGCAAAGTAATGTTTTGACAATTACTGTCCGACTTAGCTGCGTGTCTTGCCGCAGCTACCCACATCTTCCCGCGCCCCCTTAACTTTCTCCCTCTTCTTCGGTTTGCGAGTAGAAGACTTCGTGCCGTCATCATTTAGTCCCCATCTAACACACCGTAATGAGTCCGATGGGAATTGCATTTATCACCCATCGGATACTCCACACGTTGCCGCGTCTTCTGTCAATATTTTTCCCCTCGCTGTAAGACACCCCCAAATCGCACCGTATTTGAAACCCTCTCCCATCGCATTCCCGGTGTCAATATTTAAAGAGAGAGAAGGGAATTGATGGGATTGTTTGTCCCTGGAAATATCTGATTACCTGAGAACTTCGGAGAAGGATTCAGACTGAAAATATTTAGATGTATAAATTTGATAGTTTCGCGCGTCGCCATTGCCCTAATAGTGCTGGACGAACTGCGCACGTGTTTGAAGCGCAGTTCAAAATGTTGTGGCCGAACGGTTTAAAAGTCTTGTTTCCCTATCTGTACAATTGCCTCGTTGACGCTCGGTTAATATTATACGTGTAGAACTTGTTCACATTTAAATGTCACTGTTAGTATGGTCTATATAAATACCCAAACAGTGTGATGTTAATTTTCAACAACTACAAACGAACAAGGAATGGCCATGGTCACGTGGTTAACACAAGGACAACAAAACAATGAACAACCAAACAGCCGTAAGAGCATATTGCATGGGATGCTTCCACACTTATTATTGTTATATACCTATTTGTAATTATTGGCCTCGACGTTGAAGTGTGTCTTAAGGTGCAAACACAGTGTTAAAGGCATCATTGTTTCGATTCACAAGTATTAGAAAAGTGAAATGTTTTCACAATGTTACCCAAATTGTTGACAAGGTTATGATCGAATTTTGAGCCCCACCCTACCCCCCCCCCAGAAAAAAATGAAATAAAACAAATTAAAATAAATATATAAAACATAAAGTCAAATGAACAAATAAATAAGTACAAAAATCAACAACTAAAAATAAACACATAATTAATTGAATAAACAAATAAAATTGAAAAAATAAGTGAAATCAAAATATATTTAATAAATGAATGTACGACAATTAATGCTTTAAAAAAAATCACAACAACTGCTGTCCGGGAACGAATATAACCTCTTCGCGATGTACCTTACGTTGTGGAACACGTGACATCCGCTTTCAGCTTGCCTCATTTTACGAAAACGAAGCCGGGTTTGTATACAGTGACCTCGCCAGGAGGGGAGATTTCAATTTGTCACGCAGGAACTAATCGAACTTTAAAAGCACCAACAAGTGCCGGGGCAACGTCCACAGCCTAACAGGAGGCAAAAAAAGACCGTGGAGAGAGCCCGGGAGAGACGGGCCGTGTACCGGGGTCATAATTGCCCCGTAACGATCCACCTCGTCTGCAATATGAGTCTTACACGGGCACATTCCTCTGTAACTGAATAACCCAGGCATGTCGTCTCAACAGAACAGTATTTATTGATTATCTACCATTCTACCCTCTTTATATTATATGAGTTTGTGGCGTGTGTTTGTGTGTGTGTGTGTATTTTATGTTATTATTTTTTTTTCAGCGTGAGGCAAATGTTGAAATTGATTTGTGATAACCAAAGGAAAAACAATCTCCGTTGATTGCTCATTTTAGTTTGATCTGGATGGCTTTGTAAACAATCCTAGAATTCAGTCGTTGAGAGTTAGCATTTTGTAATATGTATAAATATTTTTAAATTAATGATTACCAAAACACTCCTTAAAATGCTAATCGAGTAACGTTGTTTTACACTTAAGCTGTCATAAGAACATGTTTTGTTTGGGGTTTTTTTTTCTCTATTTATTTAATGATGTTATTTATTAAGAGTAGGTCGTTCTAAACCTAAAGATTATATTAATCAAATATTAAATAGTTGAATAACAGATTTAAATTTTGAGTGGTCTAAAAATATTCTGTGTTTTATGGTGATGAAGTTCTATTACTAAAACTTATTTTAATTTTTATCATTTATTTATTTTTTATTTTACGTATTTATTTTGTTTGTTTTTTGCTAAATAAAAAACAAGGTAAGAATTGTTTTCTTGCGATTGCTTGTCACTTGTCACTTGTCACTTGTCACTGTACCATATTGTTTTGGAAATCAATGTCCGTAAAGTGTCAATCATTTCAATTTAAATCACAACTCACATTTTTTCCACGATACATTATGACAATTTTGCAATAAAACATTACAAAGAAGAAAAACATTAGTTCAGTTGATAATCATAAATCCAGTTTACATGGAACCAAAATAGCTGTACCAGCATCTTTTAGAAGCCGGAGCTTTGGGGTGAGATTGCTGGCGGACTCACACTTCAGAACGTAGACAGAAACAAGAACTTGAAGAGAAACAAGTTGAACAAAGACAGAAATGATGAAAGACAAAATCTCTTTCACGCGCTTCGGCCGGACCCGTATTGTTGGCTTTAGCACTGGCTACGACGGGAACTCTAAATTAATGTGTTTTGTTTCTTGAAGAAGTGAGTGATCGAAAAATTCCAAGAAATGTGATTGTCCACATTGCAGCTACCATTCTTTCGTGTTTTGTTCAATTCCCTCGACAAATAAAGAACAGTTTTGGGTTACTTAGATTTTCTTTATCTTCTTTATTATTTCTCTCTTTCTCTTTCTTATTTCGAAATCACCATAAAATAAAAAAATCGAAACATTATAATAATAATAAAAAAACATATCGTTTGATCTAACCATCCAAGTCACGCCGTGGAATCTGGCCGTAATTAACTTTACAAT
>CM021533.1:15731208-15745017 GCA_010994315.2 Pisaster ochraceus
TATAACGTAAGGTTTGTTTCTTCTTGATTTTGTTTTGTTTCCTCAAAAAAGAGACGTTTATTATGTGTGTGTCATATGCTGACCGTGTTTTTCTAGCCGCCGATGACGTCAAGGGGTCAATGCATATCATTATCATAGGTAAGCAGCTTTTGACTCTCGGCTGAAAAAGCCGCGCGGAGAGGTGCATTTTTTACTTAAATTCTTTTACTGAATGCAAGTTTTAAGTGTAAAATAGTTATTAACCGGTATCTTTGATGTCTATACAGCCATGAAAAAAGGTAATAATTAAAATGTTGAGAGCATCCTTGAACCGCTTTTTAAATACTGCCTATATAGTAATCGACAGTACTAATAAGCTTGACCAGACAGTACTTGACTACACTGCTACCATAAACAGCCATCCGATTTTATTTGCAGCGAGAAAGAAAACTTCCTGCTACACCGGGGTAGGGCTAGGGAAGGTCATTAACCACGCTTAGAAAACGGAACAGCAAAACAGCATTTCCTGTTCAGACATCAAGTATACAAGATACATGCAGAAATACAGAGAACTTGTTTTGGGAATGAAGACAATGTCAGCGTGTGGCAAAATGCTAAAAGCTTTTATGATCATTAATTAGTCTCATCGACAGCATAGACGTGTGGTAGTACTCTTGGAAGGACGTAGGTTACTATACTCTTATATTCTATCGTACTGACTGTGATTTAGCCGACATGTTTAACATTACTGATACATTTGGGCGTGGTATTGTCCTGCTGTATGTCATGTGGATGACTTATCGTCATGTTCAGGCAGAGATAAGTGTGGATAATAAACCGAGGGATGTCTCCGTTCATGAAGGAGATAATGTAACATTCGTCTGTGATCTCAGCAATGTTCAGGGTTACACCATTTATTGGAGTTATTCGGGCAGTTCTTCCTCGTATCTTACCCTTGACAGAGATGTATATAGCGGAGACCCCCAACAAGCGAGCCAAAGCGTTAAAAAACGCATATCCATCGTTGGTGACGCGGATAAAGAAGAGTTCTCGTTAAGGATTCAAACTGTACAAGAATCTGATAGTGGAGACTATTCATGTTTGTATACCCTTCCTGAGGGATACCCAACAACTGCAGGTAAGGCTACACTGACTGTGCTGGTCCCACCCACTCCACCATATCCAATCTGTGGCGTAGAAGGATCATCGGAGACTGGTACAGTGGGTGATCAGGTGAATCTTGTTTGTTCAGCATTAGGTGGGAATCCACTTCCTAATATCACTATAACCAATGAGGACGAGATCATTACAGAAGCTTATCAAGCCGCTTCCATAACCCATCCGTACACACTAAAGGCCGAAGATAATGGAGTGGTATTCACTTGTACCATGGCTACACCTGCCCTCAATGCACCGCGTAGCTGCTCTGTGATGCCGCTCATGATCTTACCCACTGTTACCATTAGTCCAATGTTTTCTACTGTAGAGGAGGGGGCTAACATATTGCTTGAATGTAACGCTACGGGCGTACCTAGTATTTATCGGATCAGTTGGGAAATAGTTAAAACTAACACACGAGAGTCTCTGACATCAGACAAATATTCACTATCCAACGATGGTCACACCCTGTCTCTGAAGGTCACAGAGAGTATTGTATTGTCTTGTATTGCCAGTGTGCCGTCTGGATTGTCCAATAATTCCACCGTGAGAATTGAAGTCACACCAAGAGATGAGACTATCACTGAGGAGATGAATACGCAAGCAAACACCACGGACCCGCGCCAGTCCTCGTTTTTCTCATCCGTCATAACTATCATTGTCGTAGTCGGTGTCTCGATCGTGATTTTAATCATTATTATTATATTGGTTCAGTGGCAACGAAAGAAGAAAAGAAAGTCAAAGATTCCAATTGACCCTAAAGTTGGATACAAAATGACCGAATTGGAGGATGAGTATGACGAGTTGGGAAGACGGAATGTAAAAAATTTCAATGATGAAACAGTATATAACGATGACCGAGGTACAGGAAATGTTCTCCCGGACAACTTCCTGTATGTCCTGCAAGGAAATGCCGCCAAACAAGACGGACAAGAACTTGAGAAAAGTAAACCATTACGACCAGTACCGGCCACCACACCGCGTGGCTCTGTGGATTCAACGCTTGACATGTCAGCCATCTACGCTCAACCGAATAAGAAAACTAAACACCCAAAACACCACCATGCTGGAAATGAGAGCATGTATAGCACTGTTGCTGATGACGAGGAGGAACCAATAGAAAGCGACTCGGGGCTCCTTTATGCTGATCTCGAACTGGATAAACACGGCTCTGATGCAGACAACGACACCCAACCGAAGGAAACCCATTTAAATGAACAAACTGTTTACGCAATGATTCGTACCTAAAATAATGTACAGGTACTGCACAACGTCCGTCTATGAAAGTCTATACAAACACGTAATAACAACGGTTTTGACTTCGGCTCACCTTTAGGCTCCCGCTGCCTCATTGAAGGCCCGGACGTTTTCAAAGTTGCCGACTTTTGCCGGGAGGTGAGGCCGAAGCCATGTTTCAAAAAGAAGTACTGTTTCGATTCCTTGTATTAACGCATCAACTATGATGTTATGAGTTTTATAAAAAATACACATATTAATCATTTTAAAAATGGGGAGGTGAACAAATATTTGTTTCACTCCGAATGTTTGTTTCCCATAATGTCCTTTGATGTACAAAGCTTTACATCTGAATGGACCCTTTTTCGTTTCGAAAATGAGCCCCGCCCATTTAGGGGGCTCTTTATTACGAAAATGTTAAAGGGACATTGAGGAAAAATCATAATCAAGAAGAAAATCATAATTATGAATTATATCTCATATCTCTTTTCTTGTACGTTTTTTTTATCCTCACTTTTATATAATTTGGTAATTTTATTGTACATAGCATTTTTTACATTTTGTAAATTTGAATTTTGTCGAATGTTTTTGATAATAAATCATATGTGTATGGTTTATTGTAAAAACATTTGAATTAAAGCAGCCTAAAGACCTACAAATTCCAAGTTGCCTCTGACGAAGGTCCGGTTTATATCGAAAGCTAAGGCCATCTCCCCTACTATTTTTCTAATTAGATAAGGAGATGCGGGGTATGCTGGAAGCCTTGGTGTTAGATAACTTCCCATCACCATCCTCTTCCAACTTCCTCCTTTCACTTTTGCTTGCTTTTTTCTCTGATGTAAAAAAAAATACAACAACTGTAAATAACATGTTCTCTCCACTGGTCTATTCAAACTTTGCTCTGTAGGCTAGGCTACCATTACCAGATACAATGGGTCGGCCTGGGCTATTGGGCTTGTGTATCTTAGGTAGAAGGTAGAAGCGTGCTCTACTGTGGAAGGAGATAGTTAAGGGTATCACTGTCGATACCGTTAACATTGTGGATTCTAACCAAGGTGTCACTGATTTGTTTGGAAAATGATTGAGTAGGGTCAGTGTCACATTCAATATAATGATCAGTGTTGCTGAGTTGTCTGAGGCCCTCAGCTATGTAGTCGTGTGTGTTCATGACTACAACTGCGGACCCCTTGTCAGCACGTTTAATTCACTAAGGCTGGTGATCTGGCGGAGCTGTGTTAAGGGCGTGGCGTTCATCTTGGGGAAGGTTGTTGGGCGCCCAGGTGTTAGGGACCTTAGAGAACCACGGAGCTGACTAATAATTTGATGTAGGTGTCTAGAGCCACATCTCGGTTCTTAGGGGGGTACCTAGCTACTTTTCTCCTGGAAGCAGTTGCGGGTGGGCTGGGCTTATATATCTCACCGTAGTACAAGTCGTAATTACAAGTCGTAACTATGACTTGTTCCAATTTAAAGTCATAGGATCATCGCCATCATGTTCCATTTAACCGTTGGGGCGACCCTGCACTTTTAAAGGTTTGGCTCTCCTCTTCTCGGTTTTCAGCCAGTCTGGTGAGTTCCCGCCTATTCCCCCGCCCAGTCCTTTATGAGCTTTTGTTTGTGAAAGCTACAGAATTAATAACATGGACCTTAAAAAACCGCTGTAAAAATACACATGTTGCTTAATATTCAACCTAAACGGGGAATATTGATATTAAATATAAGTGTTTACAGTCATGTGCTAGGAATTACTTAATAAATTCCTTTAAATGCCAGTTTGATATCATGATCAACTCCGTTAGAGGAAATACTGCAAACACTTAGAAGTTTAATGTCTTTGTTTTAGAATAACCTCTCTGAAAATCGCTTTGATTCAGTCAGATTGCTATAAGGCAACAATCTTAAATCACAGAGTAAAGATTTAAGAGTCAGATAGTCTTTTCACAAAATGCGGTTGACAGTTCCGCTGTTTTGTTGCTAGTCAAAAGAAAATCCGTGTCGAAAACTGGAGGGTACGGTTATTGTAAAATGTGAAATGTCTGTTCTACTAATGCATTCTTTAGCAAGTCCATTATTTTTGTTAATTATATAAATTATATTATTAACGGCAAGATAACTTTCACACACCCCAAAATTAAATGTAATTATCATAGCAAATAAATTACCCATTGACTATCTGGAAAGGGTTTCATAGGACCGACATTTTGTCGAGATTGTACCTTTAAGTAATTTGTGTAAACAATGTTCACAATTTTAAAAGAAATGCTGATTTGCTTTGTTGATTTGCTGCATTATGGTTGCTTCACCTCGCAATCAATTCTATAACCAATTGGCTCCACCTGATAAATAATTCGGCGCGAAATAATAATGGGAGTGTCATTTATTGCACGGTTATTTTTAGTCATTGTTGTAAGTTTTATTTTAAAATGCTTGAAACTGAAATAAAAAAGCGTAATGCTCCTTTTTCATTTAAATGACCATTGTGATCACAATCATTGCCCGTCCCGTCGTGTAAAGTGACGTTATGGAGACGCTGACTCACACAAAGCTGTGTGATTTAATAAGTGCCCATAAGTTTTCATTGGTCACGTGGTTTCTGGACGCCATTTAAAGTCCAAGTGTAGCACAACCATTGATCTCCAATAAAAGAGAGATAAATGAGCACAACCCAGTCTAGTCTAGCACCCTGTGTCTAGCACCCTGTGTGCTTCAATCGCAAGTTGCCGCAACTCTCAATAAACAGCTCTGAACCAATGTAGACAGCAGAACACCAATGAGAACGGCTGCTGGCAGTTGACTCACGTATCAATCGGTATTCCTAAAGTGGTGAGACCGCGTTTCAGGGCGTCCTTGTACCGCAGTCTGGGTCAGACGCGAGGTCTTGATTTGTTTCTAAACCTCTGAACACTGACGATTCCTTTTCGACAGAACTTATAGATCATGTTACCTCTTATTCCCACATTAGAACATTTGATCCCGTTACCTCTGACGATTTATACATAAGGAACCGTAGATCAGGTTCCCTCTGATGATTCCTACATTAGAACTGTAGATCATGTTACCTCTAACGATTCCTACCTTTATTTAGGAACTTCAGAGCAACCTCTGACGATTCATTGGGAACTTTATATCATTCCTTTGACGATTCCTACCGTATAGGAACTTTCCATCTTGTTAACTCTGACGCCATTTTGAACTTTAGATCATGTTACATGATGATTACAACGTTTGAACTTTAGACCATGTTACCTCTGACGATTACTAGAGCTTTAGATCTTGCCAACTCTGGCGATTCTTACCCCTGACGACAATACTAAGTCGCGAAATGGGCCACAGAGACCGTACTTCCTGCTGCCCTCATTTTATTGTTCTTGCACGCACAGTACGATTTGTGTTTATCAATTGTTAATAGGAAGTCTGGGGCATAACATTGTTTAACCCCCTTAACACGTGTCGCCATTATTTGTAATACTCGTGATTTGGTTTGATTTGGTTGCTATGATTTAAAAGAAAAACAAAAACAAAAACACTAATCCTCGTCAACAGTACAGCATCGTGCCTGCCAGGAAAATCCCTGACATAATTTCCTGTATGTGATACCGATAGTATGGCACTGCTCACCAAAACGACACCGTGCATTTTACTTTAGTATCTCGGTTTGGTACACTGTGAAAGTGTGCACCTTCATCTTAATGTTATCACCAGCGCTGAATTTAATAGAACTACTCGAGCACAAAAAGTAGCTCAGCACAATTAAATTATGCTTACCAGAATAAGGTTACCAGCCAAAATACCATTCCACATGTACCATCTGAGACTGGTATCCCGTTCTGTTTTGCTAAGCAGACTATATCGTTCAGCATTGAACCCAGAGGTATAGTTGGTCAGTCTTCATTTGATTTGATATCACGTTGTTATCTTCACGTGGATTTTTCTCATACTTATCTTGGTTACCATCGTTATAATTCTCGTTGTCAGGGATTGAAACATAAGCAGATACTTGTTTGTAAGCACATCTCCTTAAACGTTTTCGTGTACATTCACACAGTCGTGTTTTTTTGTTTAACCTTATGATCAAAGCACATTCTATGAAAACCTGGAACACTCGTTACTTGTAACTGTTGATGTAAGTTCATGGGAACTTCTTGTTGGACTCCCCCCCCCCCTTCGTCTTCTTCTGTTGTTGTTGACACGTGGTTTATTTCTAAACTAAATATAACCGATGCTGGACCACCACATGCTCAATCAACTGAAACAATTTTTTTTAAATCAAATCTGTAATCTAGTAGCTGAGGAAGATCAAAATACTATATCCGTAATGGATATATATTATATTCAATATAATGTTTGGTGACGTGGGCTGTCTGTTGAATTAGATGGACCGATTAAACCATTCTTCCAGATCATTGAAATCTTCTGCAGTGAGAGGTGACGCACATCGAGGGTCATGGTGACAAATACAAACCAAGCTAGGTTTGTGTCACCCCCGGATTGAGGTCAGCATCCCGGAACCAAACAAATACCTCAAGGCTGTTAATACAATACATAAACATTCCAATTTTACACACTGTTAAAACAGTTGCCTTCACCGAACAACTTACAGTTTGGAAATATAATCAGTCGAGTATAGAGATATCGCCACATTATTAAAACAGTAGCCTTTAAAATCAGTTGATGAAAATATATCTTTGAAAGATGTGGACTGCTATAAATGGTATTGCAGTTGTCGTGATACTTGCTTCGGCGATTTTCCAATTCAAATGTGTTGTAGCATTTTCATTGGAAGAAGGCCCCCAAAGACAGATCATCGCCCATGTTGGTGAAACTGTCGTCTTTATTTGCGATTTTCGTGATATCGGTGAGAGGACGGTGTATTGGTACTATATAGAGGACAGGCTCTATTTGAGTTTTAACAGAGATATCTACCGGCGGGTCCCGGACGCCTTGAAGACTCGACTATCTGTTTTTGGAAATAAAAACTTAGAACAATTCAACTTGAGACTGGCAGACGTCAGAGTGTCAGACAGCGGAACTTATGTATGTCAATATGCGTTTGAAGGAGGCTTAGCTACGAATGCAGGGCGCTCTTACCTCACAGTGTTAAGTCCACCTAGTCTTGAGTCACCAGAATGCAGGGTAGAACCATTGGACGGAGCTGTTACCAACGTCATGGTAGGAGACATTGTAGTTTTACATTGTGAATCAGTAGCTGGTAGCCCATCGCCTCAAGTTGTTTACAAGAGAGCTAACTCAGATGACGTTTTGGTCGGACCTACAGCTTCTAACATAGCATTTCAATATACACTGCGTGCTGAAGATAATGGCATAGATTTCATCTGCACTATGACAACCCCTGCCTTAAGCGAGCCAAGATACTGTTCGGTGCAACCACTGAGGATTCTCCCAAGAGCTGTAGTCACGCCTTCAACGTCCACCGTCTCGCAAGGCGATGGAGCATCATTGAACTGTGATGGATATGGCAACCCGAATACTGTAAGCTACGGATGGCATGTACAGAATACCATCACTGGGAGAAATCTCCCACCGGATCGCTACGAGGTGTCTGATAGTAGAACATCCGTGGAGATTCTTGACATACAAGAGAACATCACAGTGATTTGTTATGTTACTACATCCAATGGATTAATGGCTAACTCAACAGGTTTGATTAAGATATTTCAGCAGGTAACCATTAATGCGTTGAGTACTACGGAGGTTCACACGACTTTGTTTCTGGACATTGTATCGACTACGATTGCTACCAATGCTACCGTACCCGTGCCGACTGAACCAAGTGCTACCCAGCAGCCCGTCACCGACTTCCCTAAGGAAGCCCCGATACCCATCACTTTAATTATTGCTATCATTCCAGTGTGTCTTGGTTCGGTCTTTGCTATAATAATATGCATAATATGTTGCATGCGTCATAGGAGAAAAACGAGAGAGTTGCTACCTCGTGAGGATTGCCCGATGACTGAGCGAGGCAATACTTACGAGGAAATTCCTGATAAACCTCACAAAGAGCAGTCGAGCAGCTTGGAGGTTCAGCAGTCTTCACCTGCTACCTATACCTCAGCTGCCAATGTGCCTGTATACGCATCCCCCAGCAAAGCTACACGTGGTGTACCTCAAGAACTCGAGTTATTCTTCCCGAAGTCATACGTTCCTTTGTATGCAACTCCGAATCGCACCAAAAAAGCGACTGGTGACAAGTCTATGGCACGTGAACCAACAGACATGTCCCTATACGCGCAGCCCAAACGGCGCTCAAAGAAGAAAATACTGTCGACCGTCACGTGGGGACTTGATGAGAATGGGTACAGCATTGTTAAAATGGATGGCGCTAGGGAGCCAGACTCTGGCGTTGTGTACGCTGATTTAGAAATGAAGGCTGGTGCTTCTACTGGAACTGCAACTAAAAGCTCAAAATACTTGGCGCAAAGTCCAGTTCAGGAACAGACAGTGTACGCCCAGATTCTCTCATGAAGATAAAACAATGATTGTACATAGTTTAGCCTCATTTTGATGTAGCTTAAATTTCTACTTGAATGATACATATCAAGTCATCGATTCGGGTACTAAAGCCAGACAGTGTTAATTCGGACAAGGGAAATAACAAGCCTTTTGCATGGCAGTTGTTATCTTTAAAAACATATCCCGTAGGTTTTTAAAGGTTTGTTTTAAAGATAGAGTTCTTCATTTCCATTATTTATAGTGCGTTTGGAATGTATACAATCCACCAAAGTATTTTTGGTGGGTATAAGGATTGTTATTGTTAATCTGACAGTCACTGTGATGTTTGAGAAGGAAGTAACTTTGCACATCTTCTGCTAAAGCCCGGTTCATACTTCCTGCGAACGCGAATGCGAAGCGAATACTGACGTCACAAATTCGCAACGAATAATTCGCAGCAGTTGAAATGTGTTCAACTCCTGCGAAACATTCGCTGCGAAAACGGCCCTGTGACGTCAAAATTCGCTTCGCATTCGCATTCGCAGGAAGAGTGAACCGGGCTTAAGTTGAGTAACAAATCACAACAACATAATAACAACACAACAGCCCGTGAATATGTCATATACACGCGTTTGTAATCTGAAAAAATACAGTTCTGGATAAATGAACTCAACACCACTTCTCTTTATTCAGCCTACGTAGTTTCTTTACATCATTTCAACACTAGCGGGATGCCGCGCCAAGCTAGGTCACCAGCTAGGTCAAATAAAGCTTGGAAGGATAATCAAATGTAGTCAAATGGCCTATGAATTTTCTGTTGTGGTGTAAAGTTCACCATTTTAAACTCAATATGAATACATGGTTAGGAAAGTTGGAGGGAAAGCAAAATCTGCCACAAGCCCTCCCCCTTCCGACCCTTTTAAGAGCTTCTCCACTTCAATTAGCCTAACCACTTCTTGTCGACAACTAACTAAATAATTAGCTTGGCTTCTGACTGGCACCCCGAACAAAGATAATGACTAATAGGAGACCGCCAACATAGGGCTGGATAGCTCAGTTGGTAGAGCGCCGGTACGTTAATCCGGAGGTCGTTGGTTCAAGCATAGTATTTCAAGCTCAAGTAAATTGTTCTTTGTTTCAAACCCCAAATTAATTAAATAAGTTGTAAGGTTTTTTTTAGAATGTTTACAGTTATGTAGGCTTGAAACGACGACAGAAATGAGCTGTGATTGGGTTTTCGTCAGTTGATGCCGTTTCATCGGCAGGGTTTCTCGAACCTTGTTCTCAGCTGTAATTTAAGTCCGGACCTCGTTTTTGTGACGCGTTCAAGGTTGAAAAGTTAATAAATAAATACATAAATCAGAAACACTTTGGTTTGGCAATGCAATTGGAATTCCACCTGCATATGTTATACACATAAATTGTTGTACAGTAATTCTTAAAATTGTTAGTACATTATTTTTTTCGCTCGACTAAACTTCACTGCGAAAACAATCCCATAAACCCACCATTTCCTGACTGTAATACAAAAGAGAAGTTATTCAAGCCAGCAAGGACCAAATTCCACTAAAAAATACGTTATTGTTAAATCATCGACCAGTATTTAGAGGTACCGCCACGGGTTTGTGCATTTGGTTAGTCACATCCTGCTTGTAAAACATTTACAATCTGGTTGCGTGGGATGAAAAATACGTGTACAGCAAAAGTACAACGTGAAAATGTTCAGTTTGCAAAACTTTACAAATTCTGAAAAGAAACTGACTGAAATCAACTGAAAAAGCAGACTCAATGTTCCTAAACTTAAGTAACAAATACAATGTACAGTGGCGAGTTTAAGCACTCTGATTGGTCGAAGATTGGTCACGTGGGATGTATTAACATGCGATATAACGACCACATCTGTGAACTAGAGAATGCATGGCCCCCAACAAACATGGTATTCTGTAAAAGCTGGTGCATGGTGTGCGGAGAACTATCAAATCATACCACATAAATACCATGAATCAATGCACCCTATAGGCCCCTACCCTCAAATTCATCAACAAAAGTTGAGTATCACATCGCGAACGAACAATGATTTATACAACACCGGAAGCAACACACAATTCCGAAAACCTCTTGCAAACGGCCATTACTCAACAAGGACATTAGGTTATTTCATAGAGCAATGGTTATTCACGGACAATCAATAAATTCTGGCCTCTACACCCCGATGACACACTTAAGGATATCCGAATCCTCCTCTCAATGCACACAAAAAGACAAAAAAATACACAGGAAATGATCGTCAGAGCGAAACTGCCACTGATCCAACTGGATCTGATATTAACCTCGATCATCATTCTCCCTAAAATAATTCGTATGAATTACATGAAAACTTTATGACCTAATTGCCCTTTTCTGAACGATCCAACAACGGATAAGAGTCATATCACCCAAGAGCGAACCAGCATCTTTTTAAGAAGTACGTCCAATAGATTTTCCCGATTCCTTAAATCGATTCACACGCAAGTGATCAGTGACGAAGAAGCGAACTTGGCTTCCGAAAGCCAATTAATACCCAAAGGATCTGAAATCTCGAAAACTCCAATCACTTCAACTGCCCCAAACAGTCTTTTGGTTGTACTATTTCCCTTTGAACCACAATAGTTTAATAGATACCAAACCCATAACCAATATGAAAATTTTTGGAAAATTACCTGCAATTTCCACAGGTATTTTGTATTGTGTGCTTTTAAAAATCAAAACTAGAGTACACATTACTTTATTATAACAGATGTAAAAATCTACCCTTTCACAATGACCATCCTTTGTACCCACTTCTTTACTCTAATTGGTTCTTAGCCGCCCCATTGTTTGTAAATTAATTACTGTGATTGGCTACCATTTTCCTTTAATCCTTTGCTGCTCGTTTTGGTATGAATGGATATTTGTGCTTGTTTATGCCTCTGACGAAGGTCCGGTTTGGAGATGGCCTTAGCTTTCGATTCAAGCCGGACCTTACAACTATATATATGCCACTTTCTATGGTACAGATTAAAAGGTTTTGATACATCAGTTTAATACTGATAACGAATGCCGAGCCAGTGGAACAATAGCAACATTCCACATTCTAATTTTGATCTAGCAGAGGGCGGTGTTTAGAGACAAGAATACCTCATTATGACTATTATTGCAGTATCACAGATGATACCTTTTGAATGAGAAATTGTACCAATTAATAGTTTTCAATTTAAAAAAGTGTTGTTACAAAATATATGACAATTTCTCAAGTGACGATTTACCTTCTTTAGCACTTTTAATTTTACAATTAGATATTCAAAACAAAAATGTTGCCTTTACAAAATTAAAGAAAACCCTCACCTAATTGAACAAAGTGAATGAAAAGAAGTAAAATATTAACCAAATATAGGTCATCATGAGTAATTGAAACTGTTGCGTTATTTCTTAAGGTTAAACATATACAGTAATCAGTATGAATGCTGCATGCTTATTATCAAGTCATGGCTACTGTACACATTGGAAAAGGTAAATCGTGGTCTATTCTTCTATTGTATCACAGCCGTCATTTTTATATACATTAATGGTCAAGCCATACCAAGGAAATTTGGCACCTTTAACTAATAAAATGATACTCTTTTGGTTACCGTATAAAATTGAATGATTTTAAAATGACTTAAAGATTTCAACAATAACAGCTTCCCAATCTGAAGTTGAAGTTTCCAATCTATACTTCTCCAAGGTAATAATTTACACGTATACATCAAGTAAGAGATCAACAGACAAGTTGGTTGGTTAAGATTGGTAGGTAGGTTAGAATAATCAGTATCTGTAACTTTGGTTACTATCCAAGTTTATCCTGACACTTTCTTTCTAAGTGAAATACTTGCCAAATAAAGAAATCATCACTCTATGGAATGCACTCGCAATCATACATTTGAATTTTTATAATTAGTTGGTGTTTTATGTATGAAAATTAATACTAGTATTGTCAAATACAGGTTGTTGTTTTTTACCAATAAGGATATAAACAACTTTTTTGGGCACACAGAAAGGACAGCTGAGCTATAGTGTACATATTTAATCAATCCATGGTTTAATCAATCCATGGTTTAATCAATCCATGGTTTAATCAATCCATGGTTTAGTTCAACCAAATTCTTTGCCTCATAAGGGATTACAAGTTGAATCAATCCACCATTATTTCATTTCCGCAACCGGGGTTACAGCTTAACCTTTGCCAGCTGCACTATATAGGTTTAATTAATCCATGCTTTAATCAATCATGCTTAACCTTTGCCTGCTATACTGTACAGGTCTAAATAATCCTTACTGTTTATTACATGATATTAAAATTAAAAAATTCCATCCCCATAAGGTGATCCTGGCTGCCACTTCCCAGGTTGTATGGTAAACTTGGGTGTGGTCCCTGGCTACACGTTAGTTAAAGGTTGTATGGCTTCTAACTGGCACCTCCGAACAAAGATATTGACAAAATAGGGAGACTGCCAACATAGGGCTTAATAGCTCAGTTGGTACAGCACCGACACGTTCATCCAGAGGTCGTTGGTTCCAATTCCGCTCCAATCAATTTTGTTTCTTTAACCCGAAGTTGTTGTTTGATTAATTCATGATTTAATCTAAAGGGGTTACAGCTTAGCTTGTGCCGTTAGTAGCTCACCTATCTTCTGTAATAACATGATGTTACCTTTGACCTTTAATCGACCTGACATGAATGCCTGTTGAGTAAACAAAAGGAAGTCAATCTAGTGTGTTGTAATCATTGTAACTGACTGGTTGTATAAAATGGTATAAGGGATAGGTTTAGGAATGTTTTTATTTGGACTCCCAGAACTTCACATATATTACAATGTGTATATCCGCAAAATGTTTCTAAACTGGCTTTATACGGAGCACCCTCAAATAATTTATGCTTTTTTTTTGCCATTTGTTATTGTAATTCATTTGCAATTCAGCACTTAGCTG
>CM021533.1:15811452-15824141 GCA_010994315.2 Pisaster ochraceus
GTTTGTTTGTTTGTTTGTTGGGGTGTTTGGTTGTTTGTTTAACATGGCGCATTTAATAAAGTTCCAATTGAAATTGACATTTTTTCATGGAAGTAATGCCTTCTCATTAAAGAAGTTTAAACTGCTGACTCCTGGAAACAGTTCAAAGATTGCTTCAAATTTCATATAAGAAGCCACAATTCCTCAACGGAGAAACAAAATGCTACGTCTTCACTCATCACGACGTCCTCCTTTTGTACAAAATAATGGTGGCACCAATATCTCTCTGGATGTGTGCATGGGCCATGACCTCAAACTACACTTTGTTGCTGCTGCCGTAATTAAAATACAAGTTTCAAAAAGTCGAACGAGACTAATGGTTGGAGGTTTAATTTAAACTTGTTTACAGGCTCGTAAAAACATAAGACAAAAATTAATCTTCCGTGATATTGCAAATAAAATATAGTAGTTTTAAGTTATTGTATTTTTCCTCAAATTACTTTACTTATCGGTGGAGAGCAGAAACTAAAAATCATGTTGTATAAATGAAAGTATGCCGCATTGTTTTGGGTTTTTTGACACGCCAGCAAACGAAACAGAGAAACAAGTCTACATTTTATCGCCTGCAGCCAGTCCCATGGTACATAGCCCATTATTGGTTATGCTGCAACCATAGAGCAACCTAGATAAACCTGACAGTCTCGTAATGCTGCTGTCTATAGGTTGGACCCCGTGACCCCCAGAAGGTCAAGTTGATGTGACCCTGAGGTTGGCAATGCACGACTGTTTGAACCTGGCTTCATGGCGTCGCGACGCTTCGCTGTACCCGTCTAGTGGCAACGAGTCAAGTTCGCGCCATAGCTAAACAAAAACATGTTCTGCGATATGTGTCTGGCAAATTCGCCTGCATGGAACGAGTACTGGGTTGGGTTTTTTTTTTCATGCTTAAACAAATTTGCGGTGTTTTATTTTAATTTTGTATATGTTTTGTATGTTTCGCTCGCATCTCCTATCTTCTTAAAGATAAAGAATACAAAACTGAAAGTATTTATTCCCGACTACGGAATAAATCTGTTCCGTATTCCAGTTTTCTTTTCTATTAAGATTTAATAGGCTAATACCTGCATTAGTTCAGAAAGATCAAAGTTCAGCTAAAGTTGAAACTGTGCCGGCTTTTGAGGACTGTGTTTATTAATCTAGTTTGTCATGTAGGAGTCTGTCCAAATTCAATTGGTCATCAGTCGAGATGCTGACAATTTACTCTTCGCTGTAGTTGGATTCGAACAATGCACAAAACCAATGAGAAGTCTACTTTCTTAAAACAGACTAATTCTCACCGGTAGCCTTTATTTAATCGTCCAAGGCATCGAAACCGTTTGTCTGAAGTATAAGACTCCAAACTTCAGTTGGTCCTGCGCTTGAACTGGAATGGTAGGAATGGCAGTTCACATCATTTAGTTGGAGTAAATGTGAGGTTGTGTTTTCATCCGAAAAAAAAATGACCTGATTTCTAAAACGGTGTACTGAAATCATCCAAAGTATATTTCTATATGAAAGGCAGCCAAAATGTTTTCACTCAAATTGAATAGCTTACATGAATTTGTAATTACAATGGCTGTGGTGCTTGTAAATCGAGATAGTTAACGAGGACTATGAGACCCGACCTTGGGGTTTATGTCGGAGAAAATGTTTTATTTATGAGACCACGCATTCAACAAACCCGCCTTACAATACCAGTACATACATTTAAAAGCTTGATCTTATTCAACCGTAGAGAACAGAAAGCATATAATATATTGACATGAATGTGTACTCTCATGTACACCGTCCAGACTAATGGTGATGGTACATTACGTTAAATACATTTTAGAACTTCATTCATGAGAACCAGTTAAGTGAGCAGTCTTGGCTGAATTAAAAATGAGGCATTAAAAAAAGGGCAGTATTGATGATTTCCTTCGTGGGCTCAATTCAGATTGTGTACTGAAATGAGTTAGTTTACAATAAAAATGTATGCAGGTTTAGCTTTGTGTTAGACGTGTATGTAACGACCGCCATGTTTTAACACGTGTTATTTCAACTAGCCTTTGCAATATTGAATGAATATACCATATGCATCATTCTACAACTGGCGTGAAGCCCGAGTGTATAATAATGACCAACATACGAATTACCAACTGATCTAAAATGAATTCGTTTCACCAGCCCACAATACCTTCATTGTACACACACAGACATACCCATCGTCTGCTTTTCATAAGTTCGTTTGACACATTCTTCATGCTAGCCTGTGGATTTAACCTCCGCATCACTTTAACACGCATAAGACCTAAGTGATGTAAATAACAACATGGCAGCAGGCTAGGTGTCATCTGGACCCACATTGTCTTCTCGTGCAATATCTCTCGGGCAAGCCGCATCCTTCTATTGAACGCTGTGCTGCGATCACGTGTAGCAAATTCGGCCATGTGAAATATTGTTGTAATTGTTGATAGCATACCTGTACTCATTCACTAGACGATTCCCGCCTAGTCAACTGTGATACATAACAGTTTGCCTTTTTGTACTGCGGTCCAGAGAGTCTTATGTTGCTATGGCCATATCATGTGGTGTTAACGACACTTAGATATGGTCTAGACAGACAATCATGGATACTGATAAATGAACGAAAAGTTCATGCAATGCCTTGCAGAATAAAGGAACAGTTCTAGAATGTATGACGTCAACTATTATACCAATTATACAAATTCCTAAGACGCACACGACAACCAGGCAACGGACGTGAAAAACACAAATTGTGTAACCCTGGTATTTTTTTAAAGCATGGATTCAATCATGGAATACCATGGTTACATTTTAGAATAAATTGTCGTCTGGTTCGAGATGGTTACATTAGTAGTCACAATATCCTATAGGCCTATAGTCACATACATGTATTCGGATCCAGTTAAACGGGCACTTGTGGAAACAATAGCGGAGTCACATTTGGGTTAAAAGTAGAATGTTTCAGTTTACACTGGTAAACCATGTTAATGCATTGATCATCGAGTTTCGATAGAGTTATAACATCGCAACTGCAAAAATCAACCAAAATTTGTTGAATCATGACGGGACTTACTGAAATAGTTACTCTATTCTGCAACGATTTCGTAATATTGCAAAGAGACTTGAAGGGCCTTTATTTACAGTTGTCTTTTTTAATGTCCTTTGGGTGCGATTGAAACGAGTGCGTATTTGGACGTGTAAGTCATGGTACAACACTGGGAAACCCTGGGGCTCGTTTTTATTGTAATGAAATAATTGCAAATGAATGTGAACTTACCGGATGTGAAGAGAACAATCGCTTTCATGCAGCTGTACTCGGCTGAATCCACGTGTAACGCCTTCAACTTCTCAACCTGTTCTTGGAATATCCGAATATGATCCATAAAAGCTACAACCCGATCTGCTGACATGGGACTCGCATGGAGTCCAGAGGCAGCGAGGAGGGGGGCAACGTGGAGGGGCATGGAACACTGGGATGCGTTCAGGACGAAAAGTTCACTCCAGCACATACGGAGTAAAGCAACCTGGTCGGTTACCTGAAGGTCCGGAAAGAAGGGAATATTACGGGCCCACTCAACGGCACTAAAGAGCAATCTTGCTGCTAACTCGCAGATGTTATCAATACCCATGACGCTGTTGGTCTGCATACACTGGGCATATCTGGAGGTGGGGTATGGTTCGGCCCGGAGCAGCAATGAGATGTAACCAGACAAGAACGAGTGGCCCTCAAAGCGGCCGTCGAGATATTGGCCCGGCCCCGGCTGCGACGGAGGAACTCGTCCGCGCTGTACTGCTGCAAGAGACCATGAATTGCGTTACGTTATCAACTTATTCACTGGGCAAAAACTTACATGAGTTTCTATAGTTCAGTTGCAGTTTCTCAGTTGTTTGAAATATTAATATGTTTTGAGTGATCCCTTAACTTGAAATATATAGTTTAACAAAGTTTGATAGCAATGGGTCGTTAAAAGAAAGATGGTAAATCGATATATGTAAAGTTTTACAACCACATGTTTTGGTAACCATCATAACCAACAAACTCTTATTAACTTTTTAAAGTGCATCAAATTTGGCGCATTGCTCTTCTCAGTGGGAAAGAATTTTTGGCTGTCACTTCTTAGCTCCAATGCATAATGAAGCCAACTGATACTGATTGGAATGATATACACTTTTTAATTTTTACAAGTTTTATTTTTCGGCGACTAATATAAATATAATTCATACATACATGCAATAAATTCAGAATATGAGTTAAACAAACTCTGGCATATCTCTCTTCTGGACAGACATAGATATATATCCTTGATATATATCAGAGTATAGTAAATACAGCTAGGGCGGTTTCTTTCCACTTCTGAAGTTACAAACCAACCCCGCATGCAAAAAAAAAATTAAAATTCGTCTAGTTTCACTCATAATTTGTTTGTTTTTCTTTCACTTTATCAATTCGGAACTTTTGAAGGCAACTATAGCGAGGATACTATCTCAAGTCTTTCGACATTTTCAAATCCATGAAAAACGATTCCTTTATTAGAAAATCTGTTATACTTTATCCGTTTCATAATTCCTTTCCCTCGTTCTAATTTCATGTTAAATATAGAACATACGCTGTGATATAGGCTTCATCGTATCACAATGATTTAAACACGGCAACTATAACAATATATTAAATGTTTTGAGACAGAAAACAACCCATATAATTTAGGATAAAAACTGCGCCCTCTCCTTTTATGGTAAACTGAGAATGATAAGTTGCAATAGGTAGCTTCATAGTAACGCCCTCGCTTTTATTAAGACACGCCCTGTATCATTATTACACCAAGTTTTAAAAAAAGATTATGGGGGTTTTAAAACGTAGTCGGAATGGAAACTGTGTTTTTAGATTTCAGAAATCTTTCAGGTATCACTTTTACTTTCTGTAGAAGAGAGAGGTGAACTGCAACGGATACAAATGTCTTGGTTATACAATATGGTTGAAAATCTGGTAACGTGTTAATGGTGGTGAATTTCAAGGTGACTGGTGGAATGTAAATTTCGTTTGAAAAATAACATCCTACGAATGTATAAATGTTTGAAAAATCATTCCAACTACATCAGAACAAGCGTATAAAGGTCATTGTGTGATTAAAAGTTGAAAGAATTAAACTTTTCTAAATGGAGGAGGGTTCAAACTTTTGGATACAAGCTTTTGGAATTCTCAAACTGTTGGTAATTCACAGACCTTCTACAAAAATAGATTAAGTTTTTTTCAAAGCTGCTTGCAAAAAAGAAATGAGAAGTGTTATATGAGAAAACTGCAGTCTATAAGATTTGCGTTTTTGAAGTTTGATGGTTTATAGGCCATGGGAAGTTGCCAATGGGATCTTTTGATATTTGACATTAAATGAACTAGTTTCACCAATGTGTCATTATAATAAGCTGAATAACTTCTCGGGGTTGAATTTAAAACCATTTTACACTTTTAACAGAAGTAATAGAACTTTTCAGAAAGACTGTGAGGAAATGGCATCGATTGTTACCAATATTAGAAACTTTTTGAAACAACCAGGTGAATCAAAATAAAATAAACACCATTCGTATGTCTGGATTGAATTGATTAGAATTCAAAGCTGACTTACCTTCTCTCCTCATACCCATCTTCAGACATTTTTTGAGACGACAGTACTGGCATTGGTTACGGTGGTGTTGGTCGATGGGACAGTTACGGTTCGCCCGGCAAGAATAACTCAGATTCCGTCTTACGCTCCGCTTGAAAAAACTTTTACATCCCTCGCAGGTGAACTGACCGTAGTGTTTCCCGCTTGATTTATCCCCACACACCACGCATTCAATGTGAGGTGGGCTTTGCTGTTGTTGCTGCTGCTGCTGCTGCGTTTGGGGGACTTGACTTTGAGCCGTCTGTCCTGGTGTCGGTGTTGTTTGACTGGGTTGTGTTGGGGTGGTGGGTTGTGGTGTTTGGTGCTGCTGTTGCACTCCGATCCCCTGCGCTCCTGGCGTTTGCGGCGGTTGTGGGGTAGCCTGTGGGGCATGTTGGCTCTTATCCCCGGCAAGTTCATCATTGACGTTAACAGTGCTCCAATGTGACGGCGGTGGAGGTTGGGACACAGACTTGTCCGAACCCAGCTCATCCCGGCTCCATGTGCCAAGACGTACCGGCGGGGGTTGAATCGGCTGGGAGTTAGTGTGTTGCTGCGATTGCTGCCGTGATTTATCTCCCGCCAGATCGTCGCTACTCCAAGTACTAACTGCCATCGCCATGTTGCGGCGGAGTACGGTGGGTCTGCGACGGGCTGTACTTGTAAGTCGTGTCAAACGGGCCACCAAAGGGCAAACCAGGGGTGGAGAGAGGGCAAAAAGAAAAAAAGACCAAGGTTAGTGTCGAGGTTAAAACACCAAAGCGCTTCTGTTACCAATACATGTCACTTGTGAATTACAATGACAACCTAGCAAAACATCCGGGAAGAATACAAACTTACAAACCCAGCAGCTACCAAAGGTCGGGTTTAACAATCCTTCTAAATCAGAAGAGAAAAACTAAGGCCTTGATGTGATGCCATTATTTCAATAGCCCGAATGCATGCATGTGTTTATGAATACCGTGAATCAACGCCAGCACACGGCCGCAACGGTACTATACTCACCTGGTGAGCTATGTAAAGATCAACGCGCTTATTCACCACCGACCTCTAACTACCTATCTCGTAACCTTAGAACCGCAGACAGGGCAAAATGCCTAAAGTGACATCGTCGGTTGGGCTGCCCGCCGGAGCGGAGTAATTCTGTGCCGTGCAGCAACGGGGGCGTGAGCTCCGCTGTCTCGCACAATAGCTGAACTCTGACACTTACTGTTTGAAACTGTCGGGTTACCATGACGGCCCCTTGCCTTTTATGGCAGGGGATGTCAGGCGAGTTCACCAGGTTGATTGGCGGATGGTTAATCAGTGTATCCACGGTCACGGCCTTTGGGCACATCAGTCATAACAACCAGCGCGCCCCTGATTGGTTCCCGTCATGATTTAATAAATTATATTCATGAATAATGCATGAGGTATATAGGCGTTCTGAGTACAGTATCCCTACGCCGTGGTAGGATTACCAGCACTGTTGTTGGCAACTGGTAAACTAATCAAGTCGTCGTGAATCTCCCCGCCAGTGACTCCCAACCTAAGATGCACTATTGGCACTCCACTGGCACATTTTGAGCCAAGTCACAGGGTGTGTGAGAGTCTGTGTGTGTGTGTGAACAACTAACCATTTACACTCATCAGATCCCGCGGTGCTTTGAGAACCATTGACCGCTTTAACGTCTGTGCTGGTTTTGGACGCCGCTGCAATTATGTCACACAGTCAAAGACAAAATGGGAGTGCTGTCACAATTCGATTCCCAAATCGAGTGATTGTTTACTTGTACTCTCAAAAATATCAACAAAATTCATGAATGAAGTTAAGATTATAAGGCATAAATACGTGACTGATGAATGTTGATCAAACTATGACATACATTTCTAGCAAGTATATTTTTCAATGTATCTGCGAAATGTATGCTCGCTGTCATATTTTGCAGTAAAACTCTACCTGGTCTTAATATGATAACATTAATGTTGTGCACGAATTGGCGAAATGACATTGAATGAGCAGCCCACCATAACATTCACATTTTACAAAATAATAATCTTTCATTTTGTAGAAAAAATAGGATATACTTTTACATGTTTTAGTAGTGCATCGTTTTTAAAGCTTCTGCGAGCTGTTTTCTGTTTCAAACAACATTCGGATTTACAGAAATAAACACGTTCCAGTGCTTTCTATCACAGTGAGTAAAATAATATTATACCAGCAGCCCATTGTCAGATTTTAAAATAATACTTGCTAGTATTTCATTGTATTTCCTGAATGAAAGTTTTCATTTCAAACAGAAAACAAAATGCAGCGTTAGTAGAAGTACGCTGGGGCGGTGCAGGGTAATCCCAGCATCGTAACCCGGAATAGCCGTTTGAACCTGGGTTTGCAGTTCCAAGCACTGCCACTCACCCCTCTGTAACACCGACCCAAATAAAACAACTTTTGCCATACGATCAATACACGGGTGCCCTTTAGTTTGCAAGCTTTTCACTTTGCTGCGTAGAAACGAAACATTCCATAGAGATATCATGAGCGCACTAAAATGTACTCGTTAATATTTCATGGTCTGTTTGTTTGTATACATTTGTTTTGCTGTCTAGACGGGTTGTTGTTGCGTCTGTTTGTTTATTTGTTTGGGGTTGTTTTTGTTTGATTGTTCGGTTTATACACGAAAAAGGCGCATTGACTCACGTTACTTATTTTTTTCCTCGCGTATTCGCTGCAATTGAAGTAGACCATGAAGAAACTTATACTATGTCTAAAAAAATAATAATAATAAAATCGTGCCGTCATTTTTCGTCTTATAAAATCTTGATCTGTTCAGTTTCTTGCATGTCGCCCTCATTTAGACAGCTTACCACTCTTCAATTTCGCGCTCAATTTACTAACACTGTTTACATGATACGAATCGGTCAAGGGTGGAATCAGTCAGTTGACGTTCATTCTGTTAAATGACTTACAATACGCTAGATTGACATGGCCTTTCCCACTTGCTTTCTAGCCCCTATGACCCGTACACACTGTTTACGATCTACCCAAACCTACCCCCAAAGATAACGTTGGTTGATTATCCGTTCGCGTTCAACTCATGCAGATATATAAATATCATATTTGGCTGTTGTCGTCTACAGGTCATCGCAGCCAAGTTCAAAGCCGTGTTTTTTCTGTGTTTGCTAGACAGTATTGTCTGGCGGCATTGTTAAGTGGTGACCTTAACGAAAAAAAAAAAGCCAGACAAACCAATGAATCGATGGAGGCCCTTTTATGCGCTGAGATATTATATTGTTTGGTATTGGTTGACTTGCCAAGCGCATGCAAACAGTTTGACGGCGGAGACTGAACGACGTTCTACCCCAATGGATACGATAGTGGCATTGAACATTAAAATTGCCATTCAACAACTAAATGCTGGTTTGGTAAGCATTTTGGCGATAAATGGTGTACCAGAAAATCTACGAGTTCCAGTGTATTGGTGCCCATTTTGCAGCATCAAAATGTTCATAATGCTAGCTGTGATTCTGTCCTGAATGTTACGATGAACGCATACAAAATAATCATACCGGCCTTGTAAATATAAATAGATGCCAAAAGGACTCTGTATATAGAGACATTATAGTCACAGCATGTATGGCCTAAAACATGAAACAAGATAAAATAAAACATACGACTATAGAAAGTCATAACGGAAGCAAGTGTGCATGTTGTATACCCATGTACGGTGGTTTTAATTGCTGCTTTATAGTCATTTCCAATGGACGGAGTCAAGGAAAACAAATTTACACAAACTATTTCCACATATTAACTTAATCTGTTTCAATTCTCATAGATCATCATTTTATGTCGTTCTAAATAAAATCTGAATGTATGGGTTTTTTTTTTCTTTGTTCTTTCTTTGCAAAATGCTATGATGTGTCTGTATACAATTCTATTTTAGTATTACGACGTGGGTTAGGCTTTCAACCAATTTGATATCAGGGCTCTGTAGTTATACGGTTGTATTCAATAGATTCGTCCAGCAGGATACGGGTCAATTAACATCATCAATACACGCAGTACTTCTGTACTTTATCACAAAGATTTACTTATTTATGGTTATTAACATTCACAATACTTTGTTTCATATGCAATTTTAAGCCTCCTAACCGTGTATTCTTTAATAGAATAGGGCTATGCCAGTCTTACGAGAGCGACTTTGGTCCCGTTAAAATTGACATTTTTCTTTCCTCCGCACGTTATGAAGCAACGCAGCCTACCTAGGAACCCGACTAAGTAAAAAAGTGTTTGAATTGGCACGAGACAGGCACATTCTATTGCAAAGTCAGCATCAATATTAAGATCAAACGTTCGTTTTGATTTTGTTTTGTAAAAAAAACTTACCCTCGACAAAGTTGGACACTCAACAATTGTTGATGTGCCTTTCCAACCGACGCGGACAGCGCTATTGCAAAGTTCCTCTCAAAAAATTTGTACCAAATACCATCGTGAGTGGATGCATTAAAATGACACTTTAAACTTCTCTCTGTCATCCTCAGATTGTCTTTTGTTGACTACAACACACCCAGTGAGTAAAGTTCAACATCATAGCCTAAAAGATATGCCATCTGATTGCTATTCAGTTTGTCTGTTTTAAACCAACGGTTGTTTGTTGTTTGGCCCGAAGTGCATCCACGGCCCGCTTGCTTTTTTATTTGATACGTCGATCAGTCGTCTGGGTCACTGCTTTGGTTAAATCTTTAACGATACTGCAAGTTGGCGTCATGTATACTCCGTGTATTGTAATTGTTGGATAAAAATAGCTCCCTGAAAAATACCTCGCCAAAGTATGTTATGCAATGTAGATCTTAACAACAAAGATTTTGAGCGCCTTTCCCAAACGTGGCATCTTAAAACATATAAGGCTCAATACAAATAACACTATGAATCGTGTGATTTTAGCGATAGTCGCTTGCATTGTGAAGTAGTCACCGGTAGAAAGGCGGTCAATTTTGACCCATGAATGTTTTTGTACAATTTAACAATCCACCCTGCTCCATGAATATCCACCACTGGTAGCAGCGGTGCACATCACCTTTAATTAATCGATGGAAGCAGCTCGACCAGGCACAAAGCTAACACCACATCCCGCAAGAGTCTACAGACAGGAAAGCAAAACACAACACGTACACTTCATGTAGTTTCAATCTGCTCGGTCGGTTGGGGAATTCCCCGGATTTATTTGCCTTCGATTAGAGGTTACTCTCCAACTGATCTTCAATAATCTGGAATATCTCCCCGGATAAATGCAAGAGGCAGTCGCATTATTATGACCTACCTGTCAATGACCTCAGTCTAAGGTCACTGTATAACGAGCCGGTATACTATGACGTCAAAATGTTTACCATTCATGAGTAAATATCAACATGCTGTAATTATTCGAGCGTGGAGGACTGAGGAACTCCGGCATGATTGAGTAACCACGGCTACACGACTTCACCCACATAACTACGGTTATGTAACACATTACTGTTTGGCCATAAGCTAAGGTCATGTTACGTTTGCGGTCCATTAAATACATTTTATTGGAAATATAACATCAATTACACGTTAGAATTTAGAGAAAACAAAAAGATCAAACGAAGGTCTGAAATTCTCAGTGGAATCATACTCAAGTTTCAAGTAAGTAAAGTTTGGGGGATATGTGTGTAACATTATTGTTGACTTTATCTGTGCAAATTAATTTTGCCACACTGCTGATGAATGGACCCATTTGAGACTGAATATGTTGAGTTTAATAGTGCTTGTTTATGTCTCTGACAATATACACTGAATATCTTGGTTTTTCTCTTCTTTATGTGAATACTTAACACTGTAATCAAATGACTTTTTATGGTTGTTGTTAAAACTGTTTTGTTTTCAACATCAAAAATGACAAGCGTATAAAGTAATATTCTAATCTTAAAAGAAATTACTGTATAGGCCTAAAGGTTATTGAATAATATGTATTTATGTCCCTGATAATCTGCACAATATCTTAAACATAATATCTTAAACATAATATCTCCTCTTTAAGTGAATTCTTAATAGTGTTAGAAGAATGTTTGATAGTTGTCAAAAGTGTTTTTGTTTTCAACGTCGAAAGTTTATTAAAGGTTACAATCGTTTCAAATAATGTTCTTAAGGAAAAATACTGTATAAAGGTTAATTGATTCACGAAGGAGAAATCATGCGCAGTACAGTCGCAGTGCAGTCGCTATTATACGAACGGCGCCCTCTGCTGTCAACTCGGTTTGCGTATGAATGTCATTATTGGGCAACATAACTCTGGGCGTTTAGAAGGTCTCGGTAACGCATTTCTTCAAAAATTAATTTAGAATGACAGATAAGCAAAGCAAAGGTCAAAAGTCCCTTTAGATAGCGGGTAGAAATCAACTCGTGTTGATTTTCAACTTTTTCTGTACTACCATTTTGGGGAAAATGATAAAAAAAGACAAAATACTAAAATCTAAAGAAAATCATTATTCTTCAAACACTTCATTATACAAAACTACATTTTTTTAAAGCACTTTGCAATGTGGTATTTTCAGAATCATTGAGGATAAGATAATGAAGAAAATGGTGGTAATATCAATGGTCGGACAACACTATTATTCAAACTTACAATATTCAGTTTAGTCTAAAATTAAAGGTTAGTTTGAGTATGTTTAAGGTACATGGTTTGAGGTACATGCTTGATTGGACTTTGATCAAGGTTAGTTTGAGGTACATGTTTGATTGTGTACTTTGAACAAGGTTAGTTTTATGTTTGATTGTGGACTTTGATCAAGGTTAGTTTGAGGTACATGTTTGAGTGTAGACTTTGAACAAGGTTAGTTTGAGGTACATGATTGATTGTAGACTTTGATCAAGGTTAGTTTGAGGTACACGTTTGATTGTAGACTTTGATCAAGGTTAGTTTGAGTATGGTTTGAGGTACATGGTTTGAGGTACATGCTTGATTGTAGACTTTGAAAAAGGTTAGTTTGAGGTACATGTTTGATTGTAGACTTTGAACAAGGTTAGTTTGA
>CM021533.1:15827800-15842769 GCA_010994315.2 Pisaster ochraceus
TGATACCACCTTTATGGTCCAGTGACCCAGCCTTTCACACTGACCATCCTTTGTCCTCACTTCTTTACTCTGATTGGCTCTTAGCCACCCCATTGTTTGTAAGTTTACAACTCTGATTGGCTACATTTTCCCGCTTCTTTCTGGATACTCTCCCTTAATCCGTTTGCTCCTCTTTTTGCTATAAATGGATATGTTTGTGTTTGATCTTGTTTATGCCTCTGACGAAGGTCCGGATTGGATCAAAAGCTAAGGCCATCTCCCCTACTAATGATATAATATCTTATTTCTTATATAATTAGTTGCCATCAGAAAGCTACTGTACTGTTAACCTTGTAAGGACCGAGGGCACAACGTGACCCCTACCATTATTTGCTCGTAACTTTTAACGTTGAATCTGATCACCCCCCAAAAAAACACGTCAGTCTTTTTTCCCAACATTTATCTAGTGTATGTAAAAATTCGTTATCAATCAGGGGTCAGCAACCGTTTGTGTGACCTTGGATCAAACGTATTTTAACGTCATTAGTGGAGTTTTTTAAACTTCTTTTTCAACATAATGTCGTTTTAGGGTATGTTTCAAAAAATTGTAATGATATGTCACGTGTCAGTATTAAAAAGCACTGTGGGAATTTAAAATGGCCGCCACATCTGGCGGATCTGGCGAATTTTGAGTTTTTAGCCTGTACACATGGGTGCAACTTATATCAAGCTATTTATCTATGGAGTATTGTTCATATTCTAATTTTCAATTTTTCGGGTCAGGAAATGCTATATGATCATCAACCAGGCCTCATTATTACACCTTGGGCACTAAAAGCTGGCGGCAAAATTGTTAAATGTAAAATTAAAAAAACCTAATTATAAAAAAAGAAAAACACACGATTATAGCTCCCTAACGTTGACCAAAGAAAGAAAATATAATGTAATGTTATTGAGTATGTCAAAACAAACAGGTTTGCACAATTGTAAAGCATTTAGAAAGAAAAAAAAATATGGGGGAAATATTTTTTTTTTTTTATAAATAAAATACAAAATAAAAATAAAAAATGGGTAGAAAAGCTAAACCAAAATTCCATCGAACGGCGATTTTTTTTTTAAATACATTTTTGTTTTGTCTTTATGTAGGACTTGTTGTAATCAACAGTTGTGGCAAGTTTCATTAAAAATTGGTCAGGAACTATGGAAAGTACGGAGGCCTATGTGCTCCCCCCTCCCCGTTAGTAAAAAAAAAGCCCAGCCTTGAAAGAGCTATAAAGGGGTACACGTTGACAAATGATTAAAATTAAAAACGTTTTCCACTTCACACGATTAAACAACTGTTTTGTCTCATGAGGTTTCGCCGGTGGTGTAAGTTGTTATGCCCGAAAACAATTGAATTCTGAAAGACATGAAATCAAGACACGAAATCAACTTAAAGTCAAGTGTTGTAAACTCGTTTTACAGTTTGCATGCATACAAATTGGAGATGTTTTTTAACTCTTGCTTCTACTGAATGGGTTTGATAGAATACTTTGTGAAAACACCCAGAGATTAACACCGTCCAAATCCAGTAACCCATCCTGAGTGAGAAGGCGAATAACACAGTGCATTATACTACTCGCAAAGTGATCGCATTCGAAAACACCATATGTATTACACGTAATATACCAATAGCACTTTGTCCAGTAAATGTCCCTGTCCCACGTCAACACGTCACAGTGTTCTAACTTCAATTCCAAGGCGATGATACCTCCGCCAAATTCGGTTACCTGGCAAATCGGCTCATCGTCCAAACACCCCGTGAAATATTCTGTAATTCGCTGTCTCAACGTACCCACAGTGAAAGCGAATACGCGTTTCACTTATCGGACACCGATACCACCTATGCAACACACACCTTACCCAAACAACGACTGATTTTTAAGCCCCTGCCGAAAAATCGCGTATTATATTTTCGTGTTCCACAAACTGATATCGTATCTGCATGCATATTGTATCCCGCGTTGAATACAGGTCGCTGACTCCGCGGCAGTTCGCTTTGAGAAGTCATATCCTGTACTTTGTATACCTTCTCCAAGAAGAGCAAGAAATCTCTGGAAATTTCAAGAGAAGAATTTCGAAACATGTAATCCTTTTTTTTTCTTTCTTCTTTTAGATAAACTTTGAGTTAGTACCACATGATGCATTTATGATTCCATGTTTGCCAAACATGGAATTTTGGTTTAATGAGCGTAATATTCATGGCACCTGTCTATAGTTAGATGTACAGTAATGTTCATGCCACGCTCATAATTTATGCGCCTCTTGAAGCTTAATTGTAAGTTGCTTCTTCAGGTGACGTGGGGGGGCGGGGCAAATACGGTTAATGGTTTCCCAAGGAACATAGGCGTCCTCTTGAAGCTATTTATAATAACAAAAATGAACTTACCCACACAGCCTCGCTTTGGGTAAAAACACAATACACAATTGCAATATAGTAGATAGAGGGGTGAATAAACGCCCATCCGTGTACGTGGTGAAATGGAAACGGCCATTCATAGATAAGCGTGCATCTCTCGAGTTTAAATAACCATCTGCGTCATTTCACGATGAAACCCGGTAAAATTTATGTATTCCACCTTCAATCAAATGTTAATTTTCAAGGGTGTTCCCGCTCCACAGTTTGAGCTTGCAACTTAAAATCAACTTGATGTTCTAAGAAATAAAACAAATGAAAAAATTCAGGCACCCTGGGGAATCACCATCCCTAGAGGGCGTCTTGTCGGGATGACAAGCTCTGCAAATAAAACGACTCATTAGAAGTTTTAAAGCCAGTTAAGAAACATTTGTAAAGAGTTTCAAGAAACGGGAGCTTTACGTGTGCAGAAAATGCCATATTTTATTGAGCCTAGTAAATCCATACCTTATTATATGCAAACTAATGTATCACACTATTGGGATTCCATATCGGCTGTTGCCATGGAAACGCGTATATAAATGCTATTTCAGAGATTACGAGACATATTTTGTCTGATCTTCAGTGAGAACTGTCATCAAAGATTATGTAAAATTAAGTACGGCGTATCACGTGAGCATACTGAATCCTAAATGAAATTCCAAGACTTTTAATTATGCAGTCTAACATCCCTACCTTTATGAAATGTGGGAAAAGTCATGGTCAGATGAGGGTTCGGAGAAGAACCAGTGACCATCATTGAAGATCCGATAAGAAAGTGGTGGGTTTATCAAAAATTGCAAGTCTGGGAAAAAAAATATATATTTTATGGTTCTTAGAAGAAGCTGTAATATGTTATGATTCCACACAAGCACGTTGGTTATGAGAAGAACGGATGACAATGATTAATGGATTTAGAACAATGGTATCGATATGCTGTGTAGTATATTTATTAATAGGGTGTGTTAATCGTTTTAGAACAGCTTTTACATCATAAATTCGATTCCTAGATAGGCATATAATGTAACTAGATACGGTCAGAGGCCATCAACCACTGGTAACGGAGGCACCATCCCACCACGCCTTGTACGCTTCACATGTACTCTTTATTTTCACTGAATGCATTCACAAACTCAGTATATGCTTTAATAAATCTCGTCGAAATTCACAAATTAATAAACGAATGATCCAACTTTCAAGGTTTCAAGATTGCAAAGAACGCTTATCCCGGTTTCCATATGTATGAGATTGAAGTGGTTTGATATACTTGTACAGGATCGTTTACATACGTTGAGTAGAGCCGAGGTTTTAACGGTGTATAGCCATTGCCAAGACGTTCATGAACATTTCACACACGCCAAAAGGTCTCTTTAAAAACGCTTGTTCAAGATAAATGACTCTTGCGATATCTGGTGACACAACTCGAATACGATCACATTAGTAAGACTGCAATATTGGCACGATGATGTCAATTTAATAAAAAAAAGAACTTACAACCGATGGCGAACACTTGTATTTAATAAACAGTTCTAAAACGTGCCCAGTAAAGTAACGTGTTTGTGTTTTGTCTGTTTTTGTATGGCGATAATATAAAGTAAGGAAAAAAAGTTAAAACTCAAAGAGCAATTTATTCAGATAGAACAAATAATGCAAAAAAGTGGGATAACTGGGCGTGGTCTTGGTGGGTAGAACGGGAAGGGGGTTAATTTGCCTGCTTGACAGGTACAGGAATAACTTTCCAAGCTGATTCGTGTTTCCCTTCAACTATTCTACCAAGGTGTAAGAAGGGCGTGGCAAAATAGCTCACGACATTTTGACATTGACAATTCGCACTGATAAGAGAGTACAGCAAGACCGTTGACTTGTAGCATCTTCAAAATCTCTCTCATCAACTGCCGGTCGCAGCTTGTCACTAACGAGGCGTTTCCTTGCCGGTGTCTCGTCAGCGACGACCGGGTTCCACTCACACCCAAGCTCGCTGATACACAACTTACACGTGTCCATAAAAATGCAACCGTCTTTAACGAGCTATTGTAATCAAATTGATGATAAACAATCGCTTGAGAAGAACCAGATTATTTTGTCTACGTGCCTCGGTTTCACGCCGCACGGGTCATTGAAGCAGTTCTCAGCATCTTTGAGTTACTTTCAAGATGTTGACTATGGGCAACCCTCAAGACAACAAATACTGCTCAAAACAAATGGGCCTATTCTTGGTTTCTTCAAAAACCCTTGAGTTTAGTTGCCCGACATTAAGGCCTAATACGATCTAACATTTCCCATCTGCTTCATACTCCGGTTACTACACTTGTACATGACTGCGTCCTTAAAGTCACTGATTTTAGTCCCTGATTATTTCTCATAATTTTTCGGGCGTTGTCACATTTGTTTAGTCTCGGGTAACGTGATTTAGGGATTCGCGACATTTGGTTTGGGGTGTTAGAGTGTAATAATTCTATGCTTTGACAATTGTTTGCCATTATTCTGTCCGCTCATAATTAGGTAGAGTGAGTACACCAACGCCATCAATTGTCGTTAAAGTAAAAACAACAAATACACAATTTGATTTCTGATTTCTGAATAGAAATTTTGGATCGGTTTAAACTTAAATATATAAAAGGAAAATGAATGATTGTTTTGCTTTTACGTGATTCCCGTCTTCTATATTCGGTCAACACACCATGCAACCAAACTGTGAACAATGAAATGCAGCTATTGTCATGTTTAAGCGCAAACAATGACGTAACATAACAACATGTGTCTAACACTCTGTAATGATCATGCTGAATTCAATTGCAGTCGAAATAAGAAATGGTGACTAACAGGGCATTGAAGTGCTATTTCTACGAATTTAGCAGTAGATCGGACATCATTACTTTTTGTGGCGGGTTTGGACTGCAACAAAAACCTTCTGTATTTTTTTTTTCTTTAAAGGGGTAGGGTATGAAAGAACTTTAACAACAATCCGCACATTGTCATAAAACCTAAAAGCCTGAAAAAAAAAATACCATTAAAGAAAGAAGGTACTATTGTATAGTGTATGCTAATTGTCTGCAGGAATTATGTTTATTTGACGTGGTATGTAAACACTCCTCATGTTGCATCCAGCGGAAAGTAAATGACTAATATTTTGCAATTGCAAACTTTGATGGAGAATCATGAGCCTTGCGATAACACAACGTGCTCACTCTGTAATCAAACTAATTCCGAAGTATACCTTTAAGATATTCAGTGACAATAAAAGACAATTACAGGTGAATGCTACATTCATACTCGACCTCCTGTCATATCATCTTAGCTGCATGGGTCTCCATGTGCCTTTATTTCATGACCAACACAACTTATGTATACACTTACAACCCAGATAATCATGAAGTACAGTACTATGAAGTTGCCTTATGTATCCATATTCAATACAATACACTAGAACCCTATACTCGTCTGTCCTTCGATTCCGCCTCGATCCCACGGTAAAGTTCCTTGTCCCCAGGGATCAAAGCCTCTTCGGTTATGTTTTATTAGATATGATCTGAGGTGTATGATTTCAGAATGCTGTGAACCTGACCGGAGTATTATCCAATGTATAACAGAAGTAACCATACTGCAAACAATGCTGGCGAAATTTGAGCAAAGTCCTCCTTAATTTGAATAATGTTTGAATACATGAAAAATAAATAAGGGATAAATCGCACAGTAAAGGGAATAATCACATACAAATAATTGTCAACTATCAATCCTACATAGTACGGAATGAAATACCCAGCATTAACAATTTATGTCCTACAATCGTTTGCCCATGATGCAAAACGAATAATAGGCCGAAATGAAATAATCTGACAATCCAGCGATTACATGATATCACAAGAAACAACGGATTGTTAAACAGCATGAGTTATCCCCTATTTTTAATTTTTTGTTTAATTAAAAATCGTGTTTAAGTCTCAAGATACAATTTGACTTTTGGTCACTCGAATGTATTCCCAAACCATCAGTTCATAAGAGTGGTGCATACAAGCGACTGGTACATTGTTGCAGTGCACGTCACAGTTGTATACCGCCACCTATCGACGAAAATGCCATACAAATTACAATTTGTTGTGATGATAAAATTATTCATCCGCATAAAAGCTGCTTATTTTATATTCAAAATATATACAAATTATGCAATAATATAAACCTTAGATTGGAGTTTTATTTGTTGGAGAACGTTACTTGAATATACTGTGGCATTAATTGTGGGCTTCTTTTGGAAAAAAAAATGCAAGGTTGAGTGTAAATTAAAGCATCGTGTTATGCAAACTGAGCGGACATAACCTAACGAAGAATATGTCTTTAGGGCAATTCTTGTAATTTGATTTCTCACAAGATTTCCCGCCAATTTTTCCATGATACAACAGTTCACGTGACTATGGTTAGGTCAGCGAGTTCCACGGTATTCATTGTAAATTAGATCAGTGATGTTGTGTTTGGCTAAAGATACGCACGGTCATTATGACCAAACTTTACCATGTGAAATGGAGAGGATGACAATTTAATAAATCGACCGCCATAATTACATTAATTCCATTCTGTAAAGTTTATTCTCTACTGGTACGTTTGCTTATATTCTGAAGCAGTTAAATAGAGTTGAACATTCTATAAAACGAAGTCGTTGTCATTCCTTCTAAGTGCTAAAACTATCACTTGTATTATTATATTTTAATACATTCTTTTTTATTCATTCTTAGATTAGCAGAAGAAAATGATGGTACTCAAATGTGCCTGGTGCTAGTAACAATGCTCCTTTTGGAACCTATTTCAATTACTGGGTGTAATGACAAGACCACAGCGATCAGATCAGTGGAGCGTTTTGACGGAAAAGAAAAGAAAGAGAAAAAAAAAGCATAATTCAAACTTTAAAAAAGGGTTTGATTTACAACTAAAATGTTAAAACACGAATATGTTTTGAACACAGAGTAAGTGGGCCGTTGTTTTTAATTGAAAAAATTTCTTTAACCAATTAGGTGAATTAAAGGGAAGAGTGAATGTGGATAGAACAAAGTGTCAATTAACAGGTTATTCTGTATACGCCAATGCATCATTTTGTTCAACATTGAGAATAATAATCTGACAAGATGAATTCCAAAAATAAATAAAATCATAAAGCATTTTCTTTGAGTTCATTTGTCATTGTACTATTCTATAAATGTTAGTGTCCAAAAACACATTTTACAATTGAATATCAAGTGGACTTACCTACTGTGACTTTGTAAACGAAAAGAGATTAAAACAGGTTAAGTTTTTTATTTAAAGTAGCTTGGGAAAGTAAAGGGTTTTTACGTATGATTCATGACTTCTCGTTTGCAGCACACTAACTTTCAATTAGGAGGAAGACGCGACAACTTGTGCATGGCACACCAAGCGTGCGTGTTTGTAGCAAATCATTTTCCAAGGTTTTCCACGTGCAAAGCCAGAGCTGAAATCTCGCGCAGTGGGTGACTCAGCGTGCGAGAGGTTGTGATTCTTTGGAGGTATGGAGCATGCACGCACCGCAAGCCCCGGCCTGGTTCCCACGGCCAAGGACATCGTCTCGGCTCGCTTCGACAGCAGCGGCGCCGCAATGGTCCCCGGCGGTGAGGGCCTGGCAGACCGTGACCAATTAACCGAGTTCCCCTTCTTCATTCTGGGGCGACAGTGCTCCTTTTTTCCAGAGTCGGGACCGGTGGGTGGTGATTTGCAATATGAACAAACACGAGTATCGACTCTGGTTCGAATTTGTCTTGAATCATTAGACTAGTTAAGGATTTCTACACGTACTTTTAAAGCCCACAACTTTCCAGAATGAAACGTAAACTTGTCCATAAAAAACAACAACTGTTGTAACCTTTCATTTAAGAGGTGTTAAACTAGGCTAATGATTCTTCATGTCTTCAAATGGATCAGCTACAACATTTCATAGAAGGTCTCAACTATTATTTGTTTTGTTTCATTTCCACCTGGAACATCCTGGGCATTATATTACTGTAACAATCAGGGCCAGCCCTGCGTCTTTGCTATTGGGTACTTTCCAACGTCACTAACAACAATTGTTTCATCAATTAGTGATGTCCAGGTTTTCTCTACTGATAAACACTTATGCAATGACCATTTTCAAAGGAGTTTCAGAGGCAGATTTAGGTTTGTATATGATTCATAGGGTTTTTTTTTTTCTTAGTTTTATGTAAACCTGTACATTCGGTTTTAGGGAAATTTTGCGCCTAGCATTTCTATTCCTAATGCAACCTTAGTGAACAAATAATAAAAAACCTGACTTGTTCTTTTAAACATTTTCTTAAAACCTATCAGCGTATATGAAACTTTGTTCTGAAGAAAAAACAACAATTTGTAATCTGCAGTTGTATGTATGAGTTACATATTCAATTGTTGTCAAACATTACATATTTATTGACCTGTGTATTGATCTATGTTTGACACATTGTATACTACCAAATATTAGTTTTTGTTGATTTGTGATGCAATTTAAGACCCAAGCGTTGAAACGACCAAACATTATACAGTCACAGAAAACCAGAAACATTAACAATATGTTGTATGATTTGTTTTCAAAACAGATGCAAATGAATGTTCACATTCCCTTTAAAGCAGTGTCTATTCTAGCTCAACAAGGAAAAGGTTTATGATGAGTTGTGATAAAAAGCACACATCGTGACCTTCATTTCCCGCGTAAACTTCCAGGCCATCACGCGGTCTTAGCTTTTACGCAGTAGAGACTGGTGTAGTTTGGCACCAGTCGCGCCAACTACATAGGCGAAGAACACCCTAGCTTCCGCTTGCCAAGCCACTCTCTACATGTTCTACCACCACCAGCACAAGCATGGCGGAAATCCACAAATTTTAAAGATCTCATTTACGTTGTGTATACAACTTTATTTGGCCCTACAAGGGGAAGAAAGGTGAAGCGGGTATGACCAAAAACAGAAGCTCTTGGCTACGTTTTCAGACTGATACTTTTAGAAGTTTTATGAAGAAAAAAGGATTCTTCAACAACAAAAAGAAATTGAACAGTATGCCCTCTTCGTTACATTCAACATGAATCAAGAGAAGAAGGTCCGAGTGCATATGTCGTATTTAGTACAAATTGACAATAAGGTTGTTTGGGTAGAGTTTTTCATGTTATACAAATTTTTTTATTTTTTTTATTCTATAGATTTCATGCAACCTATGACAAGGAAACAATTTATATTTTGCAAACATTTTTTTTTTATAGAATTTACCTTTGCATATGAGGGATGCAAACATTTTAAACTGGTTATTAAACCAGTGAAATAATTGAACTCAATGTTTAAAAACATTGGTAGGATAACACAGGGAGTTCAACCTAACACAAATGCAAATAACTAAAACCAAGAGTAATCAAAATGAGGTTTTGGCGATATTAACTCATAACAGTTTTGGTGAAAAATTACTTTACACTCGGTTACTTTGCTACACTTTTGTTGGTTTCTATGAACAACCACGAACCATTAGTGGATGAAGTTTCCTGAACAGCAAATATAACTACAAAAACTGAGATCCATTTTCTTCACAACGGTTAGGGTGGTGTGCAGTTTACCCCCCCCCCCCCAACGAATTGAAACGGTCGTGGTTACAGATAATTCATGGTTCATGTGAAGTCCATAAAACCATTCCTAGTGGTTGTAATTTAAAAGAAGATGGTTAGACCTCCTTGGACATCCTGCTGGCAAGGAAGATACGAGAAGTCATGTCGATTGATGATTCGACACTAGTTATTTAACTCTGCTTCGTGCATAAAGCATGTTAAAACGTCCAACAAGCAAGCACAATGTATAAACTTACAATTCTTTAGTGCCTTTAGTAAGCATTCACCTGTTGTTTAATTTTTTCATCCCACTACTACCAGCTCCACCAAACGGATAAAATGTTGATTAAGTCAATTTGGTCGGTAGTTGTTGCGTACATGCGTTAGAGTTCGTATTATTTCATAAATAAAATGACAACATCTTTTAATAAGACCGTATGTTTTTTGTTTGATAAATATCTTGACCAGCCATGCATTAATTTCTATTTATAGTGGTAGGTTCATAACAATGTAGAAGCAAATACAAGCACAACTTGAAAATCGTGTATAGTGTGCAGGAGTATTTTTGTTTTGAAGTGATGGCTGATGAAGATGTTATACTGAACTATACTTTCTTGAATTATTTGACTTTATGGGGAAGTAGATATAGGGTTAAAATTATTGTTATGTACGAATGCTGAAAAGAAACCTTTGGTTTGGGTGTATACATCCGCCGGGCAGACAGCAGTTACAAACGAGGGATTAACCACGGCATGCAGTGTATATGGAAAGAGTACAAACTTAAACACTACACACACTTCGTACCTAAACACGTAATGAATCAATAGGAATCAACAATATCTCTGTTAATTCTTTCCAGTTACTTCATTATCTATTAATGGTAGGATAGAGATAATATACCACTTATCACAGAGACTGTCATAAAGAAACCGGCGGTGCAATGATGCACGTTTCTTCAGCCGAAATTCATACGAAAAACGCCAAAAGTGAGCAAAAAGTATAACATTGGCCAATAGTAATGGTCCAATGATAAATGCCAGTGAGCTTTGTGAGGAGAATCCAAATCAACATCTTTTCATGTCGATTTTCTAGCTGTTCTAACCAAGTGGGCGGTAGTCATGTAAGCAAAATGAACTATACACCATCCAACAGTCATGTTTTAAAATAGTATTTTTAGCATCTAAACAAAAACCGATTTTTTAAGGAGCTTCTGGTAAAATGTAATTGAAAGACCATTTTTGTATCAAATTTGTTAGTCCAAAAATCAGTGTGATTTGTTGTTTCGTGATCTGACTGCAGCTGGCGACGGTTTGCTAGTGTGCACAGTGCATAATGGGTTGTGTTTTTTAAGGTTGTGGTACCTGCAAATCGCTGCGTTCACCGAACAATAACGCTTTAGATAGTGAAGTGTATGATTAAATAATGCACGCCAGTCGGTAAATAATCACCACATTAGAATCCTGTATGAACCATGACAGTGAACTTGCAACCCTGCATTAGGCAAACACACACAGCCGTCTTGGCAAACATACCCACATATCATTCGCCCTGAATTTACTCTCGATATGTAATGACTAAACTCAAAGCAGCTGAGGGCCAACAATGGTTGCTGCCATTTAGCCTCTGTCTCACCTTTGAACACGCGATGTCAGCGAGCGGGCACCTCCTAAGTCAGCCTCGGTGGAGGAGGTCGCCGGTTGCACTTGGTGGGTTCCTCTAGCTCCACACGGCGGTGTGTCTTTAGCGCGTCACCTCTAATGTTGACGGGGCGGGAGGCGCTCTGGCACGGTATGGGAGACTGCCCTAGCACGGTGCTTTGAAACCGTGACTTCTATCCACTGCTCTAAATCCCCCGATCAGACTTTGAAGTCTTGGATGTGGTAAAATTCTCTCGACGATGTCTACCATGAGGAAGCGAGCCTTATAGTTCGTCCTGCAGTGCTGCGGTGCCGAACTTTGGCAGACGCTCTGCTCCTAAGCCCATGCAATACAATGCTCTAACTCGTGCGATGGCGCGCCGTGTGCCGGTTTTTGACTCCGGTGCAAAGAATGTCTGCGCACTTTTAACCCTTGAACCCGAGCACATTAATAAATGCACGGCAGAATCACAACGCATGGTTTGTGTATATTTCCTATACAGGTATCATGTCTTGTGTGGCAATATGGGCAAGGCAGTGTGTATCGGCCGGCCCTAAAATTGCACTTGTACAACCCGGCCCCCCTGGCATATTCGCCTATCACAACCTGTTATGGGCGGGGTCTTTCAAGTCAAGCGACCCAACCGCGTTACAACCTGACACTGTGCTTAATTATTTATGTTAATTAAACTATAATTTCAACAGTTCGTTTTCCGATAGGCTGGCACAAGAGGCACGCTGTCATTTCTATTTATTTTTGCAGCAATGATGTCTAATTTGTCCCCTACTGTTTTGCGGTTGGTCGGTAGTTCCCGACCGGGTGTGACTCGGGGATGGTGAGTGGCGTGAATGAAGGGGGAAAGTCACGCGGACTGTCCGGGGTCTCGTCTTAGCTACGCGTGCCAACACGTACCGAGGCTCGAGCAGACTGGGACGAGTTGTCAAGCCGATCCATCTAGTTTTTCCTCCTATGTATCATTACCAGAAAGCAGGTCGAGGTATGCGATTCGTAATATACAGGAACAATCATTTTGGTGCATGTAGTGAATTCCTGGTTATTCTGACGTGGCTGCCGAACAATTTCCACTATACAGTAATTAGAGTATCTTTCTTCCGACCACTCGCTCCAATGGAGCTCCTTCTACAAAAGCAATCTCAAAACTTGGCAACTTCATGTTCTCTTCCACCAGCCCACATGAAAATACTATCAAGAAGAAAGTGAGATGTATTTACTTTAAAATTGTATTTTGACAAATCCATCATCGTCAAATCCAGAGCAGAACTCGAGGTGGTATTTGACGTGTCCCGTAAAAGAAAATCAGTGACTACTTCAAATAATTGTGCAGCCAAAACAAGACATTGAACATGTACAGAATCGGACTAACGCTGTTTGCACAGTACAGTGCGTCCATTCGTACGAGGAGCACTCTGACATGTTTCAATGGGAATTGTATCTTTTGACATGGGTAAGAGCAGAGGGCCCTAGACCCACCTAACTGTTTTGTTGACATGTCTTTGTTCCCCTCCCCTGGTACCTTCACCCCTTGTTGAACAGTGACAGACCCACCATGACCCAAGGGGCATAAAGACAAAGACCCACCGTGGTGACAAAGACCTCAAGAGAAAGGACAACTATTGGCACCATTACAATGTCAAGCACCCTGCTACGCTTGGCAACCATGCACCATATAATGGGTAGCATCACAATTCTACATTTTGCCGCTTAAAAACGCCCACCCCTTAAAAAATCATTTTCCCTGCATTAATCAGATTCAATTTTTTGTTTCAGTCAGATTCTAACCATTTACAGACGTAAAATTGCCATTTTCATTTCTCAGTCAACTATATACTTCATCTCTCCTTCCAAGCCAAACTAATGATATGCTTCAAGCGTTTGTCTACAAGTATTTATTTATAAATCTAGCCATTCATTAGTTAATACAGTGTTTTAGTTTCAATAGCTCTGACTTGTGTAAACCAATGAGCTTTTTAGAGAATGTTAAGATGCGGATTAAACTTGAGGACAATGTCTGTTCCCACCGTTTTAAAAAATCTGACTTTACGTTATCGCTACCAGCAGAGTATGGTAATAATATGCAGCACGCTGTGTTAGTTTTAGAATGTCAGTAATAACATTGATTTGGCAATTGATGTGCCATGTTGTTTGTCTTGTCTGCGTTGGTTGATCTTGGGTTTTTGTTTTTCCTTGACGTCATCTTATTTAAATCTCAATAGCCACGGGGTATGATGTACTTTACAATAGCCAGGTAATATGATACATATCGAAAACTAAGCAGACCAACTGACATGCGTTTTGAAACGAACCGTATCATGCAGTCATGCGGAGTTTCGGGGTCTGTCGTTTTTGTTTCAGTTTGTGTATTGTTTTTCGTTTTCTCTTTAGGGGTGGGGGGCTGCTATTGGTAAAACTTGGCAAACGACAGGGCTGTATTGCAATGCAATCCTTTAGAGTTGCATGGCCCGACGTTTGCCGAAAGAATTTTGTTTATGTATAATTTTTTTCTCTGAACAAATTTTGACAGAAAAGTGATGCTGTTTAGAAACTAAACAAACAGCAGCTTTCGCATATGTCCAGAACAATGCACAAAATAGATAACACATGCATAATTGTTTGAACATGGCTGATGATGGTGTCGGCATCCGGAAAAAATTAATCATTTCAATTTTTTAATTCACTATCTTGGCTGGTTTTTGTTGTTGTCGTTGTTTTGTTTTGTTTGTTTGTGCAATACATTAATTTAAAGCTAATAACTTTCTCTAATCTAGAAAAATTGCTTATTTAAATATTTAAATATAAACTTTGGGGTCCAATCGGCAAACTCGGACCTAGTATTTTTACAATGTTACCGTCAAATTTACAAAATAGTGGGGGTTTTTTTGGAAACATTATTTATTTGTTATTTTATTGTGGTTTGAAGTGATAAAGATACAATTGCATACAAAATATATATTGTAATTTGTGACATCAAAAAAATGCAAAATAAACGCATGCTCAAAACTCAAAGGAAAATAACGTCTTAAATGGCACGGTGTTTCTTCAAGTTTGGACTTACAAGCAGTTGCGGTCCACGAAGACACGACCTCAAAGCAAATATAATCTAACCAAGCATAAATGAAAGGTAAATAGTTTTGGTTGAATCAGGGATGTCGTAGAAAAAAATTACCTTGATGAATAGTAAAATGTGATGAATGAAAGATAAGAGAAAAAACACATTGAGAATAATAATTGACGCATTTCGTGATGGTATGATGATGGTTAATGTGCTGACTGATGACGTCAAATCACTTGCATTAAAGTAATAATACTAATAATATTTAC
>CM021533.1:15845985-15856968 GCA_010994315.2 Pisaster ochraceus
AGGCCAGGACATAACAGCAATTTGTCCTCTATGGGCAAAGACCTCATGTCTATTTTGGCTGATACGGCGAGGAAACATTTATAATAATATGGTAAAGACAAAGAGGCTAGTTTTTTATATTGTTATAAAAACAGACATCACCTGACTATGGTCGTGTGTTTTCTACGTTGAAGTCACCTGTATGCTATGCCTATTCAAATCACTATTGAATCGCGACCAACTAAGTATGGAGGCCCACACAGACTATCAAAACTTGTGGCCACCTAACTCTCCATCACGACCATCTAAGTATGGAGGCCCACACAGACTATTATCAGCTCTAATTTAAATAGCCTTCAGTTTAGAAATATGGTGTAATAGCACAATTGAACAAGTTGTAACCGTTACATGAATGTTTACTTATTATTTTGTTTTTCCTTCTTCCTTTTCCAAGACATCGAAAACATAAAGTGTAAATTGAGAGTGAGTTTGAATTATAGATAAGACAAGACATATCTGACGTCAATGTTAAGCCCGATTGTACAGATCAAAAGACAAATAGAGAAAATGTGACGACGATGTTTGTTACATTTTATCTAAATATCAAGTATACGTCTGAATTTGTGTGTTATCTTTAAGTGCAACAGAGATATTTGTTGGCCACCTAAACCTAACAATTTCAATTATACATCCCTTATAATCAAAAGTTCCTGATCCCAAAACTTAGACTTAAAAAAACAAATGTTTATCGATTCTAAAATGACCTTTTACTAGCGAAAAAAAAATGCCTGCATGCTGAAAAACAAGTTTTTCAAATTTCTAAATTTCACCCTAATTTTTTAAATCAATATCCCTGAGTTCAAAAAAAATGGCAGTGTTTGCTGCTGCCGACGTTTTTAATTCCAGGAACACAACCTTTCTCCACGTTTGAAACAGCGGGAAATTTAAAAGATGCTAGCGGGTGAAACAGCGCTGTCTGACGGCGATAACAAAGCCAGACACTCACGGTCACAGCATAAGGCTTGCAACTGGGACATTCATTAACGAATTGGGTCGAAATTCAAACTGGTATTCAAGCCTCTGTGTTGTGTTGTTTATATTGAATACAACAATAAAACAATAATCTAAGAGCAAAACAGTTACAATGTTCCCTAAAAGTAATATGAATGAAATGATTGTTATTAAAATGAAGACTTTTGTTAACTTTTGTCCTATTTTGAACACTCACTAAGTCTTTCAAATTTATTTTTACAATTTGGACAAAGATTGTCTAAATTGAAAAGATTGTTTCGAGATTGTTTGAAACAATTTTGACAAATAATGCGTTGTTATTAATACTTGGATAAACTTTCGAAACATTGATAAGTTGTTGACGTGACGTATTAGCGACAAACTGGGACATTAAAGAATTTAGTGGTTTTTTGTTCCATTCTTGTAAATGAGACTGTAGTACGAAGTTCTTTTGTTCAGTTCTATTTTTATTTTGAAACACTTCCGAAGAGCACAGTGAAGAGCCCCTCTAAAGTACAGTTCCACTTGTCCGTCCAAGTTACTGAACTTTTGAGTGCTATCGTTGAGTCCAGGCCAAGTCTTCTGTCTTCAACACCCGCAAATGGACCATCCGAATCGTAGTTAATAGCCCAATAATCAACGAGCAGGCTCTCAGTTCATACCCATGCCGTCTTAAGTGGGACTTGGTGACAACTTGTCAATTGCAAGAAAACGGAGACGAGAAGGAAAGAGCTTAACCCCTCCCGTAAAACTTTCCCTCAATTTACCAGTCGGCGATTTCCACAGGAAGTTTAGCATAGTTGGGTCTGAAGATGGAAGGGGGTAAGCAAGGGGCAAGTTGCTACAGTGATTAACAGTGAAACGCCGATTTCTATTACTTTCTATCAGCGTTGAGGAACGTGATTTTCGTGGGCTCGGAAGCAGTTGGGGTCTGTGGGTGGTAGCTACCTGATGACTAGTGATTAGAATTTGAGATCGGTGGGCGCAGGTTCGATGGAGAGAGCCGGATCAAAAACACATCGACAGCGATTCATGTTTCTCGCGCGTCTTTCAGAGCTTAATCTGAGCGCATTAGGCATAATTTACATCCGTTCCCTCACTAATCGTGATGGGCAGAGAATATTGAAGATGAAAAACTTGCATCAATACCAACTAAATAAGCATCTACGGTTTCACACAAAGAAAACATTCGTGCGAGTAGAATGTGAGTCACAGAGGGTTCGAGAACCGACAAGTTGGCTGCTACTAACCCATATTGCGACTGATTGCATCGGCAAATAAAACACGTGGGTTTTAAAGCTACTCGGCAACTTCTTAGTTTCCTTTACCCATAAAATGGACAAGGAATAATGAATCAATAAAATGTACGCTTGTCAATATTATTCCAAACGCCCAGTTCCTTACCATAACAAATAGTTAAAATAATTGAAATAGAAATAGTCAGTTTCAGATTTCCAATATTTCATAATTTCAATTATGCAAAAAGCCCGCGAAACCGTTGTGGGAAAATGTGCCTTTCAACTGATTACCATGCCGTGTGGTGTGTGGTTTTTTCTTCTCTTTTCTCTCCCCACCCCCCCCCCCATCTATCTATCTCTCTTCTTCTTCTTCTTCTTCTTCTTCTGCTTTTTTTTTCTTTGCTCGTCAGCAGGTGGCGTTAGTGTGACAACCCATTTTTGGTCAAAACCTTTTTGTTGACCAGAGAAATCTATAAACTGAGTTTCACTTTATCATTTGTTGGCGAATTCGTTCTTCTCCCTAACCTGTAGAACCATTACTAGAACCATTGAACCATTACTAGAAACATTATCCAAAAAAAACATTATTAATAAAGTTGGCAATTAACTCAAATTGCTACTTTTTTTTTTAATGGTTTCAGGATTGATCAAATTCGACACAGCATAAAAAAAATCTACAAGTTTAATCACATGTTTCCTAAAAACACAGAGTATGATCTCGTCCTTAACAGTTGTGGCTTACGTATTTCCTTTTGCGTTTAACGTGTCAACTGCTGTAGCTTTTCTTTGATGGGTTGGATTTGGTAGCAGCTTATCAATGATTTATTAGTCTGGAGATGGTTTAGTTTCATAAACATGATTTTTCAACGATTTAAAATACTTCCTCACTGTATACGCTAATGCCACGATTTAGTGTTGCAAATTGATGTTTTTATAGAAACGATGTTGTCCCGTACTTTAATGGCAGTCATCAGCAAATAGAAGTATTATGTATCGATTGATCATTGAGTCTTGTCATATTTTAGCAAAGCCGATGTAATCACTATCAAACCAATGAATAAATAAATGTAATGTGCATACCCTCCCCCCAAACGCGAGGATTGGAAACCGGTGAATTGGGCTGAGTTGCCATACCCATCAGAAAACAACGCTGTCACGTTTAAATACATCTACAATTAAAATCTGTCCAATTAATCCCTGGTCGATACTTAAATCGATATGAGACGCAGCTGCGACTCGTCCCTCTTCCCCTCCTCCTTACAATCTTCGTCTCCAGTCCCCCACCTTCATCTTATTCCTCTCTGGTGATAACGAGAAGAAAATATTTCGCCAGTTCGCTAAGCTTTGGGTCCCGGGTAGACTACCGCGTGGCAATGCCCTTAACAACGCGCCTCCCCGTACAAAGCCTCCCCTCGTGCATCGCGCACCGATACTCAAGGTTTTTGAGTGAAGGTTCCAATCGAATTTGGGTGTTGTTGGATGCGAGACGAGTTGATGGGAGGATGTATGTGAGTGGATGGAGGATGATGAGGGTGGATGACTCTCTACACCGTGGAGGAAAGGTAAGGAGGAGGAAGAGGAGGAGGACAAGCTAACGTGTAAGATGTAGTTACCAAGGCGACAGTCTTTTTGTCTCGTTTTGTGCGCGGAAACTTTCTAGTTTGTCGAACAAAATGAGGATTTTTTTTTGGACAATCGTGAAGTAGAATTTATTTTTAATAGGTCAAGAGGCATAGCCTTCAGAGCAGAAAAATAAAACGGCAAAAATGGAATGTTTATTAATGTGTGTTTCATTAGCACCTGCACTTTAAAACAACTTGTTTGGTTTTCAGTTTTGCGATACAAGCATTAATATCACAGAAGATAAACCCCTTTATTAAATCCTTTAACTTATTGTATCCTTTTGTAATCTTGTGATAATTGTTATCTCAAAAACATTATCTTCGTACTGAATAACAATCAAACAAGGATCAGTTTGCCGATAAGGCACAACAACCTTACCAGAACGAAGACTTTATCGGGGAACAAAACCACGCTCAACAAAATCATAGTATATCACACAGTTTCTCGAAAAAGACCCATCTAACATGATTTTCAAGTTAACAAACTTGTTTTGTTTTTTTATAAGTGATATGTAGGCTAATTGATTAACTTGCAATTCGGTTTGGTGCTTCAACGAAAAAAATTGTTATGATAATGATAAGGTGAATAAGCTGTGGTTGTTAGGACTTTGTCATCCCAAACGGCATAAATGACGACGAAACCAACTCACTTCAGTAGCACAAGATACTGCTGTATAGTGTCTTTTAATGATAACTCCACTAACAAAATGTCGTTTGTTTTCTTGCTGGAAATTGGCTTAAAAACTGGTTGTCTGTAAATAGTGGTGTTATATGGTCCTTTATGTACTCCAGTACTGAGTTTGTTGAGGTAGCTCTATCCATCTTTGATACCATAGTTTTTCCTGTTATTGTTATTCGTGACATTTTAGATGACTTCGGATAATTATATGATACAAATCCAGAACATGGAAGACCAACTATAAGCAAACACCAAAAGACTTAAGCAGGATTTTAAGCGTTAAACACGGTAGGGCTTAATAGTTGAATTTATATTTAATGATTTAATTAAAACTGCGATCTCTTATTATATACTCACATACAATGTCCCATGTCAGACTTACTATATGGATTGTATTTATTGTCCTATGCAACCGTCATTAATCGAACCATTATTTCTATACCGACTTCAAGCATTCACTGGTGCGCACTGACTTTCACTTGGGAACAAAGTACCGTAGAGATTCAATTGCTCACAATAACGGCTGATATCTCTAGAGAGTTAAGGTCATTGAACTCTTGACGGCGAATGTTCTTTTGATATCTTCTTTGATGTTTTCATTGGTAGGCAATTATTTTCTCAATTCGAACCTAGAACTCACTCAAGTGTGAGAGACAAGCTCTTGTAATAAATCTTACATAATGGCGACCAGACAAAACACGTAATACCAAACAATGATATTACATGGAAACAAACATAAATAAGTATACCTTATTATGAGACATAGCTTCAAATTCCAACAAACAAGATGGGAAAAGTAAGGCTCAATAGAAATGCACTGGCAAATGTTGAAACAACAACATCAGTGCTATGTTAAGTTTGTTTGTCCATGATTGCTATAGCAACCTTCCCTAAAATCAAATTCATCATCATTTTCTGCAGTTTGAAGTAACTAGTCTACTAACTGACAAAAATGCTCGTTTTTAAAGAATAGGGGAAATTATAAGTAAACAGTCTGGATAAATGTGGGGGTCAACATTTTGAAGTATTCTTTAAAAAATAAGGGTGAAATATTTTCATTGAAAAAAAACCTACTTGAAAGTTTTCAGAAATTAATAATTTGTAGTAAATATGCACAAATGGAACAAATAATGTTATCTAAAACTCAGTTGTTTTTTAAAAGTTCAATAGTTAATCCTACCCATTATCTCTCAACTGGTAATATTCCAATGGAACCGCCTGCCCTTTCTCACACCTGCCAATTCTAAAATAATTTGCTTAATTACAATCTTCTTAATTCAGTATGATACGTATATTCTATGCATTTGTAAGAGTTGAACAAAAGTTTTAATATTGAACAAGCAGACGTAAAACGCCGAATTCTCGCTATCTCTCTCGAGCAATTCTCGTTCTCGTTAATTTAAAATGGTGGTGCTTTTCACGGGTCGCCTTCCAAGTATAATTTCAAAAGGCATTCTCTATAGATAAAACAAATAGCAGAAACTTAAACCAAGTTATACATGATGTTCACATTATTCACTCATGTTGCCTAATTAAGCAATTTCGCCGGGTATATTATGGTATAATTAAATCTATTTTAAAACAATTTTGGTGTCCATCCAAATTCAAATCAAATATTTATACACACTGATTGGTGTATGTAATTCGGAGAATTAGAAGCTGCAGGAATAGTAAACATATTTACCCGTGTACAGAAACGAGCATCGTTCACGTTTATAGTGAATCGTAATCTCGAACCCATGTGATCTGTATTTGGTTTGCTATTTTCATAGCCGTAAGCGGGTATAGGAAAACGCACTCTTGTTGACGGCAACTGCAGCTATACCACAGCCTGGCTACGGCTGTCTGTTCACTCAGTCCTTGCCTGTACTTTAACGAGGCCGACGCTTATTATTTAACTCGAACCTAATATGATTGTCTCATGCTATAATTTAATTCAATGGCCGTAGCTTAAGCTTAAAGGGACACACCAATATACACCTCAAGCGTGTATAGATAAAGCACGTGGATAGAAATGGTAAAAGGCCACATGTTATTTTATTTTGTTTGTAACCAATTTGATCCGAAGAAGAGTGTGAAAAAAATACCAAACGTTTTTTGTGTGTGTGTGGGGGTTTTTTTTGAAGGACCATTTTTGATGACGGTTTTGATCAATACCCATAAAGCTTTCTCACTTCCGTTACGGATGCATTATAAGTGTTTCAGCAGACGGTAAAAACGAGAAAACTTATTTTGTATTTGTGGCGAACTAGGAGAGCATTAAACTGCCATCTTTCTATTTAGACTGTTTCGTTTTGCTTGGTCAAGGAGAAAAAGAAAAAAAAATGGTTTGAACAGCCCGATTACATCAAATGGACAAGAAGGTATGTGCTCGGTTAATATCAATATGTCAAACGTCGCGCCTAGAATTAATCTTGTAACATTCAGAGAGCTACTTGAAACAATGTATACACGTTTTTAAACCAAAAAATATAAGAAAATGGTTACACGATCTTTATACATTAGACACGAATCGATTTATTTCATTAACGACAAAATCAGGGGGGGGGGTTCGCCTCAACTAACTTTGAGTTACAAATTAAGAAGAAGCACCTGAAGTTAATCGCAATACTACGAAATTGTTATCTCGCCACGGGAAATCAAATCCACTTTTTATTTGAAAAATACGCCTGGCTATAAACGCCACACTTTATGTATTTTTTAAAAGAGAAACCCTCTAACAGTGTATCAAACAAATCGGATATTGGCAAGTCTTCAGGTATTTTTTTTATTTTTTTTATTCTCATACCTCTAGCAGGGGGTAAATAAATAATTGGAGTGAAAGAACGAGCCGAGATTGCACTGTGGTCTGGATCTACCTTTAATCGCTCCTCCCTACAGGGCCGCTCCGTACATCCGCTGATAGTTCCGGTGATACTCCGGTTTCCCACCCTCAAGGAGGACGGTCACTATGGCAACGTAATCACGTGACTCGCATCGCAGTCAACGTTCGCGTGCCCTAAATATATCTGACCCCGACAAAGAGTACTGTAGACGTCTACTGCGCATTTTGTGATTATGTAAGAAAAATACATCATTATTACACACAACGTTCAAAACAGACGCAAGTTGTAATGTAGATTTAAAGCTCGATCAAGAGCATCCTGATTTAGAGGGTGATGCTGTGTATTGTATTTACTCGCAGTAAATAGAAATCAGGTCAATCGAGGTCATTTTGCGTCTCCACCAATCGCGAAGTGACTTTGAGATCATGTGACAAGAAACACGCTTCGCGATATCAACTCGCAGCGATGTTTCAATCTAGTTTCTCTTTTGATCTGAAATTCTATGATATCGAAACTTACTCACACAATGTGGATGTGTTATCAGCATCGAAATCAATTAAGTATTCTGTAAATTTATAGTATTGCTAGTACCATTTATCCACAAAAGAAAGCTTTTGCTAAAACTTGGCTTTTTGTGAGGCAAAAATATGAAATGATAACCTCGCATGATTACTTTCATTATTGCTACTATTAATATTATTGTTGTTATTATTATCATAATTGTTGCTCATTTATTTATGTATTTATTTATTTATTTATTTATGTATTTATTTATTTATTTATTTATTCGACTTATAATGAGTTATTTAGTCAAAGTTAGCTCATAGTTTTGACACAAACTTTGTGTTTGTGTGTTAATTCCTTAATATAAGTTTTAGTTTGGTGTTCTTGCATATCAGATTATCTGTTAATTTTTCGTTCGTTTCAAGAACAATTTTTGTTGACATTTAAAGTGAGCAGGGAAATTTACATTTTCCTTGATAAAGTGTTGTTTCTACCAGATGTTGATGATGAAAAAGACGCTGATTATAAAGTTCTGTTACTGATCAACTAATGTGTCATTTAACTTACACCGTTATACTGCGCAAGCTCATTGCAAACAAAACCTGACGACTGTTTTGTCTCCTCATTTTATGTAAAGACAGCGACTAAATTATGTCTAGGTAACTTAGTAAAAACAAATATTATCCAGTAAAACTTGTTCACGCTGAGCTGCACTTTTTGAAACTCAAGGATAATTTACAGGTAATTTTTTCCAACTGGGAAACAAATTGTGATTTATCTTATTTAATCGGGGAGTTTTTAAAGGGAAAAAATCCCAACGTCTTATTTTAAAATGCCAAATTATCAATAGACAAGGAAAGATAATTGATTATTTAATGCAACAAGATCGGCTTATGAATATCATTAGCTTTTACGCTGAATTGCACTTTTTTTACGCCAAAGAATTCTCTGGTTAATATATTATATTATCATTTGATTCAATCATAAGAAATTCCTGTTGGCAATTTAATATAAAAGCAACTGCAAATCAAATCTAATCTAGCCAGATCTCCGCTGCTTTTTTTTCTTCAGGAAACACTATTTGAAAAGATTAGGAACAGATTATGACACTATAATTGTGTATTTTTATGCAACAACGACGAAATAAAATTAAGAGTATATTCACCCTTGTAGTCATTCTTAGAGTGGTAAGAAAGAGCAGTTCTATAACAAAGAGCACCATCGGCACGGTTTTCATTGTCATCACACGCAGTTGTTTTATTGTTTGAGAATTGATTGGCCGGGATCATCTGAGACGCATTAAAAGAGTCTTTTGTCTTACGTTGTACATCAATCTGGCTTGGGAATGGCTGTGGCTGGCGATAAATGCAGGCAGACGTAACAGCATGTAATCAAAACCGCTATTTCCAAACAAACTAATAAGAGATGAGCGTTTTTATAGACATGGTTATGACTGCTATACTTATCAAGCCGATACCCGAAGTCATAGCCATTGCTTCCTACAAGCCGTGACACCTTTGACTGTTGCTGCTGTATAGCATGCCCGTTATGTTGCACAGGGTGTACACACTCCCAACGTCCCTGAAATACTAAACTTCCCAGAACATGATGGGGGGGGGTGTACACCAGCCACTACCGAGCACCATTGCTTTTGAGTATATACAACGTGCAGCAATTCGGCCTATATGACGTAAAACAGTTATAAAAACTCCAAATTGCCATCCAAAGCCCGGAACAAAAGTTGTCTCAGAAATACTTAAACATGATCATCATTTCCGACCATTGAATTATTTTGTTTAAAGTCATTTCAAGCAGACGTGATATGGTTGTAATAATAGCTTTTGAGTGACAAAAGTCAGGAACTACCTTATTTTTTAAATAATTTAACTAATTCCACTGAAATTTGTAGAAATTACCTGTCATCAAAACACAAAAAGCAAAGCTTTTGGAGGGGAAAACAAAACCTCACCGGCAAGCAACAATTGCAACTTGAAGACGCAATGCTAAACCTCCTAGATTGCGATCTTTACTGCTCATTCTTACAATATACTGAGAGTGTTTTATTTAAGAACTTGGTTCTTGTTTCAGATCGTTTTAGCCATGACAGAAGAAACATGTCCCACAGATGCACCCTCAGGGAGTTAGAATCCGATATAATCAAACCAGCCTCCGTCACTCATATCAGAAATCGACCGTCTTTGAGTCAACTACGGGAGAGGGGTCAAGAAGCCAAGATCCCAGGGCCTGTGGGGAGCATAGAAGGAGGTAAGAGACGGAGGGTTGAGGAGGGATGGAGGGGGGAAGGGGGGCAATGGCCGGCCGGGCGCCCTTTCCCTCGATCACACCGCTCATGTTGCTCTTTTTCTCATTTTCCAGTCCAATATCATCTCAAAATTTGTTCTTATGTATATAGCCTATCAATATTAAGTCATACGGATGTTTCAAGCTACCTCGAAATGCCAACGATTGTGTATGTACATGCGTACAGTGAACGAGTGTAGTTTAAAAGAAACTGGCAAAGATTCAAGAGCCTGATTTATGCACAATGCATGTCTTAATACAATGACAATAGCTTTGGGCAACACAATGCCGCTTGCGACTCGGTTGCAATAAACTGGTGCCTGCTCCAACTTGATAACTTTGAACGCAGAGGTGAAATGCAAGACTTGTCCTTAGCAACGATACTATATTTTAAAAAAAAAGACCTGACGTCACGCGCTCCCAGTTATTTCAGTGAAGTAAACTGTTCACTTATTGTTTTAGTTTGTATGATCAAACGGACAAATCACTGCATATATCGTCTTGCCGCTTCTCATCACGTAAGGCTTATCAGGGCTAAGATTCCACAATGTGGGTAACAGGTATGTCTGTACTACTAATATCCCCTCACCAAGAAATCTAAATTGGACCCAAGCCACTATTCCCACCCCCTCCCATCACTGTGTCTTCCTTTTTTCCTTACCACCGGTCTTTAGGTTCTTAGTCCTCAATCTAGATTGGACCCCAGCCACTATCCCCCTTCCTTTACCATCACTATATCTTCCTCCCTCCCTTACCACCGATCTTAAAGTTATTGGTCATCAATGTAGACTGGACCCCAGCCACTATCCCCCCCCCCCCCCCCC
>CM021533.1:15857302-15870001 GCA_010994315.2 Pisaster ochraceus
CCTTCCCCCTTACCACCGGTCTTTAAAGTTCTTGGACTGATCATTATAGTTCTTGGTCATCAATCTAGATTGAACCCAATCCACTATACCCCTCCCCTTCCCATCACTGTACCTTCCTCCCTCCCTTACCGTCAGTCTTTAAGCTGTTGATAGTGTCATCAATCTAGGTACCGAGCCACTATGTTCATCCAGCCTCAAACTCCACCCACCTTTCCCACCTTAAAAATTTTGTACAGTTTCGATTTGTCTCTTTGTGACAATAATGATTTGTGTTTTGTAATGAACTTCAGTTCAGTACAAATTGCCCCAAGGTGCTTTTAGGATTTTTGTTTTTAAATAAAACGTAGATAAACACATGTTCCTTTGTCATTAAATATACATCATTTTCATGACGGTTAAAACAATACTGTCGCGTAAAAAAGTTTGAATTGTCGTAATTATGTTTTTATCCTTTCCAAAAAATAAACATGTCTTCGACAACTTCTCCACAAAAAAATGTTACCCCACAACTCACAACTCCTTCAAAAACAAACTGATAAGTAAAAGTGACCGAGGAAAACAGTTAACAATTTATTACACGTTGAGCAGTGAAATAAGCAACACATTAGTTTCTTCTAGTAACCGACATTAATATTTGGGCATGGAAGTGGACAGAAATGACTTGCGGCAAGGGAACGCCTGGAAATTAGCACTGATCCCAGTCGGCCAGTGACCCATGGACACGCTGAAGGACACAGTGGCTCGCCGCACTCAACCATCTCCGGTGTTCAAAACACCTAAATTACACCTGTAACCACACAATCACGAAAAACAATAGACGGGTTAGTTGATCTTAATTGGTCTCGGAAGGGGATAATTATGGCCCGAGTCAAACCCGCACTGAACCCTTCGCTTTTACTACGAGTCTATTAGGTTTGAACGCAACATGGTGGTTGTGTCCACGCAGCGGGGCATCGCACCCCGGCTTTGACCGGGCGATCGGCACGTTTGCTCCGGCCACTTTAGGGCTTGGATCACGCTTCGTTCATTTTCCACCCGTCTACCTTTACTTACAGGATCGATGGGTTTGCTTTTAGCGGGGCGACGGAGGGGATTAACGAGTCCGAGGCACGTGCCGAGATACAGTTAGCAATTCTTTCATCTCAAGTCATGCTATAGGTTTAAGCTTATCAAATTGACATGATAATTACAAGGTGTTGGACTAGTTCTTGGTAACATAACTTTGGTACAAAAATTGATCTTACTAGGAACAGTTTGGTTGAAAACATTCCAACTTGAAAAAGTGCATATATCGTGTGTGGACTGATCATTTGAAAAATCGTTATTGTCTAACTGGGAAAGTATAAATCGTTTGTTGTAGTTGTTTCTTATCACGTACAATGCTCAGGTTTCCAACTGAAGTTCCACAAGGCGTGTTATCTTAAGTCATATTCATTTTGTTTTGTTGAATATCAACTGTCTTTGTTATTTACGTCTTAGCTTCGAAATCTACCAGACGGAGTGTGTTGTGATTATTATGGAATAGTGTGTATAGTCTTACACCAAAGTGACAGCTGAAAACCATTGCGGCCTACACGTTTCAAGGATTCAGTACTTGTTGGTAAGATGACAATGTCTAATTAAGTACAGTGGATAGTAAAGAGGGCCTGAAAACGTAAACAAAATATTGCACTTAACTTTTACAGAGTCTGGTAGACAGCCACACCCATGTCACGAGAGGGCACTGTTCTCCCCTTGTACGTCACCCATTGTACAAAGTGAAGTTCCAGGAAAGTTAAATAGTAACGCCAAATCAGCATCAGGAAAGATGATTCCACCATTTTATACAAAATAACTCAATTTCAAGTAAAACGGATCAGTTACTTATTGTTGGAAAACTGGTGAAGCATAAAAGTTGTGCAATTAAGTTAGAGATATGATTCAAGCTAGCCCACTCCAAACTTTACACAAACGTAGTTTTATTTTCAGCAATAAAACTTCAAAATGGAAAAAAAAACTCCCAAAATGAAGCGCATGTGCACGGGCCCATTTTATAAATTGAATTTCCAGGCAGATTCCATTTAATCCCCACCAGTCATTCGATATGCCACCAGACCGGCCACCTTCATCCCCCGTAAATGGCGCACATTTCCCCGTTGATTCTATTTTCCCCGGAAACCAAAAACTGACAACTCTGGAAATATCAGCCGGTTTTTAGATTCAATCAATGGCGCATTAGTTATCGTCCGTGCGTTTGTACAGAGTAAGCCCTCTCCTTGTTATGAGGTCTTATTGATGCTGCGTTTTGGCGGCAAAATTCCCGCCAAATCCCCAACTACACGAAGCGCTTGCGTTGCTTTGTCCCCCGCGATTGTGGTGCTATCCCCTTGTGATGAAGTCTAGTCTCATGCACCAGCACTACTGTTTATACGAGCGTCAAAAACGAGAACAAAATCAGTATATGAAGAGCTTCAATAATCCAACTAAACATGGAAGCACAAGAGCTTGGCAAAGTTGAGGATAACAATTCTTACAAACATGGGCTCAGAAACTAAATTAGTTGAGTGTGTTTTTGAATGGGCAGGTGTTTAGGTTTGAGGCCAGTTCGCGCGCCTTTGTCATCCGCGTGGATGATTTGCATATTATGTAGAGGTAATATAACCTGTACTGATGATCCAGTGCAGAATGCGTGGCGTTTGAACTAGAACAAACAGTACAGGCATAACCCGTAAGGATTGCCCACTGTGTGTCTGTACTTCTGAACAAAAATCCTCTTCGTTTTCTCTTATTTGAACATTGTTTTAAATAATCAACAGGTTATTGCAAGTTATTCCGACAATTAACTATATCCAGTTGTTTGATATTGATTAAATTTCTCGCCATGATTAATTAATATTTGCCAGAACTATTTTAAGTGTCCGTAAAACAAGAACTAATAGTACGGTACCATCCAATACTGAATACTAAGTTGTCCTGTCGATCCAAACACAACTAAATTAATCTAGACAATCACCATACTTTTGGTGTCTGTAAACAGATTCCAAGCATTTCTTGCATTTAAGTATAACTACAAAGCAGTCACTTCCTGTCAATGATATTGATTTTTAAAAAACATTCTTCAAGTCGAGCTCACAGTCTTTTAACACCTTATCATAATCTCGAAGAGATGGCAGTTTTCATGTTCAAACATTACTAAAAAGGTATCTGAAAGCTTTCCACAATCTCCGTTTCGTTCAATTCATAAATTTGTATCAATATGGTAAAATTATTCGTCAAATTTGTGTTTACTCTTGAATTCGAAAAGGATCGATGTCCATTTCAGAACCAAATGCTATCAATATCAGAACGTACCAATGAGCCCGGATTCTGGTGCTTGGAAGAAGGGGGTTCAAGGGGGGAGCACCCCTTCATGTTTGGACGGAGGGGTTGGGGTACAATGAACAGAGGAGCTAACCTAAATACGAGCCTGGATTCTGGTGCTTGGTAAGCAGGGGGTTCAAGGGGGGAGCACCCCCTCATGTCTGGATGGGAGGGGTGGGGGTACAATGAACAGTGGAGCTTATTGTTCAAGACTCATCCATTGGGTAAATATTATCAACACAAAAGGGAAGGGGTCCCCATAAACCCCAAGTTTGGTTTTACTTGAGCGTTGGGGGCCGGCAGGTTGAGGGGCAATATCTTGCCCCTGTTGGCAGATAGAAACCAAGGACGGCATGTGTTTATAAATGGCGTGCCACAATGTCAGGATATATTGAGTTTTAAAAAAGAAGAAGACATTTATAAGATATCACACAAACAATGTTTGATTTTCTGCGAGGCGTCATGAAAACACTGGAATGGCGAATAGTTGCCATATTCTAAACGTATCAAGGTATGGGTGCAATGCGATTACATGTATATAGTTATACGACTGATTGGATAACATCAAAGGATAGGCCTCCTGTAGCTTCAGATAACAAACGCGATGTACATTATACACCCCCTCATCCTCTGTACGCAGGGTCACTAGTTGTCGAGAAATCTCAGTGAGATGACTTCGCGATGACAAACCCGCACAGTTCCTCAATGTTAACCAGTGGCGTCAAGAAGGGGGTCACCCCCCCCATTGATGTCCGTGTCACCTCCCCCCTCCCCATTTGAATTCTGGAAAAAAATTTGGATTGGACATTTCCAGATTTGTAATGTTATAATTTCGATGTTTTTAAAACTGTTTTTCCATTTACACGCAGACAATGTCTATTTTGTTTTTACATTTACGCCAGATTATCTTATAACATGATAGTGAATTACACACACAAATGAGCTGAAAGAGGGAGGTTTGTTTTCAAAGAAAAAGGCAGACGGAAACTTGGCAAGAGTGGTACACCTCTTGTGCCCCCTGAAATTTTACCCCAGTTACGGCGTTGGTGTTAACATAAAAGTTTCTTGCGGCTCGTATTTAGTTATTGACTATAGTTAGACAGTGCCCTGAGGGGCGTGGGTTTAACTCGTTGAATATTAACACTTAACTGAGAGGCATGGTTATTTCGAACGGATTAAACCCAAGAAGTTTCATGGTTGTTTTCTGTTGGGAAAATTGTATAATGCAGTGATACTTTGATTATCAGAGTATTCGCCATATGTTCAACAAGAAGGTTGAAAGAAGTCTTCAGACTGTATTCGGTCAAGGCACATCACCCAAAGCATGTGTGCTCATTTTTTACAAACTACCTTTAATTGTAACACTGAATTCCACAGCCAAGTTACGAAATAGTTACAAATGTCAGTCATATAAAGTACATCATGTTTGAATTTAACTTATGCGTGGATTATTTTAGCCTGTATTATACTTACTAATCCATCTTGACCGATTACCAAGTATCTCGATTGTACGGGGTTCGTCCAGTTTGATTTTTTTACATCATGAAAGTGGCAGAATGAAAGTGTCCGTTTGTGGCATTGCCCGTGAAGAAACACTATTAGTAGCTGTACCGAGTTGGCTTTCGGTTAGATCGATATGATAATGCAATGGGAAGTAGTGTTTAGGTGGTGTTTAAGATCATGTGTTCGTTTTACTAGCATTAGTGAAGGCCACTGAACCGTGTATCTAATAATCACAAACTACAAGTGGACTATTTGTGTACAGTAAGAAACACTGAGCTTTGTGGCCACATCATCCTCTAAACTGAGTAGGCCGGTAGTCGTGCCATACACATCGAAATCCTAAAACAAAACTGGAAATCTATCTATAAAATACAACTGAATCGACACCGACTGTTCCATGAATTATTTCGATGGATAATTTGCGAATCAACTCGTGTGGTATTGGAATGCTTTACAAGGTCGTAGGTTCGAATCTGCATTCTGTGTTGTGTGTTGATGATGTTGTGTACAATCTTCATTAAGTGGTTGAACATTGTCAGTACGGCCGAACACATGAATGAATGTTAAACATGAAATCATTCCTACCTCTTTAATGTACCTTCCCATGTTCAATCCTGTGCTCATCAAAATGGTAGTTAGAAGTGGTTCCACTGAATGTATTTCCAACAGATTGAGCTTGTGTTCTTGACTCCCAATCTCTACCCATGCAGTTGGTATGAAAGATGCACTGGCTGGCGTAACGATTTTTATATTACTCCCAAAATGCCCGATCATGGCGTTTGGTGAACAAAGCAGTTACTGGTCTTCATTCAGGTCTATTGTGATGTTGTCAAAATCAGTTATTAGACTCAGTCACCTCGGGACCGGTGCAATAATACACCGAGAATGAGAGTCGCTATACCGTGAACGGAGAAAAGGGCTACCGGGGCTTGCTCGGCAGCGCCTCCCGCTAACAAGGGCCCGGCACAACTGCCGGGGTCAAGCCATTCCGAACTCCGGTCGGCCATTCACCGGGACGCTGTTGTCCAAGGGAGGGGTTGACGTACGCCGTGGGCTAGGGGCAAACCCGCTCAGCATTCCCGCTGGAAATGTTTTTACGACCTCTTGATCTCAATATTTTTCGTTTGTGAAAGATACCCGAATACAATCAAGTCTTTGTTACCAATGACTATTATGGTTTGATTTGCATTAGAAGGGAACACGGGTAAATGCCCTGGCTGGTCTTTTTCATACTTTGGAGTTTATAAACCAAGTCATTTTCACGCGAAAGGTCCAAGTTCATTAATGCTTACAAGAATTTGTACAAATGAAGTTAGTAAACGAAAGTTGTTCGTCTCTTTAACACTGCTACTGTGGGCCTACCTTGGGTTTCACAAATGAAAAAGGAAAAGTTGAGGACTTTAAATGTGACAGTTGACTCAATTCTTTCGATTTTGCTGGATATGATAACAGCATCAGATTTCTTAATAGACAAAACATGCATAAACCAAAATCAAGACACATGAAGATTTAACGCCTTGGGTGGTGTGGAGGGGGCGGGGTTGTGCTGTGGAGAGCAAAGTAATTTAGGTCATTTTGTCAAACAAGGTCGGGAACACTGTTTCACTGTAGGCCTATTTATATATGTCGATGAAGTTATTTTTTAGTGCCGATACAAGTATCATCGTTACCTAGAAAGTGTTATATTTATTTGTTAGATTTCTGAAATAAAGAGTTTTTGTTTAAAATAGGAATATCTTATTATTTTAAAACATCTCCAACATAAAGGTCATCTAATTTGATGTTTGTTTTTTGCTTTGTTTCCTGGTGGTTGGGCCTATACGTAGCTTGAGTGAATGAACAAAGTGTATTCATTTTGGTATTATTTGTTGAATAGGATTATTTGTCAATGTTATTAGCTTACGGTTTCGTTATTGTATTACCAAAGAATCTTAAATATTTCTTAATATTTTGAGAACACTGTATCGGTGCATCTACAGAATGACTATACCAAACAAAGCATGATCGTGTTTTGTGGTACACGGCTTGGGCAAATTTCGTTATATATCACGAACAATTTTTGTTCATAACTGTACACTGACGATTTTCTTTTTAACTTATTATTTTGAATTTTCTTTAAAGAGTAGGCCTATATATTAATGTTTGAGGAAAATGATTCCTGCCCAATCTTAATCATCTATTGTTGAAATATGCTATATTTTTCGTCAACTGATAATGACCGGCAAAGTAAGTCTAGGTTTTGTTTGTGTTGACTTGATGTGCCTTTAATGTCACTTGGACACCAGGAGATAATCGTGTCTAAACCAGGAAAATTACCAGACGATTAGTTACACAAAATTATCAACATAAAAAAAGTATCCGACTGAGGCGAACGTCTCTGAAGTTGACCTTGTGTGTACTTTACATCACGTTCGGAAAACGCGTATTGTAAAACCTCACGTGACACTGCACACTGCACTCTGGAAACATGATTCTTTCATTACAGACCACTTCTTTACATTTTTTATGCAGCTTTTAAGACAACGCTCAAAGAGTTACTTGAAAAGTATATTGAAAACCTTTACATTTGATTTTATAAATGAATGGTTTTAGTTGGATAACACACTGTGTATTTCATGTATATAATAAACAGAGCGCACACTTCAAAAGCACCACGTGGAACAAGCCCCAACCCGGAAGTAAGATCTCGAAATTATCTTATTTCCACGGTGTGTCGGGATTTTATTTCTTGATGGATCACACAGTTTGATTAAATTTTGGAATTGCACTTGCCAAATTGGGCCCTGTATACCATTTGACGCTGAATGAAACAAAACACGGCTCGAATTATGACCCGGGGAATTGAAAAGTGCAGCCGTGAAGGCAGCGCTTCCGCACGGCAGGTTTAATAAGAAAAAATGACCCGTGCAAAGTTTGCAATCTTCGTATCGTTGTTCATTGTGTGATACATCGTCCAGGTTTAACTGGGGGTCCTTCGAGACAATCCATTTTACACCTACCCCATTTGTAAGGTTTCATTTTCGCCACAGAACTTTCAATGCAACAAAAGGAAGGAAAATAATATAAAAAACAAATAGAACAATAACAGAAAACCAAGTAAAACTGACAAAAGATTTTGTTTAATGTAAATATTTGCGCATCCGGGAGGAAAATATGAAATACGTAATTTCACTCCGGGAGATCGACCCGGGACGGCCGTCGTGTCATTCACCCTGTGGGCCAATCGACACGGGATGACCGCCGAACAAATCGGCGACGCGCGGTGCGGGGATCGGGTTCGGCCAAATATTTTCACTCGGAGTTTTGGGTTACAGCGCGAACAACCCGGCTATCCCCCGCCGTAAAAAGCTTGCTTGAATTAAAATATAATATAATAATAGGTAGAATCGAACGGCAAACGCGACGGTCACGTTACGCGAAGAGTACGGCGAGTATAAAAAAGGTCGGAGTTACACAAACACTGTCTTCGATCTGGTCGTGACCATCATAACAGCTGTCGTATAGAGCATCATATGACAATGTTACCTAGGTCTAGGCAACTGAGATTTCTACTTTCAAACTTCCTCTTCCACCGAGATTTTTAACAAAATTATCTCGTCTTGTTATTTTTTTTTACTGGAAATCCAACGTGACTATTGGCAGGAAGGAGAAATGCAGTGTGCAATTTCTGATTAAAGAGAAGATTTATCAAAAAGTCTCCCAGATTTTTTCCTTCCAGAAAAATATTTAACTTGTGTAAAACATTTCTGGGGAAAAAAAATGCTTAAAGTTTGTTTTCTTCCTATTCAAGCAACAGTCCAAATTTATTTAGATTTTATTTTTTCTACTTTTTATTTTTATTTTTTAGATTGTCTATATATAGGCTACAATTTCACCTGTTAGGCTTTTAACCAGTGAGTGCATTTTCTTCATTTGACTGTGCCCAGCGCCTTAGAGCGTGACTGAACCAGAGCATTTTGTAAATGTTGGTATTAGAGCAATCACTATTCTTAAGAATCTATGAACCAAGTCCCGTATTTCTTTGGAACTCGTTCTTACAGATCTACTTGAACGCAAACGGCAACAAGTGATCTTTGCAGAAATTCATTTAGAATGTTTTCAATCAATACGAAAATTGAGTTCCCATCAGATTAAAGAGATTTAAATTGCGTACAAACAATAATTTTGAATACCCTCCTCCGGTGCTTTTCAGAAAGATTCGCGAAAGGCCCTGTTACGTCATCACGCATGTTACGTCATACGTGGGAGCTCCGTTTGGTACGGCCACTTTGTTTCTGCACGGAGGTACACCAAAGCAACATCCCAACATATGACGTAAAAGTATTGTCATTTTGACGCATCAACGGCTAAAGTGTTTCTAGTTTTTCAAAACCTTGAGGTTAGGAAACTCTCACATCAGTAGAGCTTCAAAATACGTATTGATAAGAATTAAGTGATGATCTTTATCATCCAGATTCATAATAACACAAAATAAGCTAAATTATCGGACTGAGCCCAGTTCCTCAAATACATCCATAGCTACTCAAAATAATGTTGTTTATTTATTTACTTGTATTCATAGCTTTCTCATCATGAACCCAACTTATTCTAAATATTCACTATCCCATATACCTCCTTAGGACGTCAATATAGTATAGGTGTGTCTGATTATTTAACTGTAAATTATGATGATCAAAATATCGAATAAGCTTATTGCACTATTTTCAATTTAGTAGAAATTTCATTTAAGTTACGCTTTTTCTCCTTTCAGCTCATTAAGTTCTCTCAACTTTATTCAGATGAGCTACGAGAGAGAATCGCAGCTCCACTTTAAACTGCAATTCAGTCAGTCGATTTGCTTGTGTTTAGTCCTTTTTTTGTTGTTGCTCTATTTGATTACTATAAGGCACACCATTTTATTCCCAACATGATTCAAACATTAGCAAAAGCTATGACACCCCGACCCGTTGCATCGAGTTAAGAGAAACTGGTAAAATGGATAGCTTCGTTTTCCGAGTTAAGCAAACTTACAGCGAGTCTTAAGAAAGCACTAGGCGGCGTTCTCGCGCAGGCTGTACGGGGCACTACCGGCCCTATTGCCCCGGGCTGTTATCATCGATGTTGTGCTAGCCGGTACAAACCTATTCGCAAGGTCAAAGGGCGAGACAGCCTGCTTAAAATCAGCCGGTATTGTTTCTTTTCTTAAGGCAGAGGTGGTTGCCCGCTTTGGGGATAGCAAGCTAGGTTGACGGACCTATGGATTGGGAGGTAGTTAGGCTGACGTCACACCCCTTCTTTATACATGCCTGTAAGGCGTTTAATCACCAGTCTTAGATCGTTCCAAGACCTCAGTGACCTCTAGCTCATTTGCATATACAATCAAGACAAAACGTCCTCCCCTCTAAAGTCATTTGCATTGCTATTGTACTTAATATCAGTAAGTGGTTTTAAGTTTCAATCCTAGCGGTAACTAGGAAAATTACCGGAAAGCAAACAAAATTACGGCAGATATTGGTGGCTGGAGAATTGGGTTTTAATGACCAACAAAACTACATGTATAAAAACATGCAGCTACGCCTCTCTTTTTTAGTTTGTCTGAAGTGTTGTTTTCTTAAGAAAAGTGAAATCGTATCTACATTTATCAGATACTTATTAAAACTTAATCTGCCTTAGAATGACAAATTACCAGAAATTACATCCCATTATCTTCTTGAAACAGAAAACTGAACAGGTTTCTATAAATTTTGGGGTTTGAACAAAGAAAAATTGACTGGAGCGGGACTTGAACCAACGACCTCCGGATAACGTACCGGCGCTCCTATACCAACTGAGCTATCCAGCCCTGTTGGCGGTCTCCATATTAGCAAATATCTTTGTTCGGGGTGCCATATAGGTTTTCTATTTATTAAGATTAATTAATACAACATGCAGAAGTTCCTTTCTGATGCCTACGCCAACAACGATGATTTCTTCTGCTGACTGAATCCAATCCTTTTATGTTGACAACCGTCTCTTCCTCGTTTCCAATAAAAAAACAATGTTGATGTGCATGCAGTTGTGACATGTGGATTAGTTTGCCTTCCAGCCTCGGTTTTGTTACGTTGATTTAAATAGGGGAAAAAACGAACAATGGCCTCACTACGATAACAGTGGGTTTCCTATAAAAAAATAGAGTTATAAAAAAGAAGTGTCTAATTAGCATGATCCGGGTAAAGACCAGACGTAGAGGTAAATGCCCCGCACTAAAGATTTCTAGATGAAATTACCAACTAAAAGCTTTCGGCTCAATCATTACTAGGTATGGATAGGAAAATAAAGGAAGCTCCAAAGGAAGGATGTCTATAAGTATTGTAATTAAAGGAGGGGATTCGCTGACGGAAATATTGAAAGATTTACCCACAGCAGTTTTTGTAAGAGCACTTTATACTTAGCGCTGATTGAATTTATCTTTCACTGAAATCCTCAGGTATAACAATCAATTCATCTCTGCCGGCTGGCAACTTTTCCGTGCTGAGATGAAATTCAAGTTATATTTTAATCAAACTGGAAAAGTGGGCCTAGCAACAACACACTGCTTTTCAAAAGAGCAAATGTTTTCATGCAACGACAAGTGTGTTTATTAGAAGATATAAACAAACAAACTTGAGGTAGAAAAGTTCAAACTATTTCATACTTTTAGGGGGGTTCAACATATTTCATGATTTAACGCTCATAAATTCTAAGCTCGGGTGCAAATTTGAAAGATTTATGATTGACACTGTGTATCGTTTGGTTGTAAAAAAAACCCTATTTATTGTTTATTTATTTTGCTTCACATTCTAACATTTTGACCATGTCTGGTAGTGGTTAGCTGGGCAATTAAATAATACAATTGATTTCCGAAGTATATTTGTGATTAAATTTGTCTCTTAGAAGTTGATGTTTACGAATTGCTCTTCATTTCCTGTTCGAAAGCAATGCGGCAGCCTTCTCCTCCAGAATGGCAGTTGAAAGGCGTGGATAAGATCAAACTTTCACATCTTGGTAATAGACTACATTTTGACTCTTTGCAATAATAACTCTATCCACGGAGAAATTCACAACTTATACTTATAAAGATGTTTCAATCAAGTGTATTTAGTAAGAACCAAAACTCCCTTTCCTGTTCGTCAGAAACAATCGTAACGCCATGCCGCTTGTACATCACCTGCTAATCCAAAAGATGTATTCTTCAAATAGTTATAGAATACTTTCCTACGAGACACAGTCAGTGCCCGTCTCCAGTATACCGTCCGATGAGCCGAATCGCCCGGGCTACTCAGTGGGTCAACCTGGCGACAATACACGGATCATTTAACCCAAGAATGACGTCTTCAAGACTCAACCCATTACCGGTAACTTGACTCTCTCTCTTTCCAGTCGAGACGGTCACTGTGATTTATGAAACTGCGTCCCTCTCACAGTTGTCCCTGAACTTGATATGTCTGTATTGACCGGAATTGACTTGTAGATTGTCCGGCAGGATGACCAGCGGGACTCAATGGAAATTCCATGGGACGTAAAGGCTGAATACACGGCTTGCATCTATTAACACAATTCCCAACCAAGGAAAACTTCTACAAAAGCTGCCAACTAATTTCAAAAGTTATCAAGTCATAAACTTTATATTTTAAGGGGGAACAAACACATTGACACTGAGACCTTTAGCAAATGTGGCAAAGACCTTCGTTAGGGCCGGGTCTACGCGTATCATTTTCATGCAACTGCTTCAAAGTAGTCTGGTTATTAGCTCAGTGGATTTATAATTCTATGCAACAGGTTAAGATCAAGACTCTGTACCCATGTATACTCCTAGGTGCAGGGGGAAAACAATTATTTAATGTGCAAGTGAAAGAGTAC
>CM021533.1:15876272-15890376 GCA_010994315.2 Pisaster ochraceus
GTTGGGGAAGGGTTTGAGGTAGGTTATGGGAGTGTGTCAGGGTATGAATGACTCACTTCTTCAGGTTGGATGTCTATATTTTTAGATGTTGAATCCATATCCTCCAAGGAATCACTGTCATCATCTTCCTCTTCTCCAGACTCATCTTCAAGAGGTTGCCATTCTGTGTGTGAAAACAGACACATCCAAACTTGCAATCAAGATACACACTTCAAAAACATCCTGAAGAGGTTGTTCTATCCACAACGTCACAGCCACATGTTTTTTTGACTTCAGGCTTTTTATTTATTTATTTATTTGTTTTTTTGAAAGGGTACTAGTTCTAAATTAATTTTTTTTTTTTCCTTCTGAACTTCCTGACAAAAAAACAAACAACAACAACCAAGCTCTCATTAGCAGTTAAACTTTTAACTTCAAGGTAACTTCAAGCCAGGAATCTCCATGTTGTTGGGGTAAGAGCTTTTTGCCTAAGAAAATAAACCAGATTTCATCAGACTTTTATTTGAATAACATCACTTGGTTTTCCTCAAGAAATAAAAGACTCGTTGATGATGTTATTAGTTCATAACCAACTTGTTTGATGGGGATAATTTATCTTCTTCATCAAGTTCCCCAAGTGCAATAAGAATAACAAATATTGGTATTTTATTGTGCTAAAATTATTGGACTAATTTATTCCTGCAGCCCCACTTTGAACGACAAAACAAAAATCAAGAATGCTGAACCAGGATGGCTCTACCATGATGCGAAGACAATGAATTTGTGAATAAACACCAAGTATAATTTCTGTACATGTTGAGATGATAAACTGTCCTAACATTATGAATGATTTCTGCATAGTGATCTAGAAAGCACCAAATGGGCGAATAATATACATCCAGTTAAAGTATACAAACATTTTTATGCACAATATATATGAAATGAAAAAGCATTCTGAAATAGTTTTCAATTTATGACAGAAAATGTATGATCTTTTGCTAAAAGTTGTTAATTGATGAGTACAAAAATGAAATAAATTTACACAATTTGGTGTAAAAAAAACCCAACAACACACCCCAGCTTACCAACCAACATGACCCGTGTTATAATGCAACAAGATGACCCTAGCAGAGTCGTTCATAAAGACACCTTTGAGAAAGGCTCTGCCAGGGTCGAAAATGAGGCCACAACCAGTTTTTGACAGTAGGATGGGTGAAAGCAAACTACTATGTTAAATAACCTCACTTTGAAAGGGTTGGATCCAAACCTGTCAGCAGGAAAATATAAGCTCAAAGAGAGAGAGTAGTTAACACTCCGTAGCTCATACATTTCATATGCCGATAATCGAAGATAATCGGCGATTGACTCATTAAATTTAATTTTAAACATTATGAAGGAACAAGAAAATGAACTGCGCTTTTCAAATTGTGCTTTCAGGTGATGTAATATCTTTAATCAGACGCTTATATGTTCTACTTTCTATTAAGTTTTGAATTGACAAAAACAAGTCGGCGCTGTCATGAATCATGAATAGTATTTTCTCTCGTCTACTAATGGAAGATTTTCAGCATAACTTATATATTTTTGGGGTGGGAATTAATCTTTTGATACTATTAATGGAAGCAATTCAATTTGAGTTGCTCTATAATCAATTTATTCGGTGTTCCAGATTTCTATAAATTGTGGACAAATGATAGTTGAAACACTGTTACCACTATGAATTTCATCTGTTTAAGTTTAACACATGTGCACCTCACTATCTAATAGCTAATAGTTGTACATTCCACATACGCTAGTGTGATATATTTTGAATAAGGTTATTCAGAAGATAGACTACCCAACCGTTAACCTCTAAATCGGAGACGAGATTGGCTGAACGGTTCCTTTACCATGCCTTTCATCTCAGTGGAATTTGGTCTGAATGCTACCCCAGAGCCTGACATGTGAATTGGGTTTTTCAGTCCTGACCTGATTCTGTGGGTTTTCGCAGTTGGATTCCTACCGTATCTAAAACTAGCATTTCTTCATCATCTTCTCTACACACAGGTATCTTCAGGTCTACGGGTCACAATGCAAGGCTTTTTGGTTCTTTGGTTTCATATTCTATTACATAATACTAAACTATGACTTGATTGATGACAGTAAACTGACTGGACTGCGGTACTAGTTTAACACTCCAACATCATCTGTACAAAGTTTGTAGCAATCTGGGTTAGTCAGCTGTTCTACATTGGGCTCTTCAGGATGACATTTATTCCATAAAACACTATTTGGTCACAAAAATTGCAACACCGGTTTGATCTATTGTTTGAATCATCCATTTTGCAGTTTGACCATCAACTGTCATACATTAAAGCTAATTCAACCAACCTACTACATTTTTCTATCTGTATGCAATTATACTTCTATACTAACTATTGTCATATGCCAAATGGGTCAGAATATACCCTAAATGGGTCAGAACATACCCTAAATGGGTCAGAACATACCCTAAATGGGTCAGAAAAGTTTGCTCTTCCAACTTTAGTTTGAGATGGTGGAGTAAATCAACAAGAAAGCCGAATTTTGATACAAGTTCACTGGAAGGAGAGGAGTTGCCAAGATTTTTAGGAGGTCATGGATTAAGAATGATGACAAGAGGATCAGCTTGGGTAAGCTCCAATCAATCATGTGTGTGTGTGGGAGTGGGGCATAACCTGTTATTGTTGTTGTTGTTGTTGCTGATGTTCCATAAGCCTTTATTTATAACCAACAAGTGTTTGTATTCCTTTTACTCTACTAATCCTTATCATTCATAACTTATGTGGCAATTGTAGTAATACTTCACTGACACCTGCACCCCTCCCCTAAACTTCAATTCAACAGTATTTTGCTCTAAACAATCCCACAAAAACAAATCTTTATCCACTGTCCTTTCTTCTTTTTTTGTCTAATTGGGTAATGAATCTGCTCACAATCAAGCAGTCTGTACATCGCATCTCTTCCCAATCTCAGCTATCGGAGTAAAACCAGATTTTATTCAAACATCTCACATGACTTTATACAAAGTTATCAGTTAAAATCCTATCATTACTGAAAATAAAATTGTAACAATCAATCCTTCTCAATATTAAGAGAAGATAAACGAAGTCAACAGGCTTCCAACCCTAAGTTTACCATTGTTCCATCCACAAATTATACAATTTAAGCCACCTTCTTTCAAGTCTATACTATTTGATGTAGAAACTAAAGAGACCCACCTGGTCTTCCAATGCTTGCTACAGTATGCCAAGATCCACAAGCTACCTTAGCCACAGGTTGTCCCGCTGGGGATACTCTCGCAGGTGTAGTTTGTTTAGCCATAGTGGGGATTGGTATAACATGACTACTCTTACCCCACATGTACAGAATCCCATCACCTGAAGTCAACATAAAATAATCATAAGATTTGTCAAATGGAAAGTAAACAGAAATTTCTCATCATCGGTAAATTAAATAAAAGCAGTACAATGATCTAAGTTCTACAAATCGAGAAAAACAGAAAACACTTCCCACTTTATAAAAAAAAAAAATGAAAATGATAGAGAAAGCTTTTCCAATTGCTGTGGATGTGTTGTTTCAAAAGTTGATATTTACTGCTGCTAAACAGTAAATGAAATATGTTTTTAATAGCTCTTTCATAGACTTTCAAAGGCAATTTCTTGAATTTGTATTTAAAAAAACATTAATTTTGGGAAGCCAAAGATAAAAGATTCAAATTAAACAGAAAGTTGAAAAGACACTTTAAGCTTCATTGTGTGTTTTTTAGGGGCGTTGAGCTTGACTAGAAAGATTGTCCAAAAGAAGAATATAAACATCTACTACAATAACCCTAAAATCTGGCCCATATCATGGTTATTTAAAAACACATGAGTCATGTGATGTGCTTGTGACTTATCTACATCAAAAATGTAAAACCTATAATTCACATGATCTTTCAGCTAGTTGTAGTTCCATCCATACAAAAATGTACACCAAACTAAACTCTAATTGTTTGTAATTGTCCATGACTAAATAACGAAACTGGACATATACTCAAATTGTGGAGGAAAGTTATGAATAAAGATGGAAATTGCATTTCAAAATTTTAATTCAGAAAGTCCGAGTATTGGACCATTTCTCGGTCAGTATATCCATGGGGCTAGTACGTCTGAGCAACGGACCGTGGCTCAGACAGTATCCGTGGGGCTATAGCACATGGAAGACCTAATGAAAACCTAACAAAAATCCATCATCTCAATGTTATGTTTAAAATGACAACCTCAAGTATTATGAGAGGCAGACCTCGTTCAAATAGGTCAATAAACATTTTCTTTTTTGAATCTATGATTTTAATATCATATTACTTCCATGTATTCTAGAGTTTTGGCTCCTTCCCAAAAACAGGGCGCCTGGTTTGCCAATGCACAACGTACGAGGGCTAGCGAGGCATGAACTCCGTCACAAGAGCCAATGCTACATGTATGTGTTCACAGGGACTGAGTATGTGAGTGGACCACACGACTTTCAGATGGAGCTATTGTGCTGATAACCTTCGTTTGTATTCACTTTAGTACATACAAACAATTTTTGACCAATTTATTGTATCTGTTTAGTCTTACAACCAGATGAATTGTCTTGCGTTTAGCTAGCACTCTGGAACCCTGTATCACAATATATCGTCAACATGATTCCATGAAGGTAAACAGAGGACTAATCTATTTGTGATATGCCAAAAATTTTCAGTGGCAGGAGTGACAGCTGGTAATAATGTGTATAGCTGACATTTGATCTATATTTCACTTATTTTTCGTTAACGAGAAGAAATTTTGACTTTATGAAACTTTCTTTCAACGGGTTCACTCCATGTGTACAAGGACATTTAAATAGTCTTAGATGAAACAGGCCAGGGTAAAAATTTCCATTACAAATTTTTTCTCAGAGGCCTATTATTTTTTGGGGGAATAATCTGAAATTTTGTTGCCCTGACTATGCAATCAAACTTTGAACGACAAACCTGTAACTGCCGCAGTATACGAATCTCCACAAGCAACTTGTGCTACTTTTGGCAATGCATCATGGGATAGTGGCTTAGGTTCACTCAGGTATAAGACCTTTGAACCATGGCCTAGCTGACCTTCCGTCCCTCCTCCCCAAGTGTAGACTGTACCATTGGCTGTTGAAGAGTTAAAGAAGACAAGTTGAAAATAAAACTTTTATCACTGAAACAAACCCATCTCTGATGCACAAATTGCAGTCTTTTACATGTATTCTTAAACATGATATTAAACATTAAAATAATGTGCCCACTGTCTTGCCATGACGTATTCAACAAGACTGCATGTCCAAGAAAAATTAATAATTTGCTCACCCTAAAAACAGTTTTGCAATGGATTTTCTGCTATACCAAAGCGAAGGTACCATTGTTAATCAGGAAATCCCATTACCATCTCCCATATACATTCCAACCATCCGTATTGTCCCAAGAATTGAGGAGACCTAACCACCCGCTCCCACCCCAAATGCCCCAAACTGACTGTCACAATTAAGGAATGGTTCATATTTCACATCTCACAAAGATCACCAGACACTGTTGAGCAACACTAGACTCACGAGTTAGAAATGAGGACTGTATTCTAGAAGCTTTTCAATAAATCCAAGCCCTCCTAGTTCTAAACTTCCCTCCTGCCGCATTGTAAAGTGTACAGTTCTTATTGCCCCAGAAACATTGCCATTTACAGCTAGAATTAGCTTTACCAAAGCGGTAGATAGAGGCATCACTCCTTTACATATTTCTTTGTATACATGTAAATAGACCCTAGAACCCTATAGGGACCCTGTGGAGTAAATGGGGACACCACAGTGTATCTTTAATGCCCTGAGTTAACAAAGTGTATTATTACAATAGCACAAAATAATAAAGGGGCGGGGAACCAGACGCACAGGCGAATTTTAACCACATATTAAGTGTTTAAGTAAGGAATATTATTTCATGATGCCCTAAGCTTAAGATAATAGACAAACATTCTCCACATCTTGTGCCCCTGGTTAACAGAGATGGATGGTATGAAGGGAGAAAAAAACGTGTGCATGTAAAATAAATGAAATTTGAGGCTAATTTGAAGAAGCCATCAAATGAGCTGACATGTCAAGTGAAATTAGATGGGAAGGAACAAGGGCATTGATGACTGGTGTTTAATAGTTACTTGATGTTGGTATAAATAAACATGTATTCTTAACTTTCAACAAACAAACAAATGTCCAAAAGTTAGTTTTTCCAGTATTTAGTTCTTGTTTGAGTAAAAACTAAAACTTTGGAATATCCCCCCCAAAATGTCTACAAAGTCAAAACTTAGAGTATATTTTTTTTAAAGTGGACACAGTATATATATTGCTTATCTTCATTACCGACTCTGGCAAGATTATACCCAGCTCTTGTCATCACGCAATTAAACATCCAAACTGGGTTTTTTTCTCTGACACAGCAGATCCAATTATTTGGAATTCAGTAAATGACGCATGCAAGGCTTTTTATGTCAACTCTCGACAATGTTCCCAAACATTATATTACAACCTGCCCTAAGCCTAACATAACACACAAATATCTCTAGACATTTATCCCCTCATGAACAGGAACTCTCCACACAGCCATGACGAGAGAGAGAGGGAAAGAGGAGAGAAGAAAAAAAAAAATGCCACAATGGCTGGAAGAAAAAAAAAGTTGGATGAAGAGTAAAGCAATTAAGTAGAGAGACGAGTAACCAGCGCTATGGCTGATTCCGGAAGCAGTCATGTAGGGTTCTCCTCTTTCTGGATTGGTTTAAGCTAACCACAGACAGCGTCAAAACACGCAGGGTGTAGAGGAAGACTTTCTTGCTAGGGATTCGAGTGTAGACAATCTCGCAGGGAGAAAGAGCAGTCAACTCTGGCAGCCAATTAATGCTCCGACGACAACGACAAATAAATCAAGCCACGCTCCTGGTTCAGGAAAACTAATATCATTGGATTGTATAGCTATTTATTTATGGCCGCAATTCTTATAAGAAGTTTCATTGGTTGATTTGATGATTTCTGAGGATGTTTGTATGAAAGGACTTTTTTTTTTAGGCAAAGAGATCAAATGAAATGAGGAGATTTTATTTCTATTGAAAAGAAGAAGAAGAAGAAGAAATAAATCATTTTTTGAATTAGAATCTCAGAAAGAAAGGTTAAAAAAACACTGGCACATCCTGAAATTAAATCTTTATCGCTGAACGTAATGTTGAGTGCATGTGAACTATTCAAGAAAGTTCTGCACCTGTTGCAGTGGTATAACAACCTCTGCACTATACAAAGAACCCCCCCTATTTTGTTTGAATGGCATAACCTCAGACTTTATTTTAGCTCTTTTCATAATAAGTAGGTCTAGCCACTGAAGGATCTATAAAATAAAAGGTTGAATAAAATAGTATGAATTATTTTGATTCAGGATTATGGTATATCTGCAGGATGTTCAGAATGGAGCACTAATTGGTGATGGTTACGAGCTTTACAAGCAGGTGGTTTACGCAAGGAACACGGCTTGCCACATACCGGTACCACGCCAAATTGCTACAGGGCACATGGCTTGGTCCCAAAGTGCCCCAGGACACGCTGCTTGGTCATGAAGCGCCCCCACAGCACACTGCTTGGCCAGTTGGTCTTTTCCAATCTTTGATGTATTGAATATCTGACAGTCAGTTGAGGTAAGGTCGTATGCGGAAAGTTATCACTGCATCAAATTCCTGCTTGTTGCCTTAACAATGACTGATGTGTAGATTGATGTACATCTATGATTTGAATGATACTGACATCATTCAACTGATTATTGATCTAATTACAATAATATAGATTTCAAATACTTTATGATATTTTGTATTCTTCTTTTTCAGTTATGATATTACACATCCAACAGTGCAACTACCACTTACAGAAGCCTATTATGGGATGAATAGAAGTTTGAGGGAGAGTTGTTCAGTTTTAGATGTGGGACGAAAACCCTGAATGGAGCGAAAACACATGAGGTACACACAAGGCTTCAGTCTGGGGTGGGATTCCAGCCAGGGTCCACAGAGGTGAAAGGCAAGGAAAGAAGCCACAAAGACAATCTGATACGCCCAAAATGCTATATACTCTTGCCACATCTGCTCCTCCATGCTACATCACATGCTTTTTACAAAGTCTTGAAATAAACACATTTCTTGCTGATATTTGATAATTTTCTTTTTTTTGCTGTGATGCATTGTTATTGTTTGATAACTACAGTGATTCAAACATGGTTTTCAACAATAGCCAGAACTTGATCTTATAATAAAAGTAGACGAATACAAATTTAAAAAAACAGCAAGAAGTTGTGGAACCACACCTCCCCAAATATCAAAATCAGGACTACTAGTACCCCTTTACACCTTTACCTGTTCCATCATGATGACAATACATCATAAAGATGTCAATGAACTCTAGTGACCCCTCAGGTAAGGACTGATCACCTTTGTGCCCCGCCCCTCAATGCCCTTTTGGACTTCCATGCAGCTGGTTTTTCAGTGTAGACATGCTCAGTTGGGCCAATTTGTTTGGTTGGCTAGTGGAGGGCAAGTGGCAGTTGATCAGTATCCGATGGTAAAAGTCATGCATGAAATCTACAAAGCAGAGAATATCTACGGTTGATCAGCCTCAGTGAGTTTAGTATAAAAATAGAGGAATAGAGTTAGGAAAAATGTGGGCCCTTTTACAACAAAAAGAATGTGCTAAGGTGAGAACTCCGGGGGGGGGGGGGGGGGGGGGGGGGGGGGGGGGGGGATCCACATAAAACCCCAGAAACAAATTAGACCTATAGTCAGGAAGTTGACTTGATTTAAAGTTCGCAATATTTCTGTAACAGTCTTTTTCATGAACTTCAATTTTAACTTGATAGTAAAACATGTCTAGCACAGAAAGAGTTTATTATGACAAACATATGAAATCAGAAGAAAACATGGACATTTTGTTAGCCTATCTCTTAAAATGTTGAGTATGTATTTTAAATTTGTCAAAGTCTAACGTAGTTAAACTGTTGTTGACAACTTCAGTGAATTTACTTTACCCTAAACCACTGCTTAAGTAATAGCAGGCTCATCGATTGTAATAACTTGTCTAAGATTTAAGGCGATGCATACTTGGTTCATCTCTCACTTTTGTTTTGTAAACAAATGATTAGTCAAAATTCTGTGCAAAACAGTTTCGTTAACACACACTTGTCACAAGTATTACAAAAAGACATTTTCATCCTCTTGTCTTCCAGACTTTAAAAGCATAAGAGGACCAATTCACAACACATTTCACAAACAGAAATGACCCGAGCAGTGATACTTTTTTTAAATGATGTATACTTGTTCATTAGATTAATAGGTAACGAGCAATGTGTACGCACAGTGCATTAATTAAAATCGTGTATGTCTTTCAAATACAACAAATGCAAGTCGACACCCGGACATTGTATTTGTCTCACCCACTAGAATTTCGTGTTTATTTTTTTATATTTTGCATTTGACGGAAGTAAAACATCGGAGTACAATCCTTTTCCAGAATGAACTCTTGAAAGAGGTGGACTGTGTTACATCAAAAACAAATGTTCTGCAAAAGTCGGAACCATCTACAATCTTTTGCCATTAAAATGAAAGGCATCCGTTGGATTAGTACTGACACGCACAGGTCATTAATACCTCCATCGTTACCGACATTTATTGTCTTCAGGTGTCAGATTCTGATGACCCTTTTCAAACAGTTTATACCCACGATACCTCAAGCTCTGAATTGTCCAAATCATATTTTAATCAGTTCCAGAACTTTCTTGTGCCAAAGGTAATTAATAATAATATTGAGATTTTATTCAATCAACTGAGGCAGACCCTAAAGTAACTAGATGGTAGTTGTTAAGGTCTTAATATACATGGACTATAGCACTGACTGACTTACACGCTAATATACAGTCCAGTCACGTAGTATAGTTTAAACCGTTAAAGCAATCAACGGGCCCAGTATTACGAGAGGTTAGCGACACATTTCAACGGCAAGGGCGGGACGTAAGTAGGTTCAACGCCTTCTAGAGCGGAGAGAGGTGTGAGGCAAGGAAATAATGGCTATTGGAAAAGTGTCCGGCAAGACAGCGAACAAAGACTGAATACTGTCTGGAATGACAATAGATAAAGGAGGCTGTTGCATTATTACCTGCAGGCTGAGTGGGGACTTCTCTTTCCAATCTAGGCTAGGCCTATAGCTCTATCCAACATGCACAAGGAACAAATCAAGGTTTCTAGCAACACAGGCAAAGAGGATACTGTTAAATGCTGAGGGGTAAGGTCTGAAGATTTGGGCAACAAAGACCAAAATGCAAAATTAATTACGCTTGGTTTCTAATAACAAGGGGGTGGGGACAGGGGGCGGGGTACTAGATTTGAGAGTAGTACTCACCTGCATTTGATACGCATGTATCCTGGGGATATCTCAGACTGGTGCCATTGCACTACAGAAAGATTAATGCCAAACAGGTTCGGTGAAGATTTCTAGAGTGATTATGTCGGGAGAGATACAGGTTCTATTGCCCCTTACCCCTCACCCTAACCAACACCAGGGAATTGTCAATCAATCAAGTCATGACAGTATGTCTGCTTCAGTTAAATTGATGAGGAATTTAATGCTTCAAAAATCTTAAGGTCAGAGATGGGTTTAAAAACACAAGTGCAACTTAAATCATTAAGTTTGAAGAAGGTATCGGTTTTTGATGAAAGGATTGTCTTGTGGGAGTATCTAGGGAAGAGGCAGGATAACTGATTGAAAAGTACAGTAAGTCTGTTTATCTTAGAACAAGCCAAGTTTTATTCCCCAGGTATCTATCAATCCATTGCTTTAAATGCCATGTGTTTCTAGTCAGTTTAAATCAACAAACGTTCAACAATTTGAACAGTCCATCTGAGCTAATGAAACCTTTCAAGATCCCAAATTATACTCCAGGGTGAAGAGAAGCAACGCATGGTTAGGCATCTAACACAACAACATAATGTGTGTATGACATGGATTCAAACCAACTTGAATATTTCATGAATTAATCGAGTCTACCCAGCAAGCCTATCCCATCTTTTGTAACAATCTTGCCGTAAACTTGCTGCAGTGTGAGATGAAAAGAGTAGCCTAAGCCAAGTTGTACAATGAAAAAAAAATGTATGGCACAATGAGATATGAAGGACTCCTACCCTAATTTGCCTAGGCTGAAAGCGTATCCCCTCATAACAAAGTAGTTTACTGTAAAGTTGTCTTCAGGGGTGAATCTTTTTTGAGCCACAAACCTTTTCTGGACTCAGCTATTCCGTGACCGTTACAGTAAGTTCAATGCCCCTACACTCTCCCACTCACAAATTCCTTGAAAAGATAATATGTAGATTGGCTAAGTGGTTTGCCATTCTCAAAAAACTGCATCCAAACTTTGATTCTATCACCCCCCTAAGACTTTCTCTCAAAAATGTGGGCCCCCTCAGAATGCCTGGGAGAAAGTGGGCCTAACAGTTTAGTTGTCTGCAAGATGTTTCAGCAGGTGAGGGACTGAAACCAGTCTAGGTGCAATAAGAGCCAGAGCAGACAGCTGTATCTGCCATCTGTTAAGCAATGAAGGGAGAAAATGCGGCACATTTATGATGGAGAGAGTGTGTGAGAGAGAAAGGCGGAGTGGGCGGATTTTGTTGCATGGGTTCTGCACCCTCAAGTGCAGTGACTCAGACAATAGTCAGTCAACCCATCCATCAACAGGAGGCTGGCATCCTTAAAGGAACCGTTTTCCAAAGTTACAACATTCTGAATAGGGAGATTGAGTTTGGTCAGATAAGAAGATTACATACACTACTGAAGAAGTTTTCTAAGTGACGGCATCAAGTCTTTCCCTAAATAAAGGATGAAATAAGAAGTAAAGCCTATAATTCATGCATGAATTATCAGAGATCATGGGTACATAATGGACTACACATGTATTTACATAATCAAAGGGAGTTCTTGATACTACACTACCCAAAACTTCACCATGATCAAAAATACTTCAGTCACAAATTAAGATACAAGTTTAAGAAATGCAAAAATCACTCTGTAACTAGTCAACTGATAAAGGAGGTAAAAGGTAGTCAGATGCTACTGTGTCCAGATTGGTTAAAAGTATAACAGGTTACATGTGAAATTTGTTAGGGTTACCAACCACTATTAGTAACTCACCACATCTTATGAAACCCAAGGTTATGTCTTTTTAATTCTTTTTAAATTAAAGTTTTAAGCAGCTGTTAATTCTCAACTCCAGCTGGTAGCTGATTTCTTGTTCCTTGACATCCTTAGTTTGACAAATAGTCCACGGTTTCATTCCTTCTCCCGTGAGTTGGAATCCAACATGATGATTCTCCAGGCGACCGGATCAAATGCTCATCTCAAATAAACACGACCCTCGTCAGTCCGTCCCGAGTCAAACCAATACCTGTCCACATACTTAATCATCTCCAACCCTCACAAGCACGAACATGACAAACTTCTTGGATTATAGGAAGACAACTCTCACAGGAAAAGTCACTGACCACAAAAGACAACACCCACACAACACAAGATGCTTGCCGGATAAAATAAAATCACCATGGAATCTCAACATCTAAAACAAATGCAAACTGACGATGGCAGTCTGGTCAGACACCCTGTTCTACAAACAAAACTCAGCACCACCAATCATCCCTGCCCATAGATACCTCCCCAAAACCTCTCCTTATTATCAACTGTCCCTGTCATATTTTGTTTTCATTCTATCATTCAATCGTACTGTTGCTTACACAGCGAGCTGCAGTGCAGACTTGTAATGATTTTGTCCGGATATCAACAGCAATAGCAGAACGATGCGGCAGCCAGAGAGTACATGTAGATACTGGCCACACGTCAAGTGGGCCCTATAATACTGAATATCAGTCTGACATCAGATTGATGACTTTTGTTTGCCCAACGAGAACATTCTGTTTGGTAACTCTTGGCCAAAACAAACGTTGTGATTATCCCAAGTGAGGCGTATTTTGTTTGAGCTCTAAGTGAGACCTTTTAGAGGAGTCAATACAAGGAGAGGGCCCAGGGGGATAAGGGGGGAGGGGAGGATTGCTGTTTATTTTTTAGTTGTACAAACCCAACCCTTGAAACACAAGGGGGACAAGTTGAGGAGAGACTTTTCTCTGAAATCAACAGAAAGCGCCTTTTTTTATTTCCATTGAAAACAGACAAGTCAGGGTTACAGGTCTGCGGTCATTATGTTACCCAAGAATTACAACCTTTTGCATGGTATTTTTGCATAAAACAGAAAAAGGAATATACAATAAAAATCATCTGTAACTGAAGCAGGATCTACAAGGCAATGTCTCATCAGATTTGAAAACCTTGTTACAAGGTTTTTTCGAAATAAATTGTCCATAGCAAACTTATGGCTTTAGAAGTTTTGTTAATCGAATGAACCAATACCGTACCTATCCAATAAACAGTTCTCTATATGTTTGAGTGGTAAACACTACCATACTTCATACACTGTCCACATGAATATTTACCAAAGCGGCCAAGTACGATTGGTCAAACCTTTCATAAGGGATGCATCTAGTTTTAGTCAGATCGGGTATGATTGGTCGGCATTTTTATAAAGGTCCTGGTTGGTTGACTGTTCAATCAGCCTCAATATAAGTGGCTACACATTTTTATCAAGGTCCTGATTGGTTGACAGTTCACTCAGCTTGACTGTGATTGGTCAAAATTTGTTTCAGAGTCCTGCTTGATTGTAAAAGTTATGATTTGATTTATTAAAATTAACATTTTGCTAAACCTTTCAATCAAAGCTGTAACTCGTTTGAAATTCTGCTGAAGAATGAAACTTTGGTTGTGTTTTTCATATTATACCAATGAAAGAAACAGTGCAACACATTAAGTGCGTTGTGAGGATGGTGAGGATGGTGATGTTGGCGGTGGGGTGGGGTTTGGGGTGGCGCTGTTTCTTTGTTATAAGGAGTCAGTTATAAGGATTCAGTTTTTGAGTGATACCAGCCAAGTTACAATGGAAAAACAAATGAAATTGAACTACATTTGT
>CM021533.1:15906525-15928648 GCA_010994315.2 Pisaster ochraceus
ACACAATGGAGGTCAGGTTGGTGAGTAAACAGCTAGGAGGGGAAAAGGGATGGGTATTTGTAGTAGAATTTTAAAAACTCTAGCGGTTAATATTTTTAATCAGATATTCAATTATCCCCCAAAACCATTTCTTCGCCCCTCACTTGCCCCCACTCCCCCCTCCACCGCACCAACCCCCCATGCCAACTATTGTTAAGAGTCTTGCAGCACTGCTGTGAATATTTTCTTTGTTGTACCCTTCTTTGAATCAGAACAAGAATTTCAGCCACTTAGGTCAGTCCAGCTACTAATGCATAAATTCCCCTGTGCATAAGCCACAATTTAGGTTGACCCATATGCTAAAGAAAACTCTGGCAAGACAGACTGTCTAACCGCCCAGCAAGCCGGTCAAACAGCACTCAAGTTTGTATGGGGATTGCACTTTTCTTTCTTACAACCCAAAACAAGACCCTTAAGAAACTGACATCTCACGACAGACAGAAAAACACCGACCTGTTATCTACATCAAGTAAAATATATCATAAAAAGGTGTTAGACAAGAGTGACCACCCACAACTATAGGTCAAGTTCAATGACCACTGATATTGTTACTGGCTAAATAGATATGTCCAAAGCTGTTATTTGGACTCGGGAGCCTTGGGCTGGCAGCTGAATAGGAGTCTTGTAGCAAGGTTCAATGTGTGTTTGGGTGTATATATACATGTACTTTATTCTTCAGCGTCCAGATGGGTGTATAGGATGGCGAAGGATACTGATATGGAATGAGACTAAGGGCAATATTGACAATATACACCAGAATGAGTTGAGTGACCAGTGCATAGCTTCAGGCAGCTTTGACATCACACAACAGCACAGTGTGTGTAATAGCCAAGATAGGTCAACAAAACACAATCAGGACTTGTGGGTTTATCCAAAGAGTGTGTGATTTTATGTCTGGAGGGATGGCGGGAGGGTGGGGGGGGGGGGGAAGGAAAATCTAGGGTGACTGACCTCTCAGATGACCACAGTATTGACAATAAGCTCAGGTGCAACTTTATAAATTGATTACGACTGGAGAGCAGGAGTGAGACGTTTTCGCCAAACTCGAAATATTTACAAGATCAATAAACCTTTCAATTTCGTTCGAGTTTGACATCATCTCACCATCAACAAGCAGAGAGGTTCCCCCATTGGGAGTGACTGATACCTCCATTTGATGATGGCGATTATAATACCTCCATCAGATGAAAGAGTTTAATAGTGAGATAAACAATATGTCCCCATTAGAACGGTTTTAAATTGTCAATGAATGAACAAGTGATTATTGGGACGAGTGGAGCCCAACCAAAGTCAACTGGGAGAAACAATGACCCCGCCCCCTTTTCAAACCCAAGCTACTGATTTTTAAAAAGCTTCAGAATTTGCCACCAATCCAAGTGAAAAAGGTATGAATCATCGTTATCATTGTGTGTGTTTTTTTTTGCATGTTTTCCTGTTGTGATGACAATATTTGCAATTTTTGTATTGTTGGGGTGTTTTTTTTTAAATAAAAATGGAAAATGTTTACGGTTGGAATGAATGTGAAAACCTACTTTGTACATCCTCTTTAAAGTAAAGTAGTTCATGTATCTGTATTTTCCAAGCCTTTCTCAACCTCCAATGTCATCTTCAAGATACAGAAGCAGACCAAAGTAGTTCATGTATCTGTATTTTCCAAGCCTTTCCCAACCTCCAATGTCATCTTCAGATACAGAAGCAGACCTTCGAAACTACCTTGCTCCCAAGGGGCATCATGCAATGGACACTTCCCCAATCACTACCCCAGGTGAATTCGCAGGTAACCATACCAACGACAACCTTCTCCCCGGGGTCTTTCATGAGCTGAATGTGAACCCCTATGGGAGGGACTGAATTGATCAGTCAGAAGCGCGATGTCAATTCTCCGGGTTTTTTTCTTCTCTTTTCTTTCTTGTATTAATAAGTTTCTCCCAAACTGTTTGGATAACCTCTCATGAATTACGTATTTTGGCCGGTGGATATTATCAAATTCCTTGTTTTAAAATATAGAGCTTTGTCTCCTGTTAACTGCTTTGCGTTTGCAGTCTGAGACATTAGGATTCTGAAGATCTGGTCTAAACACTCAAATGCAAATGTAATTACTTGGTGTGTAAACAAACTTGTTCCTGTTTAAAGGGAGAGAGAAAAGTCATTTATCTCAGGCGTTGCTAATTGCAATTTGTTTCCTTCACAAAATGCATTTTAATACCCAAAGCACCAAAAGACAGTTCACTGAAAAGTACCTTCGTAAATGTAAACAGAATTACAGTGTACTCACATGACTAAAATTTGCAAGTTGATTTTTGGATTTTTGAACATCTTGAAAATGTTGGAAAGCAAGAGCAAACAAAAGGTTTGATGACATTGTAAATTGTAAAATCAAGAGATCTTTCTTTATCAACACCAATGTGTGGAATGCCTCAGTATGGTTAAGATAACTTTTCCTGTCTTATGATTACACCAGAGGTCTGCTGTATTCATTTACAAACCTCGTTGGTGTCAAGTAGCTTTCATTGATAATCAAGTTTTCAAACTGAGAACTTTGTAAAACACTAATAAAGAAATTGAGATACAATTGAAATACAATGTTAACCTAAGTAGTTGATGTTTATTGAAGACATTCTTGAGATTAAATCACACACAGGATGGCAAACTTTTGTACCAATTTACCTAACCTGTTTCTCAGAGTATATAATACAGGTAACAGTTTTTTCACCTTTTGGGGTTTAAATTTTAGAAACTCATTAATCTGTGAACCAGTTCGTGTACAATGATTCCAGGGCGTTATTGAACCCCCAAATTTGATAAGGGACGGTTAAATTGTTGATTCCTGGATTAAAATTTGGCCGGCGTCTCTTAAAAAATAACATCCCATTGCACATCCATGTCTTAGCCAGGGTCGTGAACTCATGGTTTGTTAATAAGCAGCAGGTAAGGCTTTTAGCACGTCGGGAAGTTGTGGGTGTCGGAGAGCTGACTCGATTGGCCCCACGGCCACACATTTAGCAATTCAGTTTGTCTTGCCACCTTGGGGGTGTCCCTAGGGGGTGGAGAGAAGATGATGAAGATGAAGGGGGGATGAGGAGGCGGAGGACTAAAGAAGAGCTTGAACTTCCAGACATTGAACTCGCAGTTGGATAATTCCTAGATAAGATTAATTACGGCAATAGAGTGGGAGATTGTAGGCAGTAGGCTCACGGGACCGAGATGTTATGTTGGTGTTTTAGATTTCAGTGCTGGCGTCTTTCTCATTAAACCCAGAGGAGGACCTCTTAGACGGCATTACATGGATGCAAAGACAGCTGATGTTTCTTCAACATGTGGGTAAGATTGTCCCATGGAGTCTGACGTTGTGGGCATTGGATAAAAAGACAAATATACTTCACAAATCTTCATGGTGTGAACTACACTAAAAGTCATGGTGGAAAAGTAAACCAGTACTCCATTCATAACACAAGGAAAAAGGGAAGTTGCAAAATGTTGAGGACTTTGAGAGCATTTTGCAGTTCTAACTCTCTGTGCATCACAGAAATTTAAATGTTGTCTTTCAAGACTGAAGCATAAAAAAATAATTTAAAATAGATTTAAAGCTTATTTTATGAGTTTCTGAAGAAACACCTTCAAAGTTTGGAGTTCCTTTGTGATTCTTACAAGTTGTTCCCACTGTATATCCACTCACCTTGATATGAGATTTCCAGTGTACATGCAATGAAAGTGGGCCAATAACACCAGGTTATTACTTCCAATTCTCTGCATCTTGCACCTTGTGTTTCAAGGGCTTTTCTTCCAAACACTCACCACTGCTGTTTAATTTCCAATAACGGCATTTTAATTGCAAGTTCATTCCTCTGAAATGATTATCTAGTGGTGGGAAGTTGTTCTAGAGCCACCTTGTGGTGAGAACCACATGACCACTGTATAATTAGAGACACACGCCGGCTCTTACCCGATCCAAGTAGGCCATGAATGCCGTCCAGCACACAATAACTGTGGTCCAACCACATACTTAACGCTACTACACTTTTAGGTCGTGGGAATATCAAGCAACTAACCTTGCCTTTTAATCAAGCCTACCTTTTTTTTTCTTTCTTCTGGGGTACAGGGTCTTTTGGCACATGCCGACATCATCTGTACAAGCAGGAAGTATAAGCCCTGCACACTCCTACAGCATGTCTATAGCACAGGTGAATCTTACCAACGGCGCTATAGTTTATCAGATTGTAATAACGCTCTGATTCGACAGAATTATTTTAACACCTTGAAGTCTGAACATTGAGATTAGGGTGGTAGGAATCCAAACACACTGACCAGAGATAGAATATTGATATTGCATCAATGACTTTTAATTTACCACACCATGCACAAGACATCTGCAAAAATAGATAGTCATATGAAATTACAAAGTGTCAAAGTTGTCTATCACCGCAAACAATGTGATTCCAATTGCAATCTTGCCCCAAGAGTTTTCTTCTTGTTCACACTTTGTATGTGGACAGTGTGAACTAAAAGACAGACATTTGGAATAATGAAGTTCGTGACAATGTGCTCAGATAAATTAAGGATTGCGATGAATTTCAATCTTTCCGGTCATGAAAAAAAAAAAAACTTCTTAAAAGTGATACACACTTCAAGAAATCAAGAAATCTGAAAGGGCAGATTAAGGACTACAAAGCATGGGATTCAAACAAGGTCCATGAGGTGAAAAAATACCATAAAGCCAACTTGATCTTAATGGATGAAAAGTATTTGAGTTGTGTAACATTGAGCATCTTTCCCCCATCGTGATTAGAAGGATGTATATTGGTTAGGCTAAGATTTAGATTTCTACCTCATATGAACACAGTACTCCCTTGTTGTTTGATGACAAAATGAAAGAGAAATGTAGAAATATTCTTTCAAAACTGAAACAAAATAAAGACCCCCAAACCCAGATATTCCAATAAAATAAAATAAAACTTTTACAAATAAAGCTCATGTTTCAAGATAAACAAATCCAAAAATCACATCCTTAAAAAAAAAAAAGCACTTTGAAAGTTTTACTGTTAAAGATTTGTGTGTTAGAGCTAAAGGATAGATCTAACAATGACATGATGAGACTTGCATTAGTTATCTGTCATATCTGCCAGTCAATTAATGCACATGGAGAAATGATTACTTTACAAAGAGTGGTCAGTTAATAAATCTATCACCACAGGTTTTTTATTCCTCCATAGAGAGGAAAGGCTTGTACTAACATACAGTCTTGTTTAAAAGTCTTTCTAACAGTATTATTAGTGAGATATCAGCAAAACAAATTCAAACCTTCCACTTGATAAACAGGGATTATAACAAGTTCTAGGGACAGGGCAAGATGCTGGCTATATTACCTACACATTAACTTCACATTGTATACTCTTTGTTATTTCAGAGTCAGCGATGCTAAACAAGGCCAGCATGCAGTCTATTTACTCTTAATACTGTTATTGAGGAATCGGTTAATTCCTTCACAAGCGACCGTCGGACCATCCTCACTGCCGTCTCCCGACAATGCACTGCATTGACCAAGCCTCGTCCTATGCAATCAAACACACGTGTAGCTAGTGAATAGACGGGGGGCTGACGGCTAGCGATACGTAGCCTGATTGTGACTGAAATCATGCTGATTCAACAAGGTACGCTGGCTGGCTGCTGCTACCTCAAGACAGTTCCCATGAAATGTGTTTCTCACCACTCACAACTGAACTGCTTGATTTAAGATAGGGGGGTTTGTTTAGGTTTTGCTTTGACAAATATTATTTCTACTTGCAGTGTGTCAATATTACACAGATGAAAGTGGTCAATTATAAGCCCCCTGCCCCAATCAACCCCCTCCCACCAAGAGGTAAGGGAAAGGAGTAGTTTTCAGATGAGAGCGTTTACAAAAGGAGAATCATATTAATAAGAAAACATCATGAAGTTGGTTGATACCTACACATAATGTTTTTGTAATCATACTTTTGAGTGTATAAAGTCATAGGTAAGGAGGTGGGTAGGTTAACAAGTGATGACAGACACAGAAACAATAATAATCAATCAATATTCTATTGGGATCAATGAAATTTTATTTAAAAAAATTTCATTCTATTCCTTTTTTCAAAAGAAAAAAAAGTGTGCTTTACAAAAAACACTTCTGTATTACTTATAGCATTTTGATTTGCCCGGGATATCATTTTGTCATTCTGCCTTGCAACTAGCCTCAGCTATTTGTTTGTTCCATCAGGTGTCTAACTTTTGCAGTAAATGTCTACAAACGGGTTTGAAGAGACTGCTGAAAACTAGCTATCTTGATTGAAACAAACAATGGTCAAGTTGGAAGATGGTTATTTCATTTCTTCTTGATCAACACTCTATTGTTCTAGATCATCAATGTCTAAACTTACCAGTGATTTAGTTAATGAGAAGTTAATGATGAGTGTTACTTGTAACTAATAAATATTATTATTTTTATTTTTTATGCCTGGCCGGCAAATTTCATGGCATTTACAACATCAACCTTTTAAGTGAGAAATTTGTCAACAACCTGAGCACCTGTTGTTATGAAACATCCACAAGTTATTATTTGTATATATTTCCTGAAGTTATAATACTAACTGAAATAAGAAACTAGTGATGTATCATCCCTCTAAATCCTCTTCTACAAGACTATAGCAAGAGAATAATGCCGTCCGCAATATCACAAAGTACAGTCAAGAGAAAGGAACCAGAGATTACACGCTGAAAATCACAAGAAGAAGTTAAACACAAACCGGAGTTAGTTATATTGTGGTAAGCTCATATTCCAACCTATTGAATTAACAACTCCCACAGTGAAATACGATATAAAAAACTTACGAGTTTTGAAAAATAAGTTTAATAGGATAATTTGATTTCTGTGTAAGATAAGTACGCTGGCTGGAAATAACATGCCAAGGTCAAGATGTCCATTAGACAGTACACATCCCAGTATTGTACAGCTTTGTTAACTGTGAAAACAAAATTTAAAAATTAGGTCTGCCTTTTTGTATCATTTTCATTACGATAAAGCCCACCCAAAAAGCCACTCAGTAGAAAGCAACAAAGTGAATTAAAATGAAAGATATGGTGTTGAGATCATGTTGTAAGCCCCAGTTTCTATTCATTTGACAACCATCAAAGATGCCGCAACACAAAGAATAGCTGAATCAAGTGTTTGTAAAATTACATTTGGTCAAGGAGTTTGTTTAAGAATGCAGTGGAGTGTGTTAAGGCAAGGAGTACTTCAGACAAGCAACACGATTAGAATTTATACACCCCGGAAAAGCAGATTTTCCCCTCTTTTTTGTTCCCTTAAGATTGATTGCGCTTGTCAGGAAAAACCTGAGCTGGCTAATAATGAAATGAAATAAAGTTCAAGGTTAAGCTCATTTCAGCTCAAGCTTTGAGACAGGTTTAACTTCGGGAACTTTTTACTGTGTACATGATGAGAGCTGGGAGTGTAGACATCCTGATTGGGGGAGTATTTTTGTGGGGCTTGAAGTACAGAGAGCTGGGAGGGTAGAGAGATCCTGATTGGGGGAGTATTTTTGTGGGGCTTGAAGTGCAGAGAGCTGGGAGGGTAGAGATCCTGATTGGGTGAGTATTTTTACGGGGCTTGAAGTGCAGAGAGCTGGGAGGGTAGAGATCCTGAATCGGGGAGTACTTAGTGGACCAGTTACAGGGTTTGCACTTAACTTTTTCAGTGACTAGCCAGCAGGACCAGTTGCCTTTTCGTTTCACTGGTCCCCCAGCTTTTCCATTAGTCCATATTTTGAATTAATTCGGGTTTTCATCACTGGGCTAGCCAGCCAGACCACTTGGAGAGAATTCTAACTGGTCCTATAAGGTGTTTTAGCTGCCACTTGGCCAGTGGACCACTGTAATGGGAGAACCCAGAGTCAAACGTCTTTCCAAGTGGCTAGTTTGTTGCTTCAGACCACTGCATCAAATGAAAAGAATCCTTCAGTTCTAGTCCCGTGAAAATGCAGGGAAACTCATGCAATGAGTTAGGGTAACTGGTCCGCTGGCTCGTGTCAGTGGGAAAAGACAAGGGCAAACCCTGGTAGAGCTTGTGGCGATAGAGGTCAATGGTGATGGTGATTGGGGGCTGAGGAAGGGAAAGGTAAAGTCAATTGTCATACTGAGGGGCTTGATGATTTATGTGATGACATTACTGGTAATAAGTAGGGATTACAAAAAGTGTAGTAGTCATCATGGGAAGGGGGTAGGTCGGTGGTGGTGGTGGGGGGGTGATTGTTGTGTAGGATGAAGGATGTGGCACCACCCATCCCTTCAAACCATCTTCTCCATTCAACCGTTATTAAGGATCTATTATGGTGGTTGCCAGGAGGTAATCGAGAAGTCTCGGGTGTGTATTTAAGGCAATTGAAAAGCAGTTTCAGGGGTGAGATTGCACAAAAAGGGAAAGAAATAAGTCCTTCAAAACGCCTGGTCACCTCTTTGGTTTGTTAACACCCGCTTAACTTCCTGGATGTTTACACATTTTAGCAATGGGCAGATAGGGAAGATGTTCGGGGAAATTGCTACTTTTTGGTGATACAAGATTGAAACTGAAGCACACAGTCAGCTCAAGTTGTGAGAAAGATATTTGGCTGTAGGGCCATTGCAGATTTGTCCTTTGAAAAAAAAATATATATACTGGTAGAATAACAAGCAACATTTAACATTTGCAAAATGGCTGCCAATGCTGGTTATTCTACCGAATATTTGTGTTCAAAGGACAACTCTCATGGGCAATCTTTCTCATGGCATACTCTGACTGTATGCCAAATTCCATGTTTGGCTTGTATCATCGAAGGCAAAGTCCCATCACCTACCTGTCAAACTATAGAAGACTTACAGGCGCTATACACCACCATTAAATGAATAACTAAATGTTGCAAACAAACTGGGCTAAAGGCATTTCTTCCTTTGATGGTAAATAATAACAATAATGATAATAACAAGCATTCATAGAGCGCTCTTAAACTGGATACCACAGCACTTTAAAAAAAAAACAGTACATAAAAACCAGTACATTAAGCGAAGCAAATGAATAAAGGCACACATGTTAAGAGAGGCAGTATGTCCTTAGCACTCAGCTATTGAACAGGAAAATTTTTTGAGTTTTTTTGAAAATTTCCATTGACTCTGCAAAACAGATTTGATGAGGGAGACAGTTCCAAAGGCGCGGGGCATGTGCGTTAAACGCACGACCCCCAGCAGCAGAATGCACCTTTAGAACTGCCAGGAGTGTTATGTCTGAGCTAGAGCGAAGGCCAGGTCATCCGGGATGTCTTTCAAGATGTTGAGGGCAACAGGAGATCTAAAAAACAAAATCCTCAAGTCATGAAAACTCCTGACAAATGACGGTCCAGCATTTTTAGACCAAGAAATCTATTAATCTATAGGGGAAACATAGATGAAGATTTTACCTGACTTCCGGGATTTTTAGAATGCCAAGCATTTACTGCAAAGCAACCAAACTAAAGCAGAAAAGAGTCAGACTCCGTTTATCTTATCCATCTAGAATGTTCAACTTGTGTGGTACAGAGCTTCAGTTTCATGGATTACAGTTTACCGGACACATTTTTTACTTTTCACAAAGATCATTCGCAATCAAGTTTTAGCTTTTAAGAATCTAGTCACAAAATCCAGTCATGATTTTTACAATTTGTAGCTTTTCCAAATATATCCTTATTTTCTATATGAAAAAGAAAAAAAAGAAGAAGAAAAAAAAACACAACAAAAATAAAAGAAAAAAAAATTTACAAGTCAGCCAGAATAAACTGGAAAGCTTGCTGATGAAAACATTGTGGAATAATTCCAACAGTGAACGCAACCTGATTGTGAGATATTTTATACCAGTTTATTTTTAATGCACTTCTGCTAACCCTGGGCCCTCATAGTGACTATATGTAGCATACAAAATGCCTACTAGCTAAGGGTGAATTTGATGGAGCATGAAAATACTGCCCTCACACAACTGAAAACAGTTAGGCTCAGAAGTTTGTTCTCAGTTACAAAAATGCTGATACAGAAATGTGATTTTCTTATTAAAGGGATACAAATCAGGAAAATTGTGTTGAGAGAAAAACAATTGAAAATTTAAGTCAGAAAAATTACATGGGGAAAAATTGTCAGGTATTTTGTCAAAAATCTGACCAACCTATAGTATAGCAGTATGTTAAACAAAACTGAGTCATGACTATTTGCTATTGTAGGCTAAGATTTCATATGACTTTCTCTGTTCATCACAACCTGTGTATGCAGTATTCATTGGTCCAATCTGCAAAACCCTAAATTTATGATACAAATTAATTTGATATGAGGACATTCCTCATGTAAACTGTTCAGAAATGTTGTAAGAGGTTTACTGTAATGTAATGATTTTGCCTCATTTTATTATTCTTTTTTATATATACACTATAATTTCATTTAAACAAAATTATCAGTGGCCTGACGTTTCGACCCCAGCAGAGTCTTTCTCGAAGGCTAAAAACTCTGCTAGGGTATAAATGTTGGGCCACTGACTATTGTTTGCATTTATACCATCAGTCCTCTTGGTTGGTTTGCAACAGGTATTTCTATTTTCTCATTGAAATATCTTATAGTGGTTTATACAATTTTCTATTGTTATACTATTAAATGTTTGTGACTGCTGGGCACCTTTGAATAATGTTTTACTGAAAGGTTTTCCCAGAATAAACAATAATATAAATAAACAGACAAGTTCACACATCCTGGTGTAAAACAGCACTTATGTAAACAGGGGTATAGTTCAAGATTGAAAACATATCCACAACAAAATAAGTAGGTGGTTGTCACGTTGGCAGTTTAGAGTACACAGAGGGAGACAAACATTTTGGGAAGGGTCTCAAAGCAGTGTTCTCTCATAATTGTGTCCCACTCAAATGGCTCTGGCTGTGGCTGATGGCATCAGTTTAGACTGAGCAATTTCAGGCAGTCAAAGACATCTAAATATAGCCAGATCCAACAGTCCAAAGATGTTCGTTTGGTCATGACAAAATGTGGACTGGTTCAACTATGTATCATAGACAAACATTGGAAGTAAATCTTATTATCTGTTTGGAGGACTAGGCTACACTTGATATCATTCTTGTTATCACTGTGTAATATGAAGAAACGACCACACAGCTTGAAGTCTTCCCACCAAGGTAGAGGAAGATACTGTCCCTGTCATCTCATCTATCACTCATTTACAAATATTCAGAACGGAAGAAGAGACGGTGCTCCTGATTGGGTGTGGCCATCTTTATTTATTAAAACACACCAATCAAAATAACTGCATCAAACACGACAGGCATGTTTAATTTATGGTTGTCAAATAAAGCACGGGACACTGCTTTGAAGGAAAGTCAAGTTACTTAAAGCACAAGACAGTGTTTTGAAAGACATAAAATTTACTCTTAAGCAAAAGACACCGTCTTGAAGGAAAAGAAAACTTACTTAAGAGCAAAAGACACTGTCTTAAAGGTATAAGATGCAATGTAAGGTATTCCTTGATACCATGACACCAATGTGATCTGTACTTGATCTACATCCATGAATCTAAGTCAGAGGTTAGACAGCCAATCACCCCCACATGAGCAAGGGCAAACCATGAGTTGACCCTTAGAAACCCGACTCCAAACCCAGCAAATTCCTCTCCGAATCATCAGATATGGAACATCATTAACGGGACTGTACATCCGGTATATCACTATTATCACAACAGGATGGCTCAGGGTGAAGAAAGAGGGACAAATCCAACCACTAGGAAAGCTACTTCTATGAAGTTGATATAGTTCTCAACGTTTAAGGAAATATGTGAGATGTCTGTGATGGCTTACATATACATGCAAATGTTCCTGTACATAAAAAAAAAAGTATTAAAGCAAAGAATAGTCTAACAATCAGTGGTGTGCATCTGCCTTTAAAAGCAGGGGAATTCTGAAATGTTGATATATTACCAGTATCAGGGCTCCAAGTTGAGGAAACAAAAATCACTTGACTGCAAGGCTCACATTTTTTCAAGGTTTATACTTCTTTTTTTCTCCCACAAAACCAGAATTTTAAGATATTATACACCAAGTTGTTGTTACTCAATTGAAAATCACAAGACCGTCGGACCTGTCCAGTTGTGAGTTTACAGGTGTAAATCAGTGTAAATCTCGAGCCCCGAGTGTAAAATTACATATTTAAAAAAATCAGTTGACGAAAATTAGGGCACTGTACAAAACTTGCAGCTTGAAGCCAAAGGTGTGGGGTATGGGTCCAGCCTATACCTCCTTAATCTGCTCACGATTGTTTCCACAGTTCAAATGAATTTGTCAGCACAGTAGGTTTGTTTTAATATAGAAACACATGAAGTGTGCACAGAGCATTTTAGACAATTTGATCACTAATTAGACCAATTGTTTTAACCACTTGGAAAGGTCTTGGGGATGATCCTATGGGCCAACCCCACCCCCCCAGCTTCCCAGTCCAAAAGGGCCAACAATAGCTGTTACCTTTTCAAAAACTTCATTTGTTGTCAAAATTTGATCGACAGAAACATTTGTTTTGAATCCAGCAGGGTTGATTTATTCTTGATTTATTCTTGAGTGTGAAGATATGGGTCTCAGCATTTGGGGAATGTTTGGTCATTGATTTCAATTTGAACATCACAATAATGCTTGGAGGACAGAGAACTATTTAGTGAAATATTCCACAAAATGGCATAAGAACTTTGAAATCATGTTATGTACATGTAGTTGTTTCATTTTCTTCAAACAGGATTCCTCCGTGAAGTTGGACCAGACCCAAGGATACACAACTGCATTACTTACGTCCCTTTCACAGTACACAAATGTCCTCTGGAAAATTTCCAGGTTGTTTGATCTTTTCACACTTGAATTGTTAACCCTGGCAAACTCCTGGGGAAATAATGATGTTGCTACTCCTATTCAGATACCCCCCTGCCTGGGAGAAGGGTAAAGTGAGATAACTCCAGGGTTGCATACCCAGTGTTCATTTTACCCAGGAATATTGCATCAAGTATGGAACGACCAATGGGTGGAGTGGGATTATTTGCTGGGAATTTGCTCTGTATTGGGCAAAATAGCTTTACATGTTCGGTTAGGCACATGGGAGAGTGGTATTTGACTTGATCTACGAGGAGAGAACAATTTATTGATTTTTTAAAAAAACTGACAGATCGTTGAAAAACCAAAGTGAGATTAAGGAGATTACAAAACATGCCATTAACACATCTTCTCTGATGAAGATCGGCCTTTAAACTGTTTGGGATTAATTCCACAACACACCGGTAGAGTTCAAGACCATGGGTCCATGGATCTGGAAGAATTTAACATGGAAATAGAATCAGAGTGAATTGAAGCATGGTGAAAGATAAAGTAATATGACCTAGGGGGTATAGATTATACAATGGATGCACTGTGTGGGGATGGATGAGGTAAATGAACTTTGATATGATTGAGATGAGAGAATGAACGGTGTTTAAGAAGGGTCAGATAGGCCATAGCACCCCATCCTAAATAAAGCTCTTTAACCAATCAGTTTGTCTAGCACCTTGAGGGCACAGGGACTATCACTATGAAGTTGCCCCGCACTCAACAAGCATCAGACAAACTACAGCGAATCAGCCCAAAATTAAGGGGAATTTCCCTGTCATTTGGAACACAATTTCCCTGTGTAGCCAATATTTGTGCTTCCCTCCACAAGGCCAAAGCTCAAAATTGCTTACAAATAAAGAAAGAAAACTACTCATGCACATCATCATCATGAATGAATCTTAATGAAGTTCAAGTTAGTAGACATGGTAGACAGTCGATTCGTTCAAACTAGAACAAGTAATTAATGCAAACCGGTACACAAGACTCAAACAAAATTGACAATTTTAAATAAGGTCCTTTTTTAATAGGACAAGGTAAACCTTCACTTCATGTCCTTTTTTTTCTTTTTTTAACAAGACCTAAATGCCCTCACCCCGATCCCGATTTATGCTGTAGATTCTGAAGTAACCTGCCACAAAAAACCCCGCATGAAACAGAACTGTAGCACAGGGCTAGTGATCCCACGCCGTGACTACGTGGCGTGGTGTGACCCTAGCACGGTACACCCATGACCTTTCAATTGACTACAGGTTGGAGGGCCTACACGGGGTACCAATAATACGCCAGACCTGTTTACCAAAATTAGATCCTGGGGTTGAACAGTTAAAGGAAAAGCACAGTTTGCATATTTACAAACTACTACATCCATAGATGTACCGGCTGTGAAATAAAAAGCCTTGAAACTTCTTCAGATTGTAATTCAAGTAAAAGGAGATACATCTGGGATTCTAAAACTTCTCAATTTTGTTGACAATAAAATGTTGCCGTCTCATAATTTATTACAGTATCCCCTCTGCATCATCATATAAAAAATACGCACTCTATACCACAGGTTTAGCATGTTTTCAAAATTTGTGAACCAGATCTGGTGAAAGTTTTTTCAAAATTTCAAATGACAAGCGAAGAATGTTATTTCAAAATAAAGATTTAAATTGGTTTTAGTTGTACTTCTATTTTAAAGGGGCTGTATGTGCAAATCTTGACAGATGTCTCTAGGCAGCTAATTGCATAACACAGAACACAACAGCCCCTTTAATCATGGGAGCTCAAGTTCAACAACTGGCTCATGGCCAGTTACTAAGCTGTGTCCTATTTAACATGGTGGTTGATGCAACGAAACTAGAACATCAATTGAACTGTGTGTCTGTCAGTTCAGGTCTTCTAACTAACTATTAGTTTAAAGGAATAAACAAACACCCCAAAAAGAACAACGCTGTGTTTAACATAAATTAGCAATGTGTAGGGAACATAATTAGGCTAAGATCTTTCAAAGAAAACAACAATGTGCAGGTAACATCTATAAATAAGGGATTCCTTCTAGGAAGAATGGGTGTGAATCTGACATGAGGAGGTACCCTCCAGATGAGGCTAGCCTCTGGTTCCTCTTGAACCATACAGTTCCTATACCTCCAGATGAGGCTAGCCTCTGGTTCCTCTTGGAACCATACAGTTCCTATACCTCCAGATGAGGCTAGCCTCTGGTTTCTCTTGGAACCATACAGTTCCTATACCTCCAGATGAGGCTAGCCTCTGGTTCCTCTTGGAACCATACAGTTCCTATACCTCCAGATGAGGCTAGCCTCTGGTTTCTCTTGGAACCATACAGTTCCTATACCTCCAGATGAGGCTAGCCTCTGGTTCCACTTGGGACCACACAGTTCCTATACCAGCAAACTAGTTATATTACCTCATACTTCACACACCATGCCAAGCTTTCAATCTCATTACTACAAAGTGTTTTACTTTTGTCAGCAAATGATGTGTTAAGACTGAGTTTGTTTGTTGTTTTGGAAGCTACCACACAGTGCTTGGCGCAAATAACAAATTCCTCAACAGTATTCAGTTCACATGAACCACAGAAGAGAAGAAATATCACTTGAAATGTTGTTAAATCATCATTTATATGACTTTCACATTGCCAAAAAAAAAAGAGAAAAAAAGAGAAATATTTTTGCAGGCAAATTTTTTGGATTGATAAAACGCATGACTAAAAAACCCTAGCTCACATGGATGCCAAAAAACCGGCGCCAGTGAAAAATTCCCAAACATCTGTATCCCTGCACAATGATAAAGTTTTGTATGGATGTATTTGTTGTTGGCCATACTCGCGTCATGGATCGTTTTGTCAGTGATGGAATATTCTACTTTCTACAATTCCTTTTGTGGTTGACTTTTCAAAGGGTTTAGCATGGTCCCCAGGTGATGTGTGGGATAGACTTTTTACATACCGACATGTCGTCTACGCCAGCCTGTTCTGTTTCTTCTGGATTCATATCTATTCCAAGGACATTTATCATGTGTAGGAAGTCAGAAACCCTAGTACATTATATCCCTATGTGATCCATCAAACATGTCCCTTGCTTGGACCTTCTCATGCGCAACTTGGGAACAAAAAATGTTGACAATGGAGGAGGGAGTGCACGTAATCCACTGAACATACATTGTACATACAGGTGACATGTTGTGAGAGGTAACATAGCGAAGCGCAAACTCTAGCATGAAAGTTGGCGTTGATAATGTTACATCATTAACTGCAGTACAAGTAACATGAACACCCTCAACATGATTTATGTCCATTCCCCTTAAAGAAATCACAAGCTTTCATAGACAAGGTGTCTGATATACACTGAAGAGAATCAAAGGTGTACTTTATAACTGAACTGTTGTGGATTCTTAGAGCACTTCATGTTTTAATCCACAGGTAGTTCTGGTATATAATGTTTAAACTGCTTGAAAGAGTTGGTTTATTTTTGTCCCATTCTATAGATATCTTTTTGGTTATGCTTTTTTGTGGGGGGGGGTTCTTTATGTTGAGCTCCTTTGGGTCAAATGTGGGTAGCAACAGTCAAGCTTGTGTCATGAAATCATAGAGAAGTAAAGAGCCAGGAAGTTTGGGTGTTGAAGTGGAAAGCCCAAGTCGACATGAGATGGGTCAGAAGAGCGTAGATGTAACTGAGTGACAATTGTTCTACAGCGGAGTAACATTAGTTGAACGGGAAAGCCCAAAGGACTCCAACCTGCCCACAATAAGCATCTGATGCGACTGCGTTATGTCAGTGCGTCCATCACACAATCTATCCCTCCGGCCACCCAATCATGGGCCGTTGGTTCGGTAAGCCCTGAGCTTCTCTGCATCACCATGGCAATGCTGACGTTGGATACTTACCAATGGATGCTTTATTTTTTTTTTTTTGTACAGCATATACATATATAAATTGCGGTTATTGCTCTTTGGTTTGGCGGGTCGATTGCAGCCAGTGTAAGGGAAGAATTAGGTTCCAACTGTAAGAGGTGGGAAGGGAAAAAAATGAAGAAGATTCTTGTCGATAATTCCCCTATTTGATGGATTGGTCTGAAGTCTGGGTCTTTGAACATATCCAGTCAAACGGTTCAATAACACATTTCTCTGAGGTTGTTAAAACCGATCGAAGGTCCTCCACAGAGTTCTGGCAGAAATTCAAGAAGCCAGGTAATTAGACAATAATCTTGTTCTGCGGGAGATGTGTTTAGGATGTTATGTTTAGACAACGGGAAAGAGATCCCGCCAAATTATGAACTGCTGAAACGATTTGAATGCTGCACCGAGCACTTGTTCCGCATTATTGTGGGAAATCAATAGTTAAGGAATAAGATAACAATACCGGAATTGGACAATCTTCAAAACCTAAAATATGATGAAAGTGAATTAATTAATTGAGAGATCATTACTTTACAGCTAGCGTCTTATAATTCAGTCATAAAATAAATTCATGATTATCACCAAGCCTATCAATGTACAGGTTAAGAAGGTTGGCAGACGATTATGCAAATTGCCAAGTAATTTAATCGCCTCGAAATGGCCGCAGACGCTCGGGAGTTCATTGAATCCAGCACAAGTAATTTTGAACGAGCGGTCTGCCGGCAACGTCGACGAACTAACGCAAAGGCCTATTTTTAACAGGATGGGTCATTAGGGGTGGTTCACCCCTCGGATTTTTTTTTTCCACTGTCGCAGCTCCCGTGTAAGGTCGGACGGGGGAAGATGTTTAATCATATCGGGAGTAGTCAAGGCAGGATAGAAGGGTCGGCCCAAGTACCCTGGGGTTACTTAAGGAGTGCAACGTATGTGTTAATCAAACATTGCGCTAAGGACACCCTGAGCATTTTATGCACCGATGCACAGTATGGGTAGGCTGGGATAACAAAAAGAGACACTTGACGAGGGCGAAAGAAAGCCAAATATTTTATGAACGTACACCTTCGTCAATGACAGCATCAAGAAAACTTCGGAATATCATCCACAAATTAAATGTGTCTTATGTATCTATATTTAATTATGAAGTCATATGAGACGGCCATCTAACAGCTTGATGCATTTTATAAATAGATTATTATGTCACGATGTAATAATTAAAATGCTCTCATTGGATGAATGACAGTTTGAGTTCCAGTGACAGAGCAAATGAGTACATGATGGAGTTGAAGGTATGACATCTCTGTGTAGCAAATAGTAACAAAAATTAATGATATTTAATGTTCATTGAAAAAATGGTAGAAATAAATAAGTTTAAACATATTTCATTTAACTACGTCTTAGTAAATGAAATTTATGTTTAAACAAAATTGACAATAGGATTTTTTGTGAAAGATGTAACTGAAATTTCAGTGGGCAGCTATGCAAAATCTTTAAAAAGTTTGAGTGTCTATTTCTGAACAAATTTACACATTTGAAAGATCGCTCCTGTTCACTGATTTTTCCAAGAAATCACAGAAATGAATTGCAAATGTTCTCAGAAGGAGAAAAAAAAATCTCCACATTTCACAAAACCGACCATCACAAGTCATTCCGGATCTATCTCTTTGCTTTTTGCAAAGTAGACTACTCTACTGACCATTTCAAAATAGAGAGTAAATCTGTGTGATGTATCAAGGTGTTTATTGGGTAAGCTAATGTAAACCACCTTTAAGTAAATCTTAATTGATGATGGAGAGTATGACAAGCGCCCTCTGGTGGGGACAAATTAAACCATGGTTTTGTTTCTTTTCTGTGGTAAGATTTGTGGTTTGTGTGGTAAGATGTGGAAAAACACAACGACTAATAAATGTTATACACCTACTTGAGTGAAAAAAATGTTAACAGGAATGCAATTTAAGCTTGTTTAAAGTGTGTTGGCTTATAATTTCATTTTAATTTTGATATTTTTACACTCCAACTTCAACTTCAAGCCCCAACTTCAAGGTTTTGCAAAAATAGCTACACTCCAAAATGACAAAAGTTTGATGTCATCTGCCTGTTGTTGCTTTGTAATTGCAACAAAGATGCTTTACAAAACGGAGCTGCCACAAAATGACATAACATGAGTGATGACAAAACAGGGCTTGTCGAGAATCTTTCTGAAAAGCACCGGAGAAGGGTATTCACAAGGATTGTTTTTTTTTCCAATAAAAATCTGTTTACTCTCGTGTGAACTAAATTTCCATATTGATCGAACATATTTTAAATGAATTTCAGCTATGATCACTTGTTGCCGTTTTCATTGAAGCTGGTCTTTAAGCTGTGTAACATTTATGCACTATTTGTGATAGAACATAACGTACTAAGTGGCACAGTGCGAGAAAGTTACTCTGCATAGTGTGGCACATCTCAATTGGTTATTAATCAAAATTATGGGTGTGTTTAAATCAAATTTGACCAACAAATAAGGATAGCTGAGAGTATCCTCTACCTGTCAACAACATGGTTTATCACATTGCGGATTCATACAGCGTGTTTACGGCTTGTGTGGAACACAAAGTCAATACAACCTAGGTAAAGTGAAATCAAATCCTTGACTTCTACTTATTACATTTCACCATCTAAAATTATCCAATAGCAGACATATCACTCATTACAAATCTACTCCCACAGAGATATCATGGTTTAGCATAAGGAATATATATACCTTGCGGTTATAGTCTGTCACTGAGGATGCGGGTAAAATTGATAAACTTAATTCATCCGTCCCCACTCGGTAAGGAATAGCTTTTGGAAATTAGCAGCGGCTGATCCTTAAAGTCTGTACCCTGCCGCTACTGCAGTGAAAGGTTAAGGTTATCATATCATAAAATAGCATTTCTTATATTCGTCTTGAGGAAGCCCGCTGCCGCATCACCCGATATCCAGACCAGCGAGTTCAATGATCGCAGAGTCTGTCCGCTGTGTATACAATCATTCCTCAAGTGATGCAATTTGGTAGGGGCATTGTTGTCTCAGCGGTTGGAATGGGATCATGGTGATGACTGAGTCTTAGATGTGAGAAGCATTCCTGAGCTGCAGAGCTCCAGCGCTAAGAAGGCCAGCTGCAGTGTAGGAGCAAGCTCAGGCTTTACGCTACTAGCCAAGCGAAGCATCTCAGCTTACAATTCCTAACACCTTTACTCCATGAGGGCATTATGGTTTGAACTCTCACCATGGTGAATGAGACAAAGTCTAACCACCACATACTTTATTGCCATCTCTACTAATTCTACTACTTTCATTCACAAAGCAATGAACAGATATGTAGCAGAAATTTCTTCTTTGTTTTTGTTCTCACCGGGATGAACTCAGAGATGCTTTCTGGCAGCACTCCAAGAATATCTGGACCAAACAATATATGGCTGAAAATATACCTTTACTATTTTATAACAATCCATAAGATCCCTCACTTAGGATCCACTATAAGACACAAAGCTGCAGTAGGGTAACAACTTGATTTCAATTTGACCCAATTATTATCTTAAGATGCCTTGAAGCACTGACACAATAAATCTGTTGATTATGTCAAGTTCTTTTTTTTTACTAAACTTTGATTTTGAAGTTTCCAACAAGAAATGAGAAGAGGAAAACATCTCTTGAATGAATACACAAGAAGAGTAGCATTTGGTTTATGATATAAGTTATTAAAAAATAAGTTTTTAATTGTAGCTTACTGACCCAAATATGGAAAGAAAACATCTACAAGTAACTTATCATAATATGTGAATGACTTAGTTTTTGTTGTTGAGATTGAGGGAATCCACTGTTCATATACAGCAGTGGTAGAATGATAAGTAAAGTCTAGAAGGGTAGCCTTATAATTGCATTCTTTCCCACTCTACAGATGTTGGTCATGGGGTCAAGTGCTGTGGGAGTTACCCATGGTAAAGCCGGCAAGCGCTGCAGTATTCAATACTCAAACCTTCAATAAGCGCTGCTAACTCCGTCTTGTTTTTCCTCTGCCCCAGAAAAACTCCAGATGGCAAACATATTTCAGTGCAATTTCTTTACCAGAATAGATTTTTTTTTTATACAAATTGTGAGGTTTAGGTAGAGTGTTCAATGATATTAATATAGGTAGCTTCTGCAGCATGTTGGTAACAGGATCCGTTCTTTTTAGCCTATTTTGTGTTCTACAGCTGGCAATGGTTTCTCAGAGTCGAGAAAAAAAAAATATATATAAATGTCTTATCTACTCCTTTACATTCTGTTTCTAAGGACACAGTGATTTAAAATACTGGCTTGATTACATGTATGAGTGTTCATTTAAAAAGAATAAAATGATGGTACAGTATTGATTTCTGAGACAGAACTCATTCAAACGGTTTAACACAATTACAAACTCATTAATATTAAACAAACTAGTAAAAGTTCAATAGACTATATCATCTCATGATGAAAAGGTCACCATTGAGCTTCTGGGTACCTCTGAGCCATCAGCCTCTAAGCCATCAGCCTCTAAGCCAACAGCCTCTAAGCCAACAGCCTCTAAGCCATATCGGAGATTAAAACGGATGCAATTTTGTGTGATTTAAAATTTTTGTCAGACAACTTTGTTCCACCAAAATATTGGTGAAATGATAAGATTAAAACTTACAACAAAATAAATAAAAATAAAACAAAATAAAGAAACATTGCTTGACCTCTAACATAAGGTTCAAAGTGTCAACATTGCATATATTTAGTCCACTGGACAATGACATCCTTACTTTGCGGGGTTTGTATACCGTACCGCGACTAAATGTAGCAGCTTGCTCAAGTTGCATGCATGTACGTCAAGAATCACAACAATCACCTTTTATTGCATGGGGCTTTATTGTTTTAAAAAGAGGAGCTGAAATTAAGGTCAGCTTTTCAACAACCAAAAATGTTTCAAAGATTTGCAAAACTTTTACAAATTACAGTTCGTAAATCAAGCTTTTTTATTCAAACTGTACTAAATGGATGAAATTTATTAAAACAGCACAATGAAAGTTCTTTTTAAAAAAATGGTCACAATACATGCTGTAGCTGCTATGAGAGGTGCCCGGAAATCCAGATTCTTGGGAAAACCCATACACTCGCAAGGTCAACAGTCAATTGAAAGTGAAAGTCACATTTTCTATACAGTGGGCTTACATGTAGTTTGATGTCTGGGGTCTTTGCCTGGGTATCAAGAGTTAATCAGACAATTAAACAGCACTTGTATCTTAATTTTGGTTTT
>CM021533.1:15943942-15955951 GCA_010994315.2 Pisaster ochraceus
TAAATAAATCATTTCATTGAGTTGTTCCTTCTTGTGTTGACTTAGCATAAAGAGTCCGTGTTAATTTCAGACAGGCCACAGAGCATTGCAACGCTCAACATTATTTTGTGACTATTTGAGTGAGGTCATACATAAGTGTGTCATCATCACCATCCCTGCGGCCAGTCTCAGTTGTCCTGCCACTGTATATTACCTCATAATACAATAACACTGTCATTCTCCTCTTACAGTCCGCGTCAATGTGACAGAAAACACTTTTGCACCTAGATTAAATTGAGACCTTCAGAAGTTTCCAAACTCAATTGAAAAGCGCTGTCAGATGTACTAAACTTTGTGGTTTTATTTCACAGTCTGTCCTTTGTTAATAATAATACATAACTTCAATTTGTAGCCCACGGCAACCTTTGAGAATGCATCAAAGGACATCCTAATATTTTATCAGTCAATATTGACAACCTGAAGAATCAGTATTTTACAGGACACCTCGCCATCTTTCTTTACTGGTGCTACGGTAGTAAGGACAATGCAGGGCATAGTTCAACAGGTATCAGCAGACATTGTCATTGTTTGTGTTTTCAACAGTTGAGAAACAGGTGAAGTCCAAGAGATCATTAGTCCATGACTGGTAAACAGCATCTATTGACTGTTTGTTTGTTTGTTTGTCTGTCTGTCTGGGAGGTAGAGGGACGCATGATGCCGATTTCAGTGTCATTGTAATTCACAGGATTCCTCTTCATCTAATCAAATGTCATCATAGAAATAAACTACATTCAAAAACTTTGCATGGCTCTTTGTACAGAGCTCTTTGTTCACGTCGCCCCCCCCTAATTAACAATAATAAATACATAAATAAAAGAGAACAATAACAATTTATAAATAAGAAAACAAATAAATAACAAATAAAACAATATAAAAATGATAACAAAAGTCAAACTTAGTACAAAAGGATTCCTGTACCATCTTTGAACAAAGAAGAATAACAAACAAAAGAAAGCAAAACGCCTGCCTCGGTTTGATGCAAAGCATTTGAATTAATAAAAGTCTACTTTGTTGTGTTAGGCCTACCTGTATGCGTAAGTTTGAACCCTCTGTCTATCATGGTTGAACAACTCATTCCGGAAGAAGGACGTACCCACAGTTTTACAGGAGAACGACCGTCAGCAATAAAATGTACAAAATTGTGTTTCAAGAAAACTGAGCATGAAGGTTTGATCAGTTTCTGCCATCATAAGTCATTATAGAAATGCATGGGAATGTGAAAACATGCCATTCGGGGTAAATCATGCAACGAAAATGTAACAGTAATGCCTCTTTTTTTTATCAGGAGCCATTTCATTGCTTGAGACCTTCTGTTACTGTGGGACATGAAGTAGTGTGTGCCTGGAGTGAAGAGTAGAGGCCTAACACCCTTCTTTTTAGGCACACAATGAACTTACATTTTCTGAAGAGCAAAAGACATCACAAAGAGTTGATACACTTTGGGTTCTTGAAATCTGAGTAAATTCATTCAAACTTTTCAATTTTTCCAGAAAAACATCTTAAGGTGATAGAAAAATAGTGTTTTTCTGGAAGAGGGAATTCCTTGCTTCCAGGGATAATGATAATTGCAGAAAACCTTACTTGAAAGGCTTTTGTTTTCAAGAAGAACCTGTGTGGAAATGTTTTGATTGTTTTCTTGTACATTTGTAAACATATGTTTCTGGCAATGAAGGAAAAACAGATGAAAACATTTCCCAGAAAAAAAGGCAACACACAAATCTTAATTAACTTATTATAAACCGCACGGCGGAATGCTAGAAGAAAGTTTACAACAAGCCATAAATAAAAGAACACTCACTCACATTTCTAGTTAATGCAATAAGAAAGCAACATTTGTTACATTTTTATTACATTCTGATGCCAGAATGAATCTAGTTTAGAGCCAGTTCACCGCAAACAGTTTACCTTTAAAGATTCAAGAGCCAAGCAACAGTCAATCAAGAAAACAAACTGGAGATCTTATGCTGTGAACATGTCATCAAGTTTTTTAATCTCAAGCAAAAGTAACTAATTGATTGGAATTAACCAGTACTTGACGATATCTTTTCAATACAGTAAAAGTATGTCCTATTGTCAGTCAGCCAACAGTTTTACTCAAATTGTTCCAAACTTCTTGGTGGTGAAATAATAGGTGCATTTCCAATCTTACATATGACAAAAGAGAAAAGCAGTTGTGTTAGTGTAATAATTTGTTTATCATATTTTACATTCAGTATTCAACTAAGTTTGTATCTTCATTCATCTTTTTATGTTCTATCAGTAATGAGCTCAAACGATATGCATCTAAACAAACAAACAGGATTCGACCCCAATCCAATATGTGAGTCACAAGTCTGCTGAGCTGGACGACTCAGTGTTAACAACCAAATACTTCGAGAACATCCCTCACGATGTAACTCCTAAACGGATGACAAATTGTGGACTGAAAAAAAGTACACTGGCTTATTACATGATGAATTGTCACAATCATGACCAGTCCAGGCTGACCAGTCTGAAGTAATGCCTAATCATACACCACCTCTTCACATCTTGTTAGCGCTCGACATGGGGGGGAGGGGAGGAATACATTCATCAGACACTTATGCAGGTGGTGAAGATAAGCAAGCAGCCCAAACAAACATGACCCCATTCTGCAAATGGTTTCTCTTAAGTCTATTTTAAGGATGGAGTCCTCCCAAAAACAAAGTCAATCTCATGATTGTTTGGCCCCCTCGCTGTGTACTTTGCCACCAAAGGCATTATTTGTTTACATTAATGCTGGCCAATTCCTTCTCCCATCAAAAAAAGTAGAGTAGAAAATTATACAATGAAATTACGGGGTCCAAGCACAATTTAACTGCCTTCACTATCAATCAAGACTCATGTCATAACCAGGTGCAGGAGGCACTCTGAACTTGTTGACTCCCCTGGGTAAGATACATGTGACCTATGACACACACCAAAACCTTTGACCCCGAGGTTAATGTGAGGTGCACTCTGGCTAAATGTGAAGCTACAGTGACTTAACTGTTAAGGTTATTACTTTGGAAGAGGATATAGTTGACCCTCTTCAAAGTCTATTAAGGGTTTAAATGCACTTGAACTTAGTGGCATACCAAGATAAAAATGGAGAATTCCATCCAAGTATGAAGTTACTATATGATGTACATAAGGTGAAGAGTACGTCCTGTTGTTTACAGGTTAAGTAATTTTTAGTTTTGGGGTGTTTTTTTTTCCAAGCTCTGTGGTGGAGTTCACCTTATAAAGTGTCGTTTTGGTAAACTCCAAGAACCCATGTTAAATTTGTCTATCAAAATGAGTGCCAAGACCTTTACTTGAAGGAAAGAGCAAATAGGAGTCATCAAAATAAAATCAGCGCCTTGAATGTCAGAGGTCTATTAGTATTTCTGCAAATTTATTTTACAGCCCTCCGCAACGTGTCAGTTCACGGAGGGCAAAACCAAATTAATGTATTTTGGTGTCATTCCGCATCAACTAAGCCCCGTTTCAATATGCATTTCCAATTATTATCAACCTAGACTGTTGATGACAAGGTAACAACAATTTGAGTCAAATGGAAATAACTTGTGCACTCGAAATGTTTCTCTCGTCATATTTGAGTTTGATGGATTTACCTCGGGGCCTTACAAAAAACAAGCTGCATTTTGTGTAAAGGATGTTTTCATGTAACAGCAAATGTTTTAAAATGACTTTAAAAACTGAAGTAGCCGAAGTAGTATTTTGAAAAATAGATATTGATTTGACTTAAGTAAAAACAGCTACACATATACAAAACTTTCATGCTCCCAGTGTTCATCCAATCACAGACAAACAGCTGCACTCATTCTTCTAAAACCAGCTTCGAAAAACTCATTGGATCAACGCCCTCTTTATCAATGATACAAGTGTCAAATGCTTCCGTCCCAATCGTTACAGTCTGTTGACCACTCTTTGACCATGTCCTGCGACGTCCAAGAGATGTACCTGCCTAGAAGTTCATTGAAGAATACTTCATCATGGAAGCAGATGTAGATGGCGGGAGAGGACGTCTCCATACATCACTGTCTGCAAGATGATCAACCAGTGACTACACAACAAGGAGGAGTTGGAGAAGCTCAGAGGACTCACAAAGGAAGAGAGTGGGATCCGTCTGAAAGAATTGTCCGACTGGCAGAGGCAAAACTGTTGTAGACAGCAAAGCCTACACACTGCTTCCCACAACAACAACAAAAAGTGAACTTCAATGTCCCCTTGGTCAAGACAATGAAACCTCCTGAGCCTCCCGGACGTCAAGCTCACCTCAACACTTGACAAAAATAGACCTTTGGCTATGGGATACGGTATTGCCCTAAGAGGAAATAACAGTGATTTTACAAGTTGGCATTTAGGAACAATCCTAAGATATCAAAGATTGTATGAGAAATAAAGGCAACTTTACAAAAATGACTGGAAATTATACTCCACATTTAAATGAGTAATACCGATGCGTTTTAATAAATTAATCGATGACTTCTGGTTGGATGAAATTTAAATTTCCATATACTGTAGGGTGTTGAAACTGCTATAAAAACAGACCCACCTCAAATACTGCTATAATCACCAACTTTTCATCATCTATTTCCACTTGACTGCCTTTGACTGTTACATCAGTAATGTATACATGTACCTGTTTATGTTTGTAGTCTTGTCATTTAGCCTTCGAGAAAGACTCTGCTAGGGACGAAACATCAGGCCACTAACAATTTTTTGTGAATTTATACCATAGGTCCTTTTGGTTGGTAAGCAGTTTGCAACAGCTAATACTATTTTTCAACTTTTCAAGGTATATGACAACTTTTAATGTCTCAAATATGTTTTGATACACAACATACAGCATCTAAGACTTCATATCGTAGAAGTAGATTGCTAAAATGGTGCACATACACTTGACTTCATCAGAACTAACCATAAAGTAAAAAAAAATAAAACAAAAACCAGCTTGATTTCAGAGGAACCTGTTATCTACTCGCACTGATCTCTATAGGCCTACACAGTGATGAAATCAAACACTTGTCAGTGATCAATTTCACTTCTTTTTCCCTTATATCTGAATATGCAGCAACCGGAACAATCTCTATGGGTGTTAGGTACTATAAATATCTTTCAATTAGCTAAGTTTCTGATGGACTCTTGAAGTTCTATCTGGGTATGAAACTACTAATAACTGATCCAAGTGAGGAGTGAGTATAGAGTCTACAATGACACCCTACTCAGCAGGAACAACCATCTGGATGAATACACTATCATTTAACCATCATAAATAAACTCACGCTTTAACAATGGAACCTCGTGACCTTTTTAATAGTGCATTTTTCTTGTTTCTCTCCAAACTCAATCAAATTGAGGCTTGGGGGAAAAAAAGTAGTCACGTCTCTTTAAAAGAAAAATGACCATTGCACTATCATTGTTATTGTGTAGACAGAGAATCCAACGACAGTGGCTGCCTTGTAATAATGGTCTGTGTAAGGGGCTGGATATATCACTGTCACAACTTGAGGCACTCATTGACAATCTGAACATTTTACGTTTCCTTGGTGGGGCCTCCCATTGAATAATGGGGTTATAAAACATTTGAGTATTAATACACTGCAGGGCCTCCAACTGGGACAAAAAGAAACAAACATTTCACCGATGGTCAAAATTCTCCTCCATAAAAGTACTGTTTTATACCAGAGCATACTTTCTAGAATATTATGCAAAAAAAAAAAAAAGGTCTTGAAAGGAAAAAAAAAAATCTAAAGTGGCTAAGAAGAAATAAGAAGCGTCTCTGAAAAGACGTATGGATTTCCTTGTCTAGGCCTAAGCAGATTAGCAAAAATAACACACGTGTAGCTTCGTAAGCTGTAATGAACCCCAGGCGATGTACGTAATAAAAAGGAAACTAAAACATGGCAAGGCTATTCACCTTCGATCTGACGGTAAATGAATCCCGACTGTGCGAGGTGAATGCGCTAATGTACACACGCTACATTCATGCACTAGTCCTCTTAGCGTAGAGTGTTATGAAATCTGATCGCTGCGTCGTCCTCCGGAGAGCCTAGCACTGTAGCGCTCTGTCTTTTGTTGTTACGAAGAGATCAATGGACCCACCTGTACCCGGCCGGTGTCGGGCTAGAGCCCCGTGGGTCAAGTTCAAATAAACCAGGGAACGCCAGTGCAATAAGAACACTGTCTAGTTATTTGAATCTGCAAACGATATTGAAATTGATTTTGATGTTACACCAGCATACCATCAATGATTTTTCCTCCAAACACACACTACTCCAAAAGAGTAAGTTTTGGGAAGAGCTGGATCTTTTTTCCCCCCCCCTAAAGTAGTTGGCCAACTCCCACCACCGGTTCTTGTTTCTCTGCTGCATATCCTGGAGGTAAAAATCAGTTTGCATCACTAAATAAACGGGAGGGTAGTGAGGCCAGACTTAATCCATTTATTGAATTTACAGAGGGGATTAAGAGGCCGTTTGTCCCCAAGGGCTTGGTGGTGGGGTAATGTTATACAGGGAACTAGAGCTTGAATGGGTGTTATTCTGAAGAGAAGAAAGCAGTAGGGATCCCCGGACTTAGAAAACGACACAGGGTCTGGTGACACTGTTTGTGTATCATAGGATAATCACTGATAGGTTCAGCGACAAGACGTGATTGCTTTGCTACCTAGAGGTCGCCTCGGTAACAATAGAGCCCTGTTTTCATTATTTTTACTTTTTAATCCGGACCCATTGTGCGAGGCACTTACAGGGGGGCGAGATAGGTTCCCAAAGGAGCTCCAGCAATTTGCAGGTCGCTATATTGATCAAATGCCTGTGACAAAAACTTCATTTGGGGATTGATCCAGGGAAACTTGCTATGCCACTCATCGAAGAATGGAGAGGGGGGGGGGGAGTGGGTACAAATTCTATACCATTATTCAGCAGGATAAAATGCTGCAGTAGCATACGGTGTGTACCATTGATTCCAATACAACTGTTCCCTCTAACACACTTTCCTTTGGGCTGGGTGTCAGTTAACGTGTATATTTCATTGTACATTGTTGCTCTATGGAACGTACTACCACCTGCCACAGTAATGAGGGGGAACAAAAGAGGTTTTTTGCCCCCCTTTTTATTGAACTTGTGGTGAAGCAATGGATACAATATTAGGTCACTGTGTGCCCGCCTTTATTATACAACTCTGAACTTGGTAGTACATCTATCTATTCATGACAACAATCAGCTCCGAGGTGTGTTAAAGAATCAGAAACGATGATTTTTATATCCTAATAATTTATGTTCTTTACGGGGGGGGAAATTATGGGTTAGAGATTGACTCGGTCGTTGTAATTAAAGGCTTATGAATAGCGCTTGTGTGCCACCACCAGATGGTAGCAGAGTGTCAGGTTGTGAAAATGAGCTCTGCTAGCTGCGAATGGCTTGTAGTGGCAGAGTAGAACATGTGCCTTGGTATGAACAACTGTGTAAATGGAACATGTACACTCTGAGAAATCAGAACACACCTAAACGCCCATTGTAGATGACAGTGTATGGAAAAAAAGATTCTGTCCCTTAATAGGACTTGAAGTCAACTTCAGAATGTTTCCAGACCTCAATTTAATCCTGACACACCCACGGGCGACTGCGGTAGACACCCCATTGCTTTTGCTGTGGTTTGCCACGGTGCCCTAAAGTTGTAAAGTCCCACTACAATTTACATTTTCCTGATTAGAAATGTCATTTATGAGTGAAACAATTACTCTATCTGTCCCTTCAAGAACATATTCGAGGCATGTACAGGGTTTGCTCTTAACTTTTTTTCAGTGACTAGCCAGCAGGACCACTTAGCTTGTCATTTCTCTAGTCCCCCAGCTTATTCAATAATCCTTATTTCGTATTAAAAGGGAATCTTTTCAAAACTGAACTAACCACCGAGCCGGACCACTTGGAGAGTATTTTGACTGGTCCTCAGGTGTTTTCACCAGCATTTTAGCTAGCAGACCACTGTTAAGTGAGAACACTGATGTACAGTGTAGCTGTAGTCTGCCTACCCTGTCTGCATGTGTATGCCCAAATGGGAAGTGTAACACCTACATGAAGTAGGGACAATGTGACACCTGTGAGTGAGCCTGTATGCCTACATATACTGGGTATGCCACAAATGGAGTGTATTGGCGGTTACACACCTATGTTCGGACACCACTAGTGTATTTTCCTAATCCTATAACCCTAACACTAACCCTAACCCTAACCCTAACCCTAACCCTAACCCTAACCCTAACCCTAACCCTAACCCTAGTGAGTAAACCATGAGGTTTTTTTTTTAACATAGCGGGTTGTCGGAACATAGGGGTGTTGGAGTATAGAGCAGTCACCATATTACTATACACAACAAGCCGTAAGAAAAGTCTGTACCAAATAATACTAATTTGAAATTCCTGCTCATTTATATGATACCTAAATGTAGATCAAGGAGGGGGGGAAATGTCCCTCTCAGATTTGATTTTATAAAATAGAGCTTTTAAAATTTGTAACATCATCTTTTAACAAATACCTTGAAGAGATCTAGTGTGTTCCATGAATACAGAAAACAGTTGTTGTTGTTGTTGCTCTAACAACAGCTAATAACAATTGACCGAGATTTTGTACAGGTTTTTGTCTGTGTTTGATCGCTGTAAAGTTGACATGTAAAGTCACTATATTATAAATGATGCCCCAAAGAAAGTACAGATGGACCCCAGTACAGTTCAACTCTTCAATGTGCACAAGAACGCATGGAGTTTGTTTCAACAGAAATCAATATGACTTCAATAGATGTAATATCAGCTAGTCACTTACCATCATGTATGCATACTGTACGCATCTTGAAAAATAATTGCTATGAAATGTCTGTACCACATGAGAATCAAATGACCAGCTGATCTGAATTCAGTGGCCAGAAGAAGTCCGTCTCTCAAAATAAAATTTCTAAAAAGGCTCAAAACAACTGGGAATGGAAATCTATCCAGACAAATTAAGTGAAAAAGCAAACGGCGTACTATGATTAAACTTACCAAAATAGATCAGTAAAGTTTGCCGAGTGAATTACATTAATGACTGTGTTTAGTTAGAAGTACTGAAAGGATGTGTCCAGTTGAAAAGGAGATGCTTAAAGTTGACTCTCTTCCGTCTTCTGGTTTTATTGTCAACTTTTTCATATCTAATGCTTACAAGTTATCTACTCTTCACAAAGGGACGACAATCCTTCCAATAGACAATCTTAACACAGAGTAAAATGCAAAAAGGACTTTGGCATTACATCATAAATTCAAAGTGAAGGATGCACCTTGACTGAACTGTGTTTAACTCTCAAAGCACATGTTTGGCTACAAAAGTCTCCATTTTGACAAATGATTTGACTTGAATGGTCAACTTAACTCATAATACAGCTACAAACCTGTCACTGCAATGCCAAATATAGGTGAACTTGTCCTAGACTATAAAACTCAAGATTCTATTCAGTTCCGGGCCAAGATTAGGACAAGAAGACTTAAAGAGGGAGATTAAGTCACAGAAGCCTTGGAAGAGCTTTGGAAACTGGAAGGAGAAGACGGGACTTATTAGCCCAATCTCAAGATGTACAAAAGAGGCTGGGTGTTTGAGATATCTGAGACAATAATGAAATGTACAGACACACAATATATGAAGCATCTTCTCAAAAAAAGAGAATGTTTACCTCAATGTCACAGTGTCATTAAAATTACTATTTCAACAATGGCCTTTAGTCAGGGTACCATCCGGCCACAGTGACCTACATATACAGAGTAAGTTCATCATTTTTTCCTGATGTACTAGCCATATAAAAAAAAAAACTTTACGTGGTGAAAATGAGTTTTTCAGTACTATCTTCTCCGTTTGTTCAACTGTACCTTGTGTAAAGTGCCTTGGGATTTTGTTTGAGGATTTTGTAAGAGCCGGCTATTTTCAGGAGTGGCAAACTTCTCTCTCAGGGAGACATTTTACACTGATTCAAGGACAGAAAGACTATGGATATTATGGAGATACATGTAATTTAGCTAGAAACAGAAAAAAAACTACTGCCCCTTTAAGGCTACAACAAGCTTTTGCTTGGTAGAAATTTTACCTTCAAAACCAGGTAAATTGTGCGTATCTGTGATCCATATTTAGGAAAACAGTTTCGACCATGTTGGCTTGGATTTAACAATGGGGTTCATGTTGAAGGCTACTTTTCCCACAGGTCTACAATGCATAACTATTATTTATACCCACTCTTTTCTGAGGCAACCTATAGAGAAGAATTGTTGAAGAATTCTAAGAGAATTTAAGCACTTAGTAATAAAAAATGAATTGTCATTCAAATAATTTCAATGTAACGGAGTAATGGTATTGCCTTTAAGAGAGGGTTGGTCTTGAACTTACATTTTCTACAGAGATATTTAACAACTGAAGGTTTTGTTTCCATGGCAAAAGACCAGAGGATGTTGCAATAATATGAGTCTAGATGGTTGCCATGGAAACCTCAGCATGTGGACAAAAAAACATTTTCAGGTTGCCACAAAAGAAAGCTAACATAATTAATAACACGTTAAAATGTGCAAGTAGTTTGGCACATTTCCAAGGTTTCATGTGAATGTTCTGTTGTGCTAGCTTTTTAATGTGCGGTGGCAAGGTCTTCTGACAATGATGGTATAGAATTTAGGATAAGTATATGGACTTTGTATTGACAATAGCTCTCAAGTTAGAAGTCATTTATGTACTGTGGTTGTAACATTAATGTACCATTATAGTGTGGAGCAAAAAAGGGTTTCTATCAAACATTTCAAAATGGGTTTTGAACTAGATTCAAGTTGTAAGTCATTCGTGCTCTCCGGTTGTAGCATTAATGTTTAACATCAGTGTGGAGGAAAACGAGTTCTACAATTGAGATTTTACAATGAGAAGATTTTACAATGAGTTTTAAAAACATAAGTTCTTTTATTTTCCAATGGAAAGTTTAAAATGAATAAATCAAGGATGATCCCATTTCGAAGATAAAAATAAAACGAAAGTTTACAAAATTCATAATTCATAACAATGGAACAGAAGACAGCTATCAATTTCTACACACAAATTGGGTCACTAGAACAACCTCAGATGAAAGAAAAAATTGTTTGTATTTATTTATTTATTTAGCTTTTTTTTTCAAGGAGGGACTTAAAGTTTGTCGCCTGTGGCATGAATTGATTTGTGGGACTATAGTATTGATTACATGGGTAACGTGTTAACTTTTAAAATCTAACACCGCATCCCGAGTGTTGTACTTTTCAAGCAGCAATTTCTAATCTAGGTTAGGAACACATTGCTTGTTTGCATTTGGATGAGTTAATTCTTTCCTTTAACTCATTACCTGTCCACACAGGGCACTGTACTAATTGCATTCAAATTGGTATAGTTTGCACTCGCAACAACCACTGGGTATAGCTTGGGAAAACAAACTTTCACTGCAAAAGTTTCTACAGATTTGAATGAAATATACAAATCTACTTAGATTTTTTGGGGTCAGGTAAAGGTTATCTTCTAATGATGCTTTCAGAGACTGGTTCCATTTTCACTTAATAGTTTTCGCATAGAAACAATTTGCCTCTGATGAGTGGGAAAAGTACAAATTGAAAAAAAAAAGAAATAATTTGTAACATGTGTTTCTCAAGACCCAAAAATGTGACGAATTCCCCTTCGTAAACAACCCTCCACCCCCCTAAAAAGAAACATTCCCTTGAAATGAATCCTGAAATTGGACACTGCTGTAAATCAGTCTTCCATGAATAATCAACATGTTTCCATTCATCACATTCTCATAGTCATAGATTCCAACGTCTTAATATTCTATGTTGTTCTGAAGGAATTTTGTAATTTATCACTATTTGATGTCACTGGGATGTAAATTTACATCGCGAATGTTGTTACTTTAGAAACTTTTGCCGGATTTGGGCCTCCTTTTTTTTTTTTT
>CM021533.1:15982469-15999856 GCA_010994315.2 Pisaster ochraceus
ATAAGGATCCATCCTTGATGAACTCTGCTTATATGGATCGAGCAGGAGACAGACGTCGTACCGTGGGAAGTGATAACCCATATCAACCTAATGACGAGCCTGCTTCTGTAGATAGGTAAATACAACTCTTATTGTCTTGTCTCCAGTATGTAAAGGAAGTAATCAATACTGTTTTTCATTATACCAGAAGGATACCAGACTATTTTCCCCCCAGGCCTCAGTTTAGTTTCAAATGGAGAAAAGCACAATGTTTAGTAGTATAGTTTACCCAAGGAGTAAGGGCATTTGGCGTTGACGGTCAGTGGTCGTATAGATCGGAAGTATTGGGTAAAGGGATTCTACATGTATGTAAATTATACTGTGAATAAATTCCTGTTTGGGTTAAAAGTGGACCCTTTTTGAAACATGGCTGTGGCCTCAGATATGGCTTCGGCTCTGACCACCTGTTGGAAGCCCTAGCACAAAAAAATGCACATTTTCAAAATTACTGACTGAACCTTTGCATGAGCTAAAGCTGTGGGTTTTAAAAAAGGGCAGTAGATTGTGATACACCTTCATGGAGCTTCAGTGGTCCTTGGTTTATGTGCCCCGTTTGTAATAGTAACAGGGGATTCCGATTCTTATTAACAACAACAACAACAATTACAATTTATAAGGCGCTATTCCATCAAGATCATAGCGCACTAGAGAGAAATTAACATGGAAAAAGGTGAGTCTTAAGGACTTTACGAAAAGCAGATAGAGTATTAGATTCCCTAATGGCAATAGGGAGATTGTTCCAAATCATGTAGGCGCCAGACTAATTTCCCTTCCAGCCTCAGTTTGGTTACATCAGTTTGAATGGGGAAATACAACAAGGTGGCAGCATCAGAACATTCTAGATAGTGTTTATAAGCGACAAGTAACTTCACGTGCCTTGTGTTTTGGTATTCATCCCAGATTTTATTGTTATTGTTACACAGAGCAATAAGTTCCAGTAATGTTGGCCATAAGTTGCTGTCTAAGATGGGTTGGACAGAGGGTCAGTCACTTGGCAAGAATGACCAAGGAATCAAAGAACCGGTAAGTCACATGAACATTACATCGCCACCTTAGGATATCAAGGACAACTTTGCCACCAAATTTCTTCACTTTTCTTGAGCCTGAAATCTACTTTGACGTTTGATAGTGTTTGCAAATATCCAGGAAATCAGTTGTTGAAGAATGTCTGGCAGATATGAAGAAAGAATATAATATAAAGACAACAAAATAGTTAGTGGCCTGACGTTTCGACCCTAGCAGAGTCTTTCTCGAAGGCTAAATGACAAGACTACAAACATAAACAGGTACATGTATACATTACTGATGTAACAAAAGCAGTCAAGTGGAAATAGATGATGCTGAGAAAAATACACAGAGAAAGCAGGCGGCTTTATAACAAAGAAGTACATCTAAATCGGAGAGAGCGGCAAAACTACTTCAAAGAAAAATTAAAGTATTTCTTGACAATTTCTATCTGTGCTTGATGTCATTATAACAAAGTAACCTGTGATATTTGATTGTGATTTTTCTTCCAGATAAAAGCAGTGCTCCACACTAAGAAGGCAGGGCTTGGTTCCGGTTTAGTGCAGAGTATTGATCAAGTGCCATTTATAAGACACAGAAATGAGAAATGGGATAGAGCTAGAATGCGTTATAACCTCATCAACCCACCGCCACCAGGGGTTGTTAACCGAGGCAAGGCGACACCGACATGGGTACAAGGTGGAGCGGAACAAGCTGAAACAAACCGGAAAGATCGAACGGCAAACACAGGGCTTGGTCTGCCAGTTGTGCAGTTACCACTAGCTACACAGAGAAAAATGCAAGAGGATAGATCTCATGAAATTGTTGAGATATGGGATGAATCGATGGAGACGTCTTCAGATCAGCAGAAGGAAGAAGACGGTTCAGGACAGACTTCCTCGAATGAACCGGTCAAACAAACTAATGTTGGTAGCTCAGCTGACAAACAAGAACAAGGCAAAGCATCTATTGATAACTATGAGAGACTACTGCTAGGTAACGTAGAAGAAAACCTAAATGATGCAGGCATGGGTTCCCAAATAGAAGAAAGTGGTAATGAAACGTTTGTTCAAGGGAAAGAAGGCAAGATGTGTATACAGTCGCAGAAAAGATCCAACGATGACACACTAGCTGAGGCTGGGAGCAGCGAGAAGGACTTGACTAGCAAGGAAACTGTGGACAATCGTGACAGTAAGGATTGTCATTCTAAATCAGTTGATGAATCAATACAGATGCTGACTACATCAATGGATCATGATAACAAGAATTCTGAGAATACCTCCCAGAATCCGTCATCAGTTGAAAACAGAACTGAAAATGAGCAAAATAAAGGAGTGGAAGATAACATTGATAAGTCAGAGTCGTTGTTACCATCTGGTAAAAGTCAAAGTGAAAAGGTATCGGACAAAGTTACATCCCAGATGACCTCGGAGAGTGCAGGGAGCTTAAACGGCAAAGGAAAAATCGAAATGAAATGGAATAAAGGTGGAAAGGAGAAACTGACATCTAATCTGTTTGCGTTTGAGAAGAGCGATTCTGAGGAGGAGGGAAAGGAGGAAGGATGTAGCAAGAGTGACAATCAGCAAAAGAGGAAATTACAAGGAATTAGATCATCGGAAAAGGATAGCAATTCGAGTACAAGGCAGAGATCAGATAGGCCCACTAGATGGTCAAAGACAAAGAGCTCATCTGGCAATTAGGAATCTATGTTAATGACCTCCATTATGAGTATATAGTCTGTCAAGATTATTGTGGTAGAGTTGTAGGCTGATTCCCCTGTATGATTACAGAGTAAAGGCTACCTATCCTCAATCGGGTACCAGACTAATTTCCCTTGCAGTTTAAATTGATAGAAAGACGGTGTCCGAGTCACATCAACTCTGGCTATGGCTACTGGCTACAGCTACAATGTTGAAGAATAGGACTTTCCATCAATCTGCCCAGTGCCCATAGCCACAGCCAAAGCCATTAAGTCAGCCACAGCCTTACAGTGAGATGAATTGAGGACTACTACCGTGACTACCATGGTCCTCCATACAAAAGTACACGTAATAAGGAACCACACAAAGATCCAAAGACTGTTGCAGACTGCAGAGTAAATCCCTGCAAAAACATCTTGAAAATAATAATCGGGATAAAGATTAGTGAAGATCTTGAATACCACAAAACTGTTATTATCTCACCTTAAAAAAGCAATCCAAACAAAGCTGAACCCGTGTTTGACTCCCCAATTGGGCAAGGTGTATCACTGGAATCAGTTGAATGACCTCTGCCGTATCCGAGTTGGTGGCTACAGCTACGGCTGTGACTATGGCTACGACTATTGCTAAGGGTGTTGCCAAGGACATCCTATACTTCAATGCATGACGCAGCGACCCAGCCATAGCCGTAGATGCCAATTTGGACGCGGCATTATTTAGAGTGACAATGCTCATTGCTGAAGAAGACCTCTTTGACATCTTGATAATTGTTCATTTTTATTTAAGTTTTGGAAATCATTTTGGATGATCCAGTCGGTCATTTGAATGCATGTTGCATTAAAAATATCATATTAAAACAAAAGCACACTAAAAACGATTAACAGATTTCTAAATCTTGCCAATAGCCTTATGTAGCACAAGTTATCAAAGCTACAATTGTTGATATATAAAGTTACTTGTAGATGTTTTGTTACTATTTCAGACTTCCATTTAACACTTGGGAACCATGAAATCTATTTAATTCCATTCCTTTCCCTTCAGTTGGTATAAAGTAATACTACATGTATTAGAAAGCATGCTGCATATGAAACAACTTTAGCAGGTTGGGTGGTTTTGGGTCCGTTTGTTTGGCGGGGGGGGGGGTGGATTTCAGAATTCTGTTCTCCAAAAAAAATCTGGTCACTGCCAACTATTTCTTGCTCTTTTAGTTTATCATTTTTGAGCATTCAAAATTTCAGTTCTCAAATTAACAAAAGTTGCCTGTATAATTTGAATTTGATGTGTTTAGGAGTTTTATGATGGTTTGTTCCAGGCATATATTAAACACAAGCATCAAAGAACAACACAAAATACACCGTACTCGTAGTATAGTAACTTTATTTACACATTGTATATACACAATGTTATTATAACACCCAAATAATCTTCAAACGTTGCAAGGTTTTGTTACTTGAAGAACTCAACTCTTGTTATATTTCTGATAAGTCCAACCTTTCCTTCATGAAGTAATATCCCAAAGTGTCCCCTAAATGTCAACAATGAAGTGAAGACTCCTTGCAAAGAACATATCAACAACTGCTGAACAGTTGAAGGAAATGCATTGTCTGGTAGTTTCCAGCAATGTACATGGTATGGTTAGGACATCATGATAAATCTGCAAGAAGAGTTATAGGTTTCATACCAAAGTAGAATGTGAGGATCAGACGATGTGTAATGCAAGTGATCAAGTTATGCATTAGATACAAGGTCTTGTAAGAGACACTTGACTCTAATTAAATTTCAACTGACTGAAACCTTAATACTAGTGTGCCTATACACCATGGAGTTATTAGAAGTTTCCTCCTTTTTAAGACATATCCAGCACTGATTTCATATCACTGTTTCAATGAATACATGATGTAGCCACCGATTAAACAGTTTAAAAAAGGAACACTAATTATTTTAGTGTCATTTCTTGCAAGGAGAGGGGGGTGCCTAAATCTGATACTCTTCACTTAGGGGCTCCGTGGTCAAATTAAGTTTTGTGATGCACTCATTTTCCAATAGATAAAAGAGTCCTTTAGAAAAGGAAATATTAAAGTCTCAAACTTCAGGTTAAAATGGTATAAAATGCCACTTTGTTTGATACCCTCCAAGTGCAGTTTTTTGTCACAAACCAAACGCATTCAGTGACGTTGCATTACAAATATACGTTCTGTACATTTTTGTGCAGAGAATGTTTTAGATCATTCCTGAATGTTGCTGGTATTCAATCAAAACAGCATTGAATTTGACCTTGTGACTGGCACAAAATTCCTCTTTGGAATGTACAGACCTGGGTTTTTTTTTTTTTTTTTTTTTTTTTAAATGTCTGATGACGTCATGTTTCCAATTCGCTCTGAAAGAGTATCGAATAAAATGACATTTGACACCATTTTAACATGAGGTTCTTCTTTCACCTGTTTATGTACACATATGATTTACCTTTGCTTGTATCTTTTTACTCTTCACATGTACATGAGTATTTATATGGTTTTGATTTGCAAATAAAGTCAACTTGAAATGAAGTGATGTCTCCTCGTTCCCTTGAATTACTTCGAAATCACGATCACAGTAAACAAACCAAGAAGTAAACAAATCTCCTGGCTGTGAAAAATTCATTTAAATAACTCGAAGAGCCAATATTTTGATTTTGTCTTTTTTTCTTAAAGATGTATGTACTTTCTCAGTATGGGCTCAGATTTTCAATCCGCAGTTATTTTTCCATCGTGTTGATTTCAAGGATGTGGAGTGCACCTTGTGTACCGAACCATTGGATACAGAAGGATGTAAGCAGTTAAACATGCCAAGTTGTCCAAGAAAGTCAAATGGATATTGACTAGTATTAATCAATTGCAAGTGAAAAATCAGAATGGGAAATAACACATTGAGAGACTTTTGATCAATAATTAATTGATTTGTCTTGAAAATGTAGCCATTTGCTTGAACTTTCCAGCAGGGACCTAAAGTGTTGTACCTACTGTGCCAGGCAGGAGGCACAACACCCAACAAAATGTGATCATTGATGAACATGATCTTAAGAAAGTACACACAATTCTACAGAGGATTGTCATAAGTCCATCTTAGGATAACATGGAGCGAAAACACCTGTCCGATAAACAATATTGTGAAGAAAAGTTTATAAGCATAACTGGTGGAGAGAGTAATAGACATTAAATACTTTTCAAAAATGATAAACAAGTGATTACTTTATAAACTTATCTCTGAAACTAACCCCCAAAAATAAATCCAAATGCTGACAAATGGCAGTCAAAAATGCTTTGAAATCCTTCCAAAATCCATAGTTATAACATCCTGCTCTAGGATGTACATTGAGCAAAGAGTTCCAAAATAAAACAAACCCCCTGTAGGAAATCAATATTACAGACATTGACTTGTACGAGTCCTTCCAATTTATACCATCTACGGAGCTTCAGAAAAGCATCAACCTTTATCTTGGCTTTGTGACTTCTTAGAGAGACTCGGACAAGTTCAGGAATTTTAGACTAGCCTATTTTACAACAGATTAAAGTACAGTTAATAAGTTTAAATGTAATTGCTATGAATTCTATCATGTACCAGACTAGGACTAAACATGTATTGCTTTAAGTTTTATTCACAAGATTGACGATGACAATACACCTCAAATTTGCAACTATAGAAAGAAAAGTACAACAGAATAATGTTGGATTTTATAAAATTTCAGAAACTCATAACAATTCCTTTAGAACAAATTAAAAGCGATTCATCTCATAAAAACCACCCTAATGCAAACTCATGCCTAGTCAGCTTAAAAAGAATTCAAGAATATGCCTTTAACATTTTTAAAACGTTCTCCTTAAGATATAACTTTGAACTCTTTATATATTACACAGAAGGTGCATTTTAGAAAAACCTACAATCCCAATTTCATGGAAGTAAAATATGTCAACTGCTACGAAGATTATGAACAACTGAAACACAATCTCTATTTTTTGCAGAGTCTTTTAATTTTTGCCACATGTTTTGAGTTGTCATCTAAAAAGAAGAGAAAATTAATATTTTTCCCTGAATTGAGCACAAGCCCCCAAGACGAAACTAATTGAGATTAATGTCAATCTATCTAAGTAACAACCATATAAAAAAAAACCACAAATTTCACAATAACAATGGAACAGTCAACATCAACTTTTAAAAAACAACAAACACCTTCAAATGTACACCAAGGCATATAGCTACACTTTGTACAAGAAGAAGAGTGCCAAGATAGGAGACTCTCCATTAAAAATACTCCGTTTATAAATACCAAGTTATAAATTTTCATAAATAAGTTTTTGCTTAAAGACAGGTTAAATGCGCTTTGGTACACAGTCTGAGGCTGGCTACACTGTGAAGCTGTGTGTGTTAAACATTGCTAGGAAGGTACCTCTGTGGAATGAAAGCATGCGCTAGTATTAATAAACAACCACAAACTTCACCTGTTGGGACAAAGTGAGTCCATAAAGAATCAATCAACAGAACTGTCACAACTTAAGTCAAGCTAGGGCTATCAATCTTCAAACTTTGTGTATGTAAAGGTACTTAGCAGGACTGCTGTTGGATAAAAACATCATTTAATTTTGGCCTGAAAGCTTACTGATTTTGAAGTTCATACTAAAACCATTTTTTTTTTTATGAGAAATATTTCCATCTGAAATGAAGTCATAATTAAAGAAAACTGTATCTGAAAACAATTTTTTTTTTTTTTTAACGCAAAACTGATTTCGGTTGTTATAACCCAAATTAAGGAACAATAATGTTTACATGCTCAAAAATTGTGCATGGGTTTCCATTACTTTCTACTGACTCGCACAACGGATCAAGCCAAATTGTTTACAGGTTTGTTAATTCATGTATATGGTTGATCACACAAAACATGAACACTGTCTGAGACTATTTCGTCAGCTCTCCCAATCCTGCACAATACCTTTAATAAACTTCTGATCTTGACCACTGTGAAAGTTTGCAGTTCTTTCCAGTAAGACGTATTTTCATATCCAACATGTACAAAACAGAGCAGTTGGGTTGATTACCTAGTTATAAGATTAACCATACTAACATGACTAATCATCCAGTCAATAGGTAGTTAAACACTGCAACAGCTTTGTAACAACCGGTGTCATCTTCCCGTAATTATATTTGGAAAAAGGACCAGTCTATTTTCAATCCAGCCCTGGTTTGGTTACGATGTTTTCAGCTGGAGAATGAAATGGCTGGCAACAAAGGTCCCACAGGTAGGGATTGTAAAGAATAAAGCTTGTCTGCATCTACACCAGTAATAACTGAACACTAGACTTGTACCAGTTTCATAGCAACTTTACCCGGCAAGGTTATTAACCTAGAAGCATTCACGCAGCCTCAGACAAAATGGTGCTGACTATTTATACTTTGTGATATAGTTCACCAAGTAATGCTATCTTGTGAACCAACTTTGTTAAGCTTGATTGCGTAGGCATCAACTACAAACATATCAAGCATTTCTGATTTCAAACACAGGCTAAATACTAAATTATCATACTTCCATGTTGAAATGAAAATGACAATGCTACACCATCTATTCTGTATTGAAATATTCAATAGTTCTTATCACTAACTGTGACAATGAAACAAACAGTTACAGCTAGTCATTAACCATCAAACACAATTTATTACATAAAATCATTTGAAAACTTAAATTAAAAAAAACACAAAACTCATTTCTTAACCTTTAGCTAAAGAAACTGTATTCTGTTTAAAGTAAGGTTAGCCCAATTATTTCAAAGAGATGCTTTACAGAAAATCCTTCTTCACATCTGCTCGGGTCAAAACGTCAGGCCATTAACTATTTTTTGCATTTATGCCATAGGTCCTTTTGGTTGGTAAGCAGTTTGCAACAGCGAATTCTACTTTCTCAGGCAACCACTAACAGAGATTTATTAACCTCATTAGCATTTCGATTGGTAACCAGATTCTGCAAAGCCAAATTTGAAAATGCTAAGCCAAATTTGAATATGCTAAGCACCGCTATGAAATAGATCCCAGTGGGCAAAACGGCTTTTGATGAGGCACCATGGATGTATTGTACTCTCTAAGTTTGGTTTAGAGGAGAATTTCTTGATGATCCTTACAGCAAAATGAACTCCTAGAATTGTGCCATGGAAGAGGTGGTTCCATTGTGGTACTGGTACACAGGCCCAATTTCATGAAGTTACTAAGCATGAACTGTTGCCGACAATAATTGTCTGCACAGCAAACTTTTAACCGAGAACCACATGGACAAAATGTATTTTGGTTGGTAACCCATTTCTGCTGAGCTATACAAATACCTAGTCGTACTTGGTGGTATTATGAGATTGAACCTGAGCACATACAGGATGTGCTAAGCAGGCAACCACTGAAGTGCCAGCATTTGACCTTCCCTAAGGTCACAAAATGAGCTCAACACATTATTTTAGAGAGAGAAAAGTACATTTAAATGGTTTATTATCCTTTTTTTTTTTTAACGTCTCTTTGGTTTAATGATTTCCAACATGAATCTTACACTAATGCTGATGGGGGAAGACTGCTTAGTGCTAATGACTGCATGGTAATCGTCAACAATGATTACAATCTTTACATAATATAAGTATAACTGGTTCCCTCTTCTTCTTTAAGCTTTGTATTAACTTGAAGCATGATTAAAACATAAACGCACAATTGAAACGTGAAACAAATACTTTCCACATTACTCCAACTCTGCTTGAACGAAGTAGATCATCACGCATCACACTGATGGCATCTCAGACATTCTGAAGACATTTTTACCATACTGTTACGTAAGAATCTCTAATGTTCCTCTAATCCGATTGTTGTTATTGGATTGATTCTTGATGCCTGGCGGTTCCTGGTGGACTTGGCGTTTGTTAGATTGCAGAATAATTGAGGATGATACAAAGACAATCAAGGGATTTGTTGATCTTGGTCTCTCCTTTTGATATTTTGAAGACTTATCCTGAAATATCTCTGACAAGTTCTCACCCAAACCAAAATTAATGAACAGTCATGGTCCTATAGCGTCCAAATCAATCCCCCATGCAAGAACACACAAGCTTGTTCAGCAATGCAATGGTATGTACAACAGCTCCATACCACTAGGTTGGGGGTGCATTGTCAAACAATAAATGAATGTAGCATCTGAAACGGATGATTTGTCAATCCTCCACTGCTATACTACAACAACGATCAGACAATGTGAACAATGTCCACCTTGTTCTTGAAAATGTTCTGCCTGTTTGTATTTATAGCCGTCCTTTTCATTATAATAACTCATCGATCTTGGCTGAAGAAAATAAATTTGACTTAAATTTTACAAATTGGGACACTGAAAGTTTGTCAGGCTTATTTATATGTATAAATCTCTTTATGTTCATTAAATGGTAGCCACTCAATTAAACAGGTGTTTTGTTTGAATTGAGTCCTTTGGTTTTATACAATAAAGCATATATTCACAGTGTGTAGTCCTCAACAATCAGTCACGTTGTACTCCCCTGGCACTCACCATCACAGAGGGACCAATTTATAAAATGCTACGTACGTCCCAGCAATATCTTACCATACAGAACCACATGGTACAACTAGAAAAAAACATACACATAAAACTAGACATGTAGAAATCAGGTACTACCTCAGTTCCGATAGATAGTTATTGGTGTAACTGTTAAGGTAGCTCTGAGGGTTATAGTAATAGGATTGGTGTTGTCGACTACTACTGGTGTATGCTACGTAGCTCCCCGGCCCGGCCGCTCTTTGTAGTGTGCTTTCGGCTGGACTGGGGTCAAGACGTCAATCGAGCGCAATGACATCGGCGAGGTTGTAGCCGCTGGCGCTACCATTGCTGGCTGTTCTGCTGGTGCCGCTGCTGTTGCTGTTTGTTGTGCTGATGCTGCTGGCACTGCGGATGCTGTTGCTGGAGGCAGCGAGGTGGTCAAAATAGAGATGTGGCATATATTGGGACTGTAACCATAGATACACAAAATAAATGTAACTTAACTGTTAGGCGATACTTTTAATTTCAATCTAATCAACTAAGTTCAACAAAGTTATCAATAACAAACATCACACTCTGTTGAACAAACAGTAATTAAATAGTCATTGTTTAATTGCAACATTAGTGGAATGAAACTATCATGCATGTAATAACAAATTGTTTAATCTTATTTAATTGTAAACTATAAATCATAAATCATAAATCATGCAAAAAATGATAAACCTAACAGCTGATCAATGTGGAAATGTGGAATGTACTGACTGAGAGTAGTAAGAAGATTGTGTAATTACCTGTGAGTCGTTGTGAAGTAATGAGTACAGATCCATTCCTGCTGACAGCACAACAAAACAAAACAAAACCACTTATTTTATAAACCAATTCACAAGAAACAGTAGTATTGAATCTGGTAGCGTAATTCTAGTAAGCCAAACTTTTCAGTGCTAGCCAGCTCTATGGAGGTGGACATTAGTGACAGAGGTTTCTATATCTAAGAGATTCTATCTAAGAAACATGATGATTACAAAGCAAAATATATAACCTTACCATCACAAATATTATCACATGACATTTCAAGCACATAGCTAATATCAGTAAATTGTCAAAGACCAGTATGTGCATTTTGTCTGACCTAACATATACATCATGAAATAACAAACCTGTGAATGTTTAAGCTCAAAATGGTTACCAGAGCCAACAAGAAAACAGTGGGGGGGTGGAAACATCAATATTTTCGCTGAACAGCGAAAAAATGCAAGATCAAAAATAATAGTTTTACTCACTTCTCAAAAACTATTGCATTTCAGGCTAAACTATTTCAAGAGAAGTTTTCCACCATGACCATTATTATACCATGTAAATTATGTGTGATCTGTAAACAGTGATATTTTCAATCTGACCAATGTTCTGCACATCCATTAAAAACCTTATTCAAAGTGATCAACAGCTACGTAAAGCAAATATCTTGCCTCACTTCATATTACATGTACACCGTTAACCCCAAAACGGCTACCAGCCATGATGCCATGAAATACACATCTTGTAAATGGTTCCCATAGATTACCAAGTCAAATTGTAAAGCAAAACAAAAAAAAGGGTCAACGACTTTGAAAACTAGCGCAAAGAGTAAAATCTTGACTTACCCGGATAATCTGACGTTGGCATCGGCAGGTACGGTGAATTGTAATCACTAAATAGAGGCATTTGCGGATGTGTTGTCTGACCAAGATCCATAGAAGGTAAAAGATTCGAGTGATGTGATGTTGGCAGTTGGGGCTGTAAGCTGTAATCTATGGGGTACCTGGTAACAGAAGATCAAAGCTAGTTAGTATTCCAAAAACGCTGGTGACTATCAATGTATTCAACCATGGCATTGTCGGGGGCTCAAATCCAAAACTTGTAACAGGTAAGATTAAGTTAGAGATGAAAAATAAGACTAATAATAACTCCACCCTGGAAATGATGCCTCAAATGTCACTGCAGCATTTATAAGAAATGAAAGTCCTCTGGCCTACACAAAGACATGTTAAATCACATGTAAAATCAGATGTTCAATTACATGGTAATTACATGGTAATTACATGGTAATCACATGTAAAATCAGATGTTCAATTACATGGTAATTACATGGTAATTACATGGTAATCACATGTAAAATCAGATGTTAAACTACAGGGTTAAACAAAGAAAACAAATGAACCTATAATTAATTTGTTTTGTTTCATAACTCAGTTGGAAACAAACAGAACAGTATTCATTCAATCTGTCAAACCTTTGTTCCTAACTCAAACAAATTTGCATAACAATGTATTCCTGCATCCAATTACAGTGTGTGTGGTCGAACCTTAGTTGCTCACTCAATACAATTTGCATAACAATAATCCTACATCCAATTTCACTGAGTGAAATCCACACTGCCAAGCTTAGCCTTGTAACACCTGTCCACACGGAAAGCCACATGAGATGACCAGTGATTGAATACAACAGGGTTATATCACTATTGCATGATTAGCAATGGTCCAGTGGCTTCAGGGCTGTACTTGAAAAGCAATTGGCCCCTATTGACACCAGAGGTCTGTGTGGCTTGCTTGCAAAACTCTGGCTTAGAAAGTAAGTGGTTCTAGGTTCAGATCCGCAGCAAGATTTGGACTGATGAAAAAAAAGAGAAAAAAAGACTCAAAGGAAAAAAAAAAAAAAAACAAAACAGTAAATAAACAAATGGGGGGAAAAGTGATGATCTTAAAAACAGTTATTTTTTAAACTACCAATTTTCTTATTTTTTAAACAACCAATTTTCTTATTTTTGATAGTACCAATATATACAATAGTATAAATATTTATACATGTTATTACACTGTTTTATTGATTTGTTTATTTTTTATTTTTTTATTTTTTTTCCTTTTGGTTTTGGAAAGGGTTGGGAGTAGCTTTATTTCCACCAGTTTAAAAAAACACACATACAACCAACCTGGTAAATATTTCATCAAATTGAAGGGTCATACTTTACTGAAATCCAACTCGAAATGCCAAAACATAAAGTCGGTTATTTTGTGCATACTCATATCGGACTTATTTCAAATGAAGCAATCCAATAAGCAACAATGATTACATTGGGAGGTTTTTAGATGTAGTCTTCTTCTCTCCTAGAATTGGGCAATATGGAAGATGGCTCATATAATAATTATCAGTGCTTTTTCAGATGGAAATTAAACTTTTTTCCATAATTAACCAGTCTTTGTATTGGAATTAAGATTGGGGAAAAAAGACACAGACATCATGTGAAGACTTTACTTTGATAATGCAACTTTTCTGTATTTTGTCTTTCAACTTCAAGAAAATCTTTCCAATAAATTTGTTTTCAAGTGAAAAACAAGGAAAAATACTTTGAAACTTTGTTCTGCCTGTAACATCCAAATCCTGGACAAGCAACAATAGTTCTTCCTATTAAACCAATAGTAAACTATTACCAATTTACTGGACTTGTTTGGACATGTTTTGAGCCCACATCAAACAAATTGCTATTTATAAGTGCAACTCGGAGTTGGATCCAACATAAAAGTAATAGGGACCCTCAAAAATGTACACAATGCTTCAAACCAAAAAATTTTCTTTATGTAGTTCAAAACAAATGAAATATAAAAACTACATGTGTCAAACTAACACTATTTAATCTTTTCTCACAAAACGATTAATTTTGGAGTGGTACATGAAGAAAGACCAATTCATTTGATACTGGGGTAAAAGACAGTAGATATCTGCATCGACACAAGGCACAGCGAATATCAAGTATGTCAGTTTAGGAACTCTTTGCACTAAGTAGTTTGATAAACACTCTTAAATAAATATACATATATATATATATGTGTTACACATCAAACAGCGCAGACAACAAGAACAGAATCAATAGGAAATTACGAAGATATAAGGGAAATCCTCAAATGGGAAAACCCTCATAAACCACACCCCAATTTCGTAGAGCTGCTTAAGCAGAAAAAATTGCTTATCAATTTTCTGCTGCGCAGAAATGAGCAGGATACCAGTCACAAATTATACACGTGACATGGTAGTTTGGCTGATAACCTCTGTAAGCAACTTTTTGTGTTCAGCAGCTCTATAAAAGTGGGCAGAAGGGACTGAAAACCCAATTCGCAAGCAAGGCTCCAGTCCGGGGGCGGGATTCGAACCGGGTACACAGAGATGAAAGGCAGGAAACGAAACCACGAAAGCCGACCTGACCCACAATTGTTAATGTCTGATAATCGAACTCAATACTCAAAGGAGAAGAGAGGGTTGTTATAACCTCTCGTTCTGTTATTGGCCAATCGAGCCGACTGAATAGCTGACCTAGCTGGCCTATCCAGCGCAGGGGATGCACATAATGAGTTAAGTATTGGACTACTACAACGGTAATGAGACAGGATATCTGCCGTTGGAGTGTCACATTGGTGTGGTAGTGGGGACAGCACCGGAGAAGGGTGACTTAAGGGGGATACCAACCGCTTGTTAGCCATTGTCAGTGGTGGTGGTGATTTCGGTGACGGAGAGATTAGGTTAGGCTCAGTATCGTCGTCGTCTTCGGTGACTCTCATCGTTGCAGCTCGATGTTGAGGTCTCGGTACAGGCTGCTCGTCCTCTTCATCTGTATCGCTACTAACTTCTTCTTCTGTCTCGTCCCCCTCGTCTTCAGAGCTAGAGACGGTCAAGTCAATGCATTCCACATTGGACTTCTTGTTTGGCGATAAGTCCTCGCCTGCACAGTGGAAATTCAAATAGGATATTATAAGTTGATCCTTTGTTAAGAATCATAAAGGAAGATCTTGAAGGAACACTGTGTAAAGATCTCGTCTGCGAGAAGAAATTGTTGCTATGAAAAAAAATAAGGTTGATGGTTCATTTCATGTTGTTATACCACGGTGATAGATTGTGAATTCTTATTGGTCGAGAACACATCAGGTGATGTGCTACTAAGAGGCATGTACATGGCTCAGGGGGACTATGAGTGATGTACGCCACGGGGTACATTACCATGATCATGCCCACCCCCACCGTGGGTATATTCAGCACCTTGTACAATATTGGAAAAAGCCGAGAGTTTGAAGTTTTACATAATATATACATGGCTCAGTTTACAATTCTTTGGCCACTCTGCTTGATTAACTGTTGCCAATGACAACAAATCGCCTCCAAAGAAGAAAAATCTATTACCATGGTATAACAAAACAATAGTTGCACGCTCTGTGACGGGGTCCATTAAGTTTTGTACACCCTTGGAGGCAAAGCCTTGGGTGCCATTTTTTCCAATCACAGCGTGCAACAATTGTATAATGTTTCTTGAAGAAATAATAAATATACTTCATCTGCAGGCACACCCTCAAATCATGCAGTGATACTGTATCCTTAAAAAAAGCTAAATTATTGCTACCTTGTGCAGGCAATTTCATTGGGGGCTTCATGTTAAATGGAATTTAACCTTAAAACAGCCCAACTTCAAAATGAGCGAGTTAACATTGGTACATGTATGTTCAAACTCAAAGACAAATCTGAGCAACTATGATATACTGCCAATTACTGGGTTGGCAAGATTCCATACACTGTGCCCAGCATTCACAGACATCCGCTAACCAATGATATTTATCATCTATACAGTGTGCCAGCAAAACACAAAATAGAGACAGTAAGATGCCTACACAAGTGGAGTCACGTCCTGACATTGGACGATTCTCAGATTTGTCTATTATTATTATATCTTTCCGGTAATGAAACCAAGGGACCCTCAAAAGCGACTAGCACTGTGACCCGTAGGCCTGAAGGTACCTGTGTAGAGAAGACGATGAAGAAATGTCAGTTTTAGATGTGGGAGGAAAACCCCAAGTAGGAAAAACCCACGCAGTCAGGTAGGGACTGAAAACCCAATCCACATACAAGGCTCCGGCCCGGGATTCGAACCGGGGCCCGGGATTCGAACCGGGGCCCCCAGAGGTGAAAGGCAGGGAAGGAAACCACTGAGCCAACCTGATTGCCCTAAACCGTTACAATAGTATCCAAATTTAATAATCTGACTATCTGACATACCACTGATGTTCATCACGGAGCTGTAGCTTCGTTTCTTCTCTGATAGTGGCTGCCAAGACCCGTCTTCAAGGAATTGGATTTCAAGACTCGGAGTATGATGTGCCAAGATCTCCATAAATAGGCTGCAAAGAGAAGGAAAAAACAAAACAACAATCAATCAATGATCCCCAAGGATGTCTTCATTGATGCCAACGATTCCTAGTCAGGAAGTCATCTGTATGTTACTGCAAGCCCAGATAACAATTGCTTATCAACTGAGCCAAGCACACCAATCTTTATCTAAATGAATCCAAACATTGGAAAGCCGAGTGATACCACAGAGTGAGGTATTTTGGAGGATACGGTACAAAGACACTAGGGAATGAGGTAAACAGTCAAGCCACATCAACAAATTGTAACTAAAACACTTATTGAAATATGCCTGAGTTGGATGGATAAATAGTAAGCAATGAGCCACACCAAGAACCACTGATAATTTCCAAGGGGCATGAATTTAAATCTTAGCTGAATCCAACCATTTACGTATTGAATTGGGGGTGTGCTGTTAAACATGTATGTCTCATTTGCCAAAGTGAACTAAGAGTTTCGACTTCAAGACTTTTTTTTACAAACCCGTCAATGATGAGGGAGTCAAAGGGTGCTTTCCTGTCGCACACAGGACAGATCCACGTCGGTTTCTTCTCGTTCATCTTAAGGTACAGCACGGCATCAAAACACTGCAGGTGGTTGCAGGTGATTGGGCGACACGGCGTGCTCATGCGCATCTTGCCAAGGGGGCACATTAAGCTGACTCGGAGGCTCATGGTTGCAATCTCACTCTCTGGGTCATGAGATAACTTCTCTTTAACTGACGAGGCAAGGCACAAAGAAACCAACGAGTTATCACCTGAGAAATCTAGCGTGTATTCAGTAAGGCCCATGTCACACGGGGCAACTTACAGGCAACCAGTTCCAGGCAATCTCCAAGAAGAAAAGAAACGCACATTTGAATGTTCACGTATTTTTCTTAAGGATCGTAAGACATTGTTTAAAGA